>BLSH010169526.1:0-34861 GCA_018402905.1 Glandirana rugosa | reverse complement strand
GATTTTAGAACAGGGATATGGCTTCGCTCTGCTATAGTTTCACACACAGTTTTTAGATGATTTTAGAACAGGGATATGGCTTTTCTCTGATATATTTTCACGCACAGTTATTAGATGATTTTAGAACAGGGATATGGCTTTTCTCTGATATATTTTCACACACAGTTTTTAGATGATTTTAGAACAGGGATATGGCTTTTCTCTGATATATTTTCACACACAGTTTTTAGATGATTTTAGAACAGGGATATGGCTTCGCTCTGCTATAGATTCACACACAGTTTCCAGATGATTTTAGAACAGTGATATGGGTTCTCCCGGCTTTAGTTTAAGTTTAACACACAGTTTCCAGATGATTGTAGAACAGTGATATGGGTTCTCCCGATTTTAGTTTAAGTTTAACACACAGTTTCCAGATGATTGTAGAACAGTGATATGGGTTCTCCCGGCTAATTTATACTTTTTTCACACAGTTTGAAGATGATTTTAGAACAGTGATATCGCTTCTACTGTTAATTAATACTTTTCACACAGTTTGAAGATGGTCCACATCCACCTCCATTTTTGATTTTTTTTTAAAATATTTAAAGTTATTTCCCTGTCCCCATTTCTTTGTAGGGCACTTGTCCCACCCTTGCCCCCATTTTCCTTCCTTTTGCAGACCTCTAGGACTTTCCAGGACTTTTTTACAGCAATTTTAAGAACTTTTAGTAAAATTACCAGAACCCCGGACCCGAACCCGGACTTTTTTTGAAAAGTCCGGGTTCGGGTCCGAGTCCCGGACACCCAAAAGTTCGGAACGGACCCGAACTTTACAGTCCGGGTTCGCTCAACACTAATTATCATAATGACTTTACAAATACTTTAATCAATAGCTTAATGAAAATTGGCTGTGTGAAAATCAAAAATGAGTTTGCTAAGTGAACAGTTCTATTCCATTATTAAATCAACCCCTCTTTTTATGGACTAGTTTCTCTTCTAAACAGGCGCATGCTACTTGCATTCAGGGGATATCTGTTACTATTTCCACTTTATGGCTCAACTTCAGGGAGAAAAAACTAATTTCTACCCTATCAAGAGATACCCAATCATTATTTGTCCATAGATCAGCTTTATACATAGTTGGATAATTACATAATTGTGAAATCAATTTGTTTTGTATTGTGCAACAATTTGAATTAATGTATGTGTACTTTTACTCTTTAACCTCTAAAACAGTTGAAAAAACACAAGAAATACTTGGCACAAATGCGTGATTGTTTTTAGGCACCCTGTTTAGTTAACATGTATTTTTTTTAAATTATATATCTTTTTAAAAATAACAAATCAGACAAGAAGCAGTGGAAGGGGGACATTGTCCCTATGCAAATTCAGACACAGAAAAAACTGGTTGCTGAAGGGCTGAGATTGTAGAACAAATGTGTGCATTCATTTAATTGGAGTTTTGTCTGATCTTTGCATTGGGCCCTTTAGACACCTCATAATTAACAATTTCACACAGCCTTCATAGGTTTTCAAAACAGGGTTAATAGCCCTTACAATTAATCCCTATTGTAATTGTGGGAACACACCACAGTGGCTAGGTCACAAAAATATGCTAGGATTTGTATCCACTGCTTTTTTTTATCTCAGCATATTCACCAAATCTACTTGGGTACAGCTTAGTGCAGATCTGTAGCCAGACGAGTTTAAACATATGGAGCTCCCATACGTATAAAATATGTGAGAGTACATAGTTTAAATGATAGAAAACTTGCTTTCTTATGGTACCCATGAGCAGTGTTTAATATAAAATTTTTCATCAAAATATGTCTGATTTTATCTTAGTGTACTTTTGCAAACAAATTACCTTCCTATCCATTTTCTGATAATCAATTAGATGCATATCTATAACCATGAGGATTATGTTTAGTATAGTTTAAGAGTTTCCAAAGGTTTCTCTAAATATTTGTGTGGTTAGCTAGTCATAATATTTTAAAATATGCATAAAATGTTTTAGATTGTTTTCTTAGATTACACATTTAATCAGTCAACCGTTCATATTAACAATGCCCCCTTCCACTGCTTCTTATCTGGTTTCTATATTTTAAAAATAAATACATGTTTTCTCTTGAGGACATCTGAAAGCTTGATCTTGTATGTGTTTTTTTTTACATTTTTTAATAATAATAATAGGGAGATCCGCACACTTTGGGATCTTTCTTTTGAAATACATAACTGTGACAACATTGGCATATGAAAGATGCAAATATAATTGCTCATTGCAATATTTCCATTGGCTGCAGCACTGATCAAGTGTTTTTTTTTCAACTAATCTGTTCAGCAGTTCCCTGCTGAACCAACTGAATTTCAGTCCATCTATGGCCAGATTTAATGTGGAAGTTTACTGGAATACAGATTCCTGGACACTCCCAACTTATGCCCAGTTCAGGATATATCCAAACACTCTCTAACATTCATTTTATTTATACTTTTAGCAGTCAAAATCATAAGAGGGATGACATGGGAAACCTTATGTGTTCTTGTTTGTCTTTACCCAAAACCAATAGTTCCTGGATTATGATACATGAGAAACTATCTAGCATCATTAACCTCCCTAGCGGTAATCCCGAGTGTGGCTCGGGGTTAATTTTCAGTACCAAAAGCGGAAACCCCGAGCCACACTCGGGATTACACTGTAGTGTTACTTACCTTTTCCCTATGATCCCGAATGTCCTCCCGCTGCGTCCTCCGGCCAATGCCGGCATCCATCTTTCCGGTTCCCTTCCCTGCAAGCACCGGCGATGCAGGGGGGCAGAACCAGAGGGAAATTAAAAAAAGTAAACAAAAATGACATACAGTACATACAATACATTGTAATCTGTTAGGATTACATTACTGTATCAAACCATTTCACCTCAGTTTTATCCCCAGTTTTGTCCCCAGTGCTTTGTCCAGTACCCTGCCTGCATTTTTACCGTTCTTTTTGCCTGGAAACTTGAAAATGTCCATGGCATCCAAAAAGCATCCCTTTAGGTCAAAAGCAGTTTTAGACCAGCTAGAAAACAGCAATAGCAAATTAGAATCATTTTCAGAATTGAGCGATAGTGATTCATGGGGAAATTCATCATCAGACACTGAAAGCGTCGACAGTGACAATTCTGCGACTAAGCTCAGTGATGTGTGAACTTGGTGCTCTATTGACTGTGGTACGGATCATGCAGCACCCTCAAGATTCCCATTTACTGGAGCATCTGGTAAAAAAGTAGACGTTGAACATGACAACCCCTTGGCATACAGTGTACTTATAATATCTCTGACCAATGGGGTTATTGAAAAAATAGTTTCTGAGACAAACAAAAAGCAACAATTAGCTACTCTGCATCAGAAGATTCCAAGCATAAAGTGGGAACCAGTGACCAAAGATGACATTTGGAAATTTCTGAGCCTAATAATACATTAGGGAGTGGTGGGGAAACCCCTGCAGTAGTGGTATTGGACAACTAATAAATTACTTGCCACTCCATTCTTTGGCACGGTCATGTCAGATTACAGATTTTCCCTTGTCATGAAATTTTTACACTTCGAAAACAATGAAGAATTTGATTAAATCTACTCATCCTGCACCAAAACTAAAGAACATTTGGGAAGTATCTCAAATGATTCTAAAGAATTTCCAACGGAGCTATGTGCCAGAAAGAGATATCAGCATAGATGAAAGTCAAATGGTCTACAAGGGAAGGCTCAGCTGAGTACAATACATTGCATCAATAAAAGCACTGTTTGGCATAAAATCCTACATGCTATACAAATTGTCAACTGGCTACATTTGGAATTCAATCATATACCCTGGAAAAGGAACAAAATTCAATCCAAAATACAGCAACTGTGGAATGGCAACATCTTTTGTTCTTTCACTCATTGAGTTATTGCAAATCAGGGCTATTGCATAACAACTGACAACTTCTATATGTTTCCTGCACTTTATGAGTTCCTTCTACAAAACAAAACAGATGCCTATGGAAACGTTAGGGCTAACCGGTGCAACATGCCGCCAATGTTTGGCAATAAGAAGCTGAAGACTGGAGAAATTTTTGCCTGGCAGAGAGGAAAAATGATGTCACTGTGATGGCATGACAAGAAAGATGTGTGCCTAATGAGTACAGTTCATAATACCTCCACTGTTATGGTATGCACAAAAGGTGGGAAAGAAATCATGAAACACAATTAGAGATAGACTACAATAACACCATGGGATGTGGTGACAGAGCCAACCAAGCAATGCCATTCTACCCAGCAATGAGGAAACAACAAAAGAAGTACTACAAGAAGATCTTCAGGCATCTTCTTGAGCAATGCTTGTGGAATGCCTACATTCTGATAAAAAAAAAAGATTGACTAGCCTGTGATACATTCTGACTTAATTTGGAAAGTTGCCAAACGTATCTTTGTGAATCGCCAAACACCATCAATGGCTGTGAATAGAGCTGGATGTCGTGTTGTTGGCGTTGTCAACTAGGATCGCCTGACTGATTGTCACTTCATGGACTACATCCCACCAACTGAGAAAAAGTCAGCACCTACAAGGATGTGCATGGTTTGTTGCTCGAAGCGAGATTACAGTGGAAAGAAAAACAGAAAGGAAACCAGGTTCCATTGTCCTGATTGTGATTGTGTTTCAACATTTTTCATACCTGGGATTTTTACTAAACCAATATGCAGTGTCTAGTATTACAGTGACTAGTAATATTGCACCCTTGTTTGGACAAATATCAGTGTTTTTGGTTTGATTACATTATTGAATTAAATGTATTATTATTATATGATTATTTTTATAATTATTTATAATATTATAATTTATGATTTTATGTTTCAAACTTTATCCTACCCGGGGTGTCTACTAGACTCTTGTTTGAACAGATTTAAGTGAGTTATTTCTATGAATTACAGGCCTACAATATAAAACAACAAATTTCCATGCAAAACACTATACCCCATTGACATTCAAAAATACTGACATAATCAGACCGCCAGGGAGTTTAAAGACAAACAGCACCAGTTTGACAGTGTCTGGAACCCCTGGATCAAATATGTTAACACTCATTAGTTTCCTTGATTAATCTTTACCCACATACTGTATAACTTTTTTCACAGACGAATCAGAACACTAACCTTCTTTCCTTTTTCTGCCTTGCTTTCTTTTTTTCATTTCTCTGTCTTTTTTATTAGATCTTTTTATATTTAAAGCATTGTCATAATTTCTCAGTACAATCCTAGAAGGGTGGTCTTTCCCTACACCCCCCCCCCCCCTTTCCCTGAGAGAACAAGTCATTAGATTCTGAACATTTAGTATGAAAAGCTGTAATATTTACACTGTCTTCTTGCTATGACTGCTTATTACTATTTTTAGATTGTAAGCTCTAACGAGCAAGGCCCTATGATTCCTCCTGTATTGAATTGTATTGTAACTGTACTGTCTGCCCTAACATTGCAAGGTGATGGTGCTATACACATCCTGTATAATCATAATAATACACAAAGAATAGCTATGGATGGCATGACCTTTTTGTATCTGTTACCTTTCTATTGAAAATGTAATAAAAATATTAAAAGTGAAAAAAAAAAAATCCTATCAATGTTTATATGGCTGTAAAAAAGCATTTCAGACATTAGAGCAAAGCCAGGGAAAGCCAAAGTAAAATGTTGCAAGCCATGTTGAAGAAATGCCTCATATACTTTTTTTTTTGTTTTGTTTTCAGGGCATTTAGCATTTAGCTTTTTCTAACTTACATTATCAATGCCAATACAGTCAGAAGCCCGAAAAATATTGCAGCGGATGATTTCATCCCACAACATGAGGCTGGCATTCTAGTAAATGTTTGTGTATAGGTACAGAGAAGCTTAAATCATAATTATTGACACACTGCTATGATATGAGGCTCCTATGTATAAACCCTAACAGAAGAAAGTCAGAACATCCATGGCAAAAGAAAGACCACAGTAGATATATTTAGAATGCAACTGCCAAGGTAGTGTTGGGGATTTGATACTAATTACTTTCCAGCAATCAGTTTGTGCAACAGAACAAGGATGTACCTGTGTAAAGAATAAGACTTCATGTACACGGGACGTTTTAAAACCTCTCCTGAAAGATTTAACTTGACAGATAGTAACCAACAGTTAAAAACGTCTGTTTAGCCGCATTTAGCCATGTTTGTGTCTAGAAGCATTTTTTTTTAAATGAGAGACGCCTGTAAACGAAATGCTGCTAAATGCGAGTTACAGGCATTTGCCATTTCAAATGCTTCTGCACATCCGTCCTGAGTGCATTTTTTTGCTTTCCAAAAAAATGCTTCTAAACTCAGCTGCCTAGAAACAACTATAAGGCCTCGAGCACGCAGTACGTTTTTTGACTGTTTTACAGCAGCTGTTTTTAGCTGCAGACATTTTGTTCTACAGTCAATAAACCCTCCATCATGTTATCCTTTGTGTTCATGCACACATAGGCTGTTATCAACTGTTTTTAGCAGTGACGTTTTTGAGCTGTAAAAAAAACCCAAGACCAGAGGGTTTGAAACAATCACTGATAAGCTACTGACATTTTTTGGACGTTTTTTCAACGTCCTGTGTGCATGAAGCCTAAACAACCCTGTGTACATGTACTGATAAGATAACATAGAGGAGGGTTCAGGGGTAGCTGAAAAAATGCCCAACTGCTCCTAAACATCTTTTTACCAGCAGCAGTGTACATGAGGCCTAAAGGTGTCTTTGTCAGTTGCCTTGTCTCATAGATAATGTGAGCAGTTCAAAAATACCTAGAATTTTGCTAAGAGATAAAATCATTAAGAAGGATATAATGAAAATAAAATTTACATTGAAAATACTTTGTATTTCTCTTCTGTCACCAAAAATGTGCTACCCATCTAGCACAATATTCATTTATTTTTCTATTTATTTTGTGTACACCTCCTGTGTTACATGATAAGAATAGAATACAAAGGATAATAAAATTCTAACATTTATGCACAGAAATTGTATCCCCACTGGCCACCCAATGACCAAAAATAGATTTCAGCAGTCTCAAAGAAGTGGAGTATATGGAGTCACAAAGTAGCGTAAGAATCTGTAAGTCCTGGAAGAGAAACACAATGGGGTTGATTTACAAAAACCGAAAAGTGCAAAATCTTGTGCAGCTTAGAAATCAAGCAGCTTACATTTTTTTTTTTTGTTTTTGGTCAAATTGTAATTGAACAAGCTACACTTAGAAGCTGATTGGCTACCATGCACAACTGCACCAGATTTTGCACTTTCCAGTTTTAGTAAATCAACCCTTATGTGCGAGTATGCTCTGCATACGTATGCATTATGGCATGAGCTCCTGCAGACATCCCCTCAATAGTTCTGCTTTAAGGATTGTTAATTTAGGAAGAATCCAGTTGCCCTAGGAAATAAGGAAGGATTTTTTCCCCTGTTGAAGCTAGTTGGAGTATGCTTTAAAAGCATTTTGAACTTCCGGTTCCGGCGCCACATGTGAGGGAGCGAGGAACGGCGGCTCCGGGCACCGCGGCTTACAAAACCCCGCTCCACTCACCCTCAGACCCCGGACCTTCTCCCAAGCGCTTCCCCTCATGTGCAGGGACACAGGCAGATGGACAGGTACATTGTCCACGGCTCTGCATCCCAGAGATCCAGCCCTGAATCAGCGGGAGCGCTGACAGGCAAGATGGCGGAAGGGCCTCCCCTCTCACAAGCTCCGATGGCAGGTCAGAGCGCGGAGACACACAGCGCTACACAGCCCTAGCCAGCCCTCCCACCACAGCTGGAAGCACAATACGAAGGCCTGGCTCAGGCAGTGGTGGCTCTTCTGACCCCCTCTATAACCGCAGCAGTGGACCGGGCGGTCGCAGCAGGAATCACCCAGCTCAGGAAAGAGCTGGGAGAACACACAAAGAGGATTGGTGAGTTGGAGTCTTGAGTGTCAGACACAGAAGAGGATGAACAGTCATCATATTCAGACACGCAGCAACTGAAACAGACACAGCAATATCTCCTTGATAAAATTGACGATATAGAAAATCCCAGCAGGAGGAGCAATTTGCAGGTTATAGGCCTGCCGGAAACAGTACACCAGGATGCTTTGATGGATATATGCACCAACCGCATACCAGCTGCATTGGGCATTAACGGTCCTTGCACGGTGGAATGAATGCATAGAATGGGACCCCCCTCCAACGAGCGGAGGACCCCGCGCCCGGTGATCAGCCGATACCTCAACTACACGGACAAGAATAACATTCTCCGGTCCTTCCGCAATGAGAAAGCCCTGCACATAGACGGTTACAAGCTCCTACTGTTTGCTGATTACTCCCAGGAGGTCTCAAGAAAACGCAAGGCGTTCCAACCCATCTGCGCATTATTATTTGAAAAGAAAATCAAATTCACTCTCACCTTTCCAGCTATTTTGAAATTCACAGACCAAAAGGGAAACCCACGCTCCTTCACAGACCCGGATGAAGCTCTGCAATACATGCACTCACAGATGCACATCCCCATGGATACCACAGCGCCCCCGCTTGCTCCACATCTCGGGGACCCGAGAGAACAACGGAGCCCCAGGAAAGATCCCGCTAAAAGAATGCACCTGGTCGACTTCTCAAGCCGAGGACCCAAATCCTAAGACGACTACAAGCTCCATTAGACATGTCAAGTTCTCGGCGGTCCATAATGCCACCGCATACAAACTACAAGCCACCCCACAACCAGCCGATCAGCTCCGGTCTAGTGGACTCAAGCCATGTAAGTTTGATCTGAACCTTATTGTTATAGTTTACTGTTGCTGTTATAGTTCCATGTTTCCACCACCCTGAACTGTCAAACTTACGGACTTACAATACAAGGCCGGATGTTCAGACCTTGTCCGTCCGTCGTACCCCCCCCCAATGCGAGGGATAATAGCCCGGACGCAAGAACATTACAAAGGAGACAAGCCCTTAGAACTTGAACCTAGCCACCTTTCCTATCATTTGGGTACACACCAACCAACCCGGCCCAGGTTACGCTGTTCGATCTGGGAAGAACACATGTGGAAAAAAGCGAAGTTCAGTCTCCCCAAATATACCCTCTGCCGCAGTTTGGCGGAATGCTCGGTTATATACACAATTCATATCCATCCCCACTCTCTCAACCCTCACCCCACGGTCAAGCCTCTGACATGCCCCTCTCCCTACGATAGCCAGGTCACTCTCCTCCATACATACTACTCAGGTATATTTTACACCGGATACACCCGCATAGAAGACCCACCCTAAAGCAGATATAGGGTTAAAAATAATATCTTGGAATGTCAAGGGTCTACGTTCACCCATCAAACACATGGCCATTCTGCGCCACCTTAAGAGGCTAAGAACGGACATTGCTCTGCTACATGAGTCACATCTTGCAGCCACAGATTTTTGGCGCAGGAAAAAGTTGTGGGTGGGGCAGGTAGTGGGCTCCCCGGCAGTGAAAGGCAAAGCAGGTGTTTTAGTGCTGCTCCACAGGAACCTCCAGAGCAAAATAGATGCAGTACACTCAGATCTCAATGGCCGATACACCACAGTAACTTTCTCATCACCCGCCAGGAAATGGGCCATAATCAATGTCTATGCTCCAAATTCTCCCACAAAGCTCTTCTTTCAGGAACTATCCTCTCACATAGCTCCCTATACACACTTACCCCACTTAATAGCGGACGACTTTAATCAGGTTATTAATCCAATAGAATATAGGTCCTCAAAAAGAGACATACCCCCAAAAAGCTCGCCCCCCAACACCCCCTCCCCCCTAGAACAGTTTGTGGAAAGTATGCAACTCATAGATTTCTGGAGATTAACCAACCCTGAGACAAGGGATTTCACCTTCTTCTCCCCTCCCCACGCATGTCTGTCCAGAATTGACTATACCCTCTTCAACCCCCTTCTTCTTCCACTCACATCTGATCCCAGGAAAGAAATGATGGTAATTTCAGACCATTCCCCAATATCAGGTCAATACCCCTATGTGGTGCTTCCCAAACCACCTTGCCAAAGACGAAACCTTACACAAAATAATTAGTGACACATGGGCGGATTTTTCATCCACAAACCAAGCACACACATCAGACCCGAACCTATTCTGGGATACAGGAAAGGCAGTCCTGCGAGGCAGGATCATTTCCTATGCAACTGGATATAAGAGACAAGTTCAAAAAACTACCACAAAGCCAGTAGGGAACTGAAACAGGCCCAACTAACACTCTCACAAAATAATATGAAAGCTAACAGAGACTCCTGGAAACTTGCCAAAGCTCAATTCGATCATTGGGCGGCAGCCCAGGAATGCCTCTACAAATCAGCACAAGATCTAAAATATCACAAATATGGCAATAAACTAGGCAGACTGCTGGCAAGCTTAAGTAAAGGTCCCTATTCCCCCACCCACATAACAAAATTAAAATCAAAATCGGGCGACTATGTATCCTCACCAAAGGATATAAATTCAGTATTGGAACAATTCTATGCCACACTATATGGCCCAGATCCGATAGACAATCAAGCAGCAGAGAACTATTTGGGCAACACAGATCTCCCCACAGTCGATAGCGAAGCACTGGCCCAACTTAATTCCCCAATAACCCAACAGGAAATTCGTAATGCCATCAATTCTCTCTCCCAGGGTAAGTCCCCAGGCCCAGATGGCTTCACCCCAGAATTTTATAAACTAGCAGTTGACACCCTGATAGCACCTCTCCAGGCAGTATACCAAAATATATTACAGGGAAACAAATAACTCCCCTCAGGATTCCGATCCCACATAAAGTTCATCCGCAAAAAGGGCAAAGACCCCACAGATCCCGGAGCATACCGCCCAATATCACTTTTAAACCTGGACTCCAAACTACTCTCTAAAATCCTAGCAAATAGGTTGGCCAATATAATGCCATCTATCATACACCCTGCGCAGTCAGGGTACACGAAGGGCAGGTCTGCCACAGCAAACATTAGAAAAGTCCTGATGGTGCTGGAGAGAGCTAGGGGAGACCCCACCGGAGATAAAGCCATAATAACCCTAGATGCCGAAAAGGCTTTTGACAATGTCAGTTTTCAGTGGCTGGACATGGTCTTGACAAAAATGGGCTTCTCAGGCCCCTTTCTGCACCTGGTGAGAGAGATGTACTCAGCGCCGAGGCAACGGTGGTGGCAGCGGGCCTACTTTCCAGCCCCATTAGACTTCATAAAGGTACATGGCAGGGATGCCAATTATCCCCTCTGCTTTTTAATATAGCAATAGAACCCCTATCCCGCCACCTACTTTCCCACCCGGAACTCCATGGTATTACCATTGGCGACAAGGAGATACGTACGGACCTATTCGCGGACGATATCTTAATTTTCACCGACAAGCCCCAAACAGACATACCATTAATTAAGGACATTTTCTCCAAGTTTAGGACATTATCAGGACCGCGTATAAATTTTGCTAAAAGTGAGATACTTCCCCTCCTTCACTCACGCCCACCCGACTGGGCCTCACACACGGCCTTTACGGTTACAAATAGTCATATCAAATACCTGGGAATAAATATTGGGAAAACCCCATCGTCCATCTATGCACTAAACTTTACCCCAACGATTAATAAGATCATTTCAGAGCTAGAGAATTGGTCAAAACTTCCTCTGTCATTTTTTGGGAGATGCCACCTCTACAAAATGACCAGTTTTTCAAAAATTCTTTATCCCCTCCAAACAATCCCGATGCTTCTGAAACACACTGATGTTACTAGATTAAACAAAGCCATCTCTGCCTTTACTTGGAAGAAAAGGAAACCCTGCATCTCCATTCACAAGTTATTCCTCCCCAAACACCTAGGGGGAGCCAGCCTATCCAACATTAGGCTTTACAATATCTCCTGCCTCCTGAGAGTGGATCTGGATTGGATTGGGAGAACCTCAAGATATACAAACCTGGACTTGGAATCAAAGATGGTCTACCCCTTTAATCTGGCGGCACTACTCCACTGCCAAACCAAGAATATTCCGCCCAGTTAAGGCACAACCTCCTCATAAGAGATACACTAGTAGCCTGGAGAGAGTCTTGTAAGATAGTGGGTACTACCCCACGATACTCTAAATCTTTGCCCATCCAGGGACACCCCCTATTCCCTCAAGCCAGCTACAACCACATCGATTCAGTCTGGTCCTCCAAAGGTCTTCTCAAATTCGCCCAACTTTTCAACGCCACTACGGGACACCCCCTCCCCCTTCACCAGATCTGTAAAGACTTTGACCTACCCACGCAACACAGCCTATATATCCATCAAGCTGTCAGCTTTGCCACCAGCCAATGCACAACAAGAGCCGCCCGAATCAAAACCTCCATCATTGATCGCCTCATCCTGGCTAATTGCCACAAAATCTCAGAAATGTATAAACCACTTCTGAATGCCTCAAAGCTCTCAGCGGAATCTCTGACTTTCAAAGCCTGGAACTCTATCCTAGACTCCCCATCAGCTTTCGAACATATACTCCACGGATACAACACTACCTGTGCCCATATCTCCAATGAGTTCTGGAGAGAACAGCAATTCAAAATAGCACACCGGGCCTACATACCATATCTACGCTCTTCTGAACATCCTGAGGGGGCCCAGTGTCCATACTGCAAGTCCCCCAAACCCTCTCTTATCCACAGGCTATGGCTTTGCCCCATCATCTCACGCTTCTGGGGCAAAGTGGAATCTCTGGCTGCCCAGGTAACAGGTCTCCCACCACATCGAAATATCTACTTGCTTCTTTTCGGCACCTTTGACCCCCTGTCAAAAACCTTTGATAAGTGTCAGGACCTGTGTCCTTGCTTGGGTCACCTGCTGGTGGCAGTGTTTGGAAAACCAAATGGTGTAGTTCTGGTGGCCACCAGCGGGTGTCTCCCAGGAGATTGATCATACAGGTCGTTAAGCTGCACCTGATGGGTCTGCTGGGATTATATAAGCCCTCCTTGCACTGAATCTGACCTGCTCTGATCCCCGATCTGTGATCCAGACCCAGAGACCTGATCCCTGAACCTGCCTGAATCTGACCTGCTCTCATACCCAATCTGTGATCCAGACCCAGAGACCTGATCCCTGAACCTGCTTCCTGCTCCCTTGCTCTCCTTCTGCTCCAAGTAACCTGGCTTCCTGTTCCCCTTATCTGATATCCCCGGTTGCTTGTTGTATATGTGTGTTTTCTACACTTGTATTTAGTTAGTCAGATAGTTAGGTGTTTATTTTGGGTTTATGGTGTGTTTTCATCTTTTACTTGCTTGTTTATGTTTGCTAGTGTTTGGTGTTGGAAGTGTGTTCATTGTCCTAATAAATATCTGAATATTTTCACTTTACATCTGGTCCTGATTCCTTTAAGTGCAGCCAACCGATCTGACCATCCCTGCTGGACGCCTGCATATGGTATCCCTGACAATAAGATATGCTGAGTTTGCTTCAATCCAACAAGTCCTGGCTCTCTACATATTACATGACAGGCCAAATTAATCAGCTCAATGACCCATCCAAGTTAATTCAAGCTAATTCAAGTTAATTTGAATACGAACTGCACACCAAGAGAGTACTTGAAGTCAACCTACACAGCCAAATAATATTCTGGTTTCATATGGCTATTGACCCCTATTTTCTTCTTCCATCCACTAATAAGACTACATCCCCACCTGGCTGACCGCATGGTCTGGCTCCGCTCTAAGATGGATGCTTAGGTGCAGCTCTCTCCCACAACGAGGCCCAATATCCTTACTTTACAGACCCTATTCGGCACAAAAATGGTAACAACAGCGAGGAGTATGTCGGCCACCAGGTCACGGTCCCCGCTGAACCAGGACACGCAAGTCAGCCTTCAGATCCCGGAGATATTCTGGCCAAGGCTCGGCACAGCGCACCAGGCCACACAAGCCTCCTCCTCACGTAGGTCCCGCTCCCGCTTCCCTTCATGGAGCGGACGAAGCAGCACACCACAGGATCTCCCATTCTCAGGTGAAGCCCGACACTCCCCAGCACTGAACATAGATGACCTCCGCGACATGGCCACAGATATCAAAAACACCCTAGTAGCGTCCATAGCGGACCTGAGAAGGGATATACACGCAATAGTGCGCAGAGTGGAGGACATAGAGGAGACACAAGCGCGCCATGACACCTCCCTGTGCCAGGTACAGCAAATCACCGAATCCCATGCCATCCACCTAAGGGACTTTAATAGGCACATAGAGGATTTGGATAACCGAAGGAGGAGACGCAACTTACAAGTAAGAAACCTACCTGACAACGTAGACCCCAGCCAGCTCTCCCGCACGGCGGTGGCCATCTTTAATGAGATATTGGAGAGACCACCTGCCCCATTGATCCCCATGGAATGTATACACCGCACACTGTGCCCGAGGGGCAAAGATACGGACCCCCCTCGGGACGTAATATGCTGCCTGATGGACTTCCCACTAAAAGAGGAGATACTCCGCAAAGCCAGAGCGAAGTACCGAATAACACACAGGGGAACTGAAATTAAAATATTCCAGGACCTTTCCACCATTACCCTACAGAGAACTAAGACTGCTATTGGATGCTCTCAGGGCAAGGAACATCATCTATAGGTGGAAATTTCTCTTCTGCTTATCAGCCTCAGCTCATGGCCAAACGGCAAACTTAAGAGTACCAGAAGATCTGGAACACTTTTGTTCCACTCTGGATATCCCCATGATGGATCTTCCAGATTGGTACAGGGACTTTCGCATACCACCTCTGCGCAGAACAACATCCATGGATGGAGTACAAGAGGCTGGAAATTTACAGATCCATCGCAGGCGCACCCACCCGCCCCACCGCTTCAAGACCCAGGAGTCCCAAGAAATAACAGCCCGACGGCCTCCCCTGCGTCCCGCAAGCCTCATAGCTCTTAACCTACCACTGGACATTGCTGGTATCACTTATTGAACACCTTGCACCCACCGTGGCATACTGGATGCGAACAGATCAACTTACCCTCTATTGTGACGGCATGTACCCTGGAAGCCAAAACTTCTTACTAAAGCACCAGGACATCAACGCCTATTAATCCCCTTCTAGCTTTTCTTGGTCTGAGACATTGTAAAGACAACAGCACGGCTCTCCCGCGGGGGGGCAACATAGAGAGAAAATCTCCTAACTCCGCACAGAATACAAGGCCTTCACAATCTCTCTGAGCCCACCACTTAAAGGGAAACACCGATAGAACAGAGTGAACTGAGACACATCTATGGTATAACCGGATTGACACACTCTGACACACAGCTGTGAGACCTTATCATGGCCCTCTAGAACGGCCAACTACAGCGCTATCATTGCCTCACAAGGCCACAAACTTTGACCCCCCCTTCCCAGGGGCGGGGGATTGATCCCTCCCCTCCCTGACAGCTGAAACACTGGCTTTGATCCCGACAGATATAACTCGAATGAACTGCCGAAGGGAGACCTACACCTTTCCTCATAGTGATAAGATTCAGCCATGGCCTCTCTCCCATGTAACCAACCTGAGCTCTGAGACACGCAAGCCACACCGATGGACACTAGTAAAGACTTTGAGGCACTAGACCTCCCAAGCCTTCCTGTCGAGGACCCGCGATGTGCAGCTAAGTATCCTGTGGAGATGTAAATATCAGTCACACTCTGGAGACTGGCCTACATCATAAGCGTTAATACTTGAGACTGCTGACTCCCATGAGTCAAATGAGGTCAGATAAAAACAATCTTCAATAGCAACACATGGTAATGCCTGCAGATAGACCCACTGCTTTAAATTAATTTACTACGCTCTGGGGGGGAAGTTCTACTGGGGCCATGCACCTAAACAAAATCTGAAATTTACCACATAAAGACACATATCACATGTGGACTCTGTAAACCTCTAAATAGTCCCACGCTCCTCCCTAGAGGGGAGGGAAGCTATTTGAAACCACTGGGGGGATTTCTCTGAATCCCCCACTGGATTGAAGCTGACAATGGCCCCAGTGGAGCTTTTCACCTCATTACTCAGGGGTTAACGAGCGAATAGAGCTTTGGGGATAATGACATATGCTCTTTACAGAAACTCTGCATGATTTTACATGATTTTTATCCTTCTAACCTCTGTTCTAGGTTCCATTATATCCTATACATAATGACTGAAACATCTCCTTCGCCCCCCCCCCCCCGGAGATTCCTTCATTCTTCTTATTGTCTAGACCACTTACCCTTGACAACCAGAAGCTAACTCCACCCCCTATTACCCATTAACCATTCCATCTAGCACAATATCTAGGCCTGGTGATCACCAGAACCTGTTGGTACTAACAAGTGGTTACAAGTTGTTATGAGTAACTATATATGTTCACAACAAATTCTAATCAATTCAAAACAGTTATAAACAGTTATATATAGTTGAGGACACAGACATACTATCCAAGATGTCTAGTAGACTCGTATCACACCGATGTAATGATGCTCCACATCTAATTTGGAGATGATACAGGAACACATCTGACATATGACCCACACCCCCCCTAACGTACCAGAGATTCTCCAATCCTATCCTAACTGCACTAGCCACACTAAATGCCTGAAGGGGCTCTCCTCGTAGTCCTTATATTCTATGCAGATGAAATGTAGTACTCCATGAGGTACTACACCCGATCCACAAAATAACGCCCCATCTTGTAACATCCCATACCAGTATCTCCCAACTTAAACATTGACCTCATCAGCTTGGCTGGTAAGTCCAGAGATCACCCATGCCCCCACATCATTAATATCCATTGGTAATGTTGCCATGTCTTCGCCTCACCAACAGAAACACGTGATACTCCCACCCCCTTTGGGGATGGGAATCGGGGTGTTAGCAACACCAACGCTGACACCCCGGCCCCTTCCTTATATAACCATCATAGGGAACTATAGCCCCCTGGCCTTGAGGGAGCAACTTCTTCATCTGTCCCAAACGCATAGCCATCTACACCCACCAATAGTGGCCACCTCTGAGCTACTGACTCATACCAACCCTCTCACACTCCCCATGGCGTGGTTACGCTAGTACACCACCACACCGGGTATTTCCCCCGCCAGATGTCCCCCTTCCCCCCCACTTCCTAATTTAGCTGACCAACCACCAACACAGCTACAGCTACCTCTCTCAACCCTCACCCCCTTACCCCATACTCCTCTCCTTCTTACTCAAAACTCCCCTCTCCCTCTCTTTCAACCCTACTTTCCCCCCTGCCCTGCCCTCCCCTCCCCCCACAACAAGAGGTTCTAGCAAACCCAATTGCCTAGCACAGGCACTCCCCATCCAATAGTGAGGCTCACTCTCTCACTTTACAATGGACCCCGCTGGGAAGGAAAGCAGACAGGTGACTATTAAACTTGTATCACTAAATGCTAAAGGGTTAAATGTCCCAGAGAAAAGGTCCAAAACGCTAGCCCTTATGAAAAGTCTAAAAGCAGACGTGGCATACTTACAAGAGATCCACTTTCGCACCAACAATATCCCTAAAATGCTTGACAAACACTTTACTCAAGGCTTCCACGCAACCTCCCCCCTTTCTAAAGCAAAAGGGGTGACAATCTTGATCTCCAAAAATACTCCGCTCCAAGTAACAGACTCCATCATTGACACACATGGCAGATATATCTACCTCAAAGGCACACTTCACGGGAAACAGGTCATGCTAGCCAATATATACTGCCCCAACACTTCCCAGGTTTCCTTCCTGAACAAAGTTACACAACAACTAGCAGAGTTCCAGCAGGGACTAACACTCCTAGGCGGAGACCTAAACATACCTCTAAATCCAATCTTAGACACCTCTTCAGGCACTTCTACCCTCCCCTACAGAGCTTTACGCCACATAAAAAAATCCCTTCAAACTCTCTCCCTGCATGATACCTGGAGGACGCTCCACCCCACAGTCAAAAACTACACCTTCTGCTCGCATCCCCACAACAAATATTCCCACATCGATTACATACTCATATCCCAACAAGATCTCCCATTACTATCTGCAGCCACTATAGAATCAATGACTTTGTCAGACCACCACCCAATCACAGTGACCATAACACTCCCAGAAAGGACATCTCGAGCCCCGATTTGGAGACTAGACCCTTCACTATTGACAGACAAGAATGCAATGGATGAGATCACTTCTACCCTCAAGCACTATTTCAAAGAAAATTACACGCCAGACACGTCCACTATCACACAGTGGGCAGCTCATAAGTGTGTGATAAGGGGCCAGTTGATAGCAAAAATGGCAAAAATCTGAAAAGAAAGACAAAAACGACTCACCGAACTCTACTCGAAAATCAAAACCCTGGAAACGGCACATAAACACACCCTGGCCATAAAAACCCACCAGGCCCTCACAGCTGCACGCTTAGAGTTGCAAGAGGAACTGGGCTGCAAACTGTGGAAAAACTACATGCTGTCACAAAAAGTTATTTTATGAACATAACAACAAAAGCGGCCATCTTCTGGCACTGGCTCTTAGGAAAAAACAGCAAGAAACATAGTGCACAGATTAAACCTCTCAACTGGAGCATCTTTGACCAGCAACAATGACGTTACACGGGAGTTTAGACGCTTTTATGAGTCCTTATATAATCTCGCCCCAACAGAAACGAATAGCGACAGACAGGGTCACATACTTAAATTTCTCAATCAATTATGCCCCAAAACCATATCCAAAGAGGCAGACGATGACATGGAAGGTCCCATCACGGCCATGGAATGGAAGGTAGCCCTAGCGCAAGCAAAGCTAGGGAAAAGTCCTGGGCCTGATGGACTGTCGGCAGCCTACTATAAATCCTTTAGGGAGATTCTATGCCAACCCTTTCTCCGCGCCTTTAACTCCATTTATCCTAGTGCCCCTCTAGATCCAAGAATGCTAGAAGCCCACATCGTGGTAATACCAAAAGAAGATAAGGACCCATCCCAAACCACAAATTACAGACCAATCTTGTTGCTTAACATGAATATCACAATTTATTCGAAGATTATAGCCAATCGAATTTTAAAGATACTCCCCCAAGTAATAGCCCAGGACCAGGTGGGCTTTGTCCCAGGCCGTGAGGCCAGGGACAACACCATCAAGGCCATTAACATTCATCACCTGATCTCTACCACAAAACAAAAAGGATTCCTTCTCTCTTTAGATGCAGAGAAGGCCTTCGATAAGGTTGCCTGGGACTACATGCATGCAGTTTTACACCAACTAGGCTTCGGTCCCCACATATCTGAATTGATAGCTGCCCTCTATAAAAACCCCTCAGCGAAAATACGAATCAATGGTACCCTATCGGAGGCCTTCTCTATCCGCAATGGCACACGGCAAGGATGCCCTCTCTCTCCCATCCTTTATATACTAACTCTTGAACCCTTCCTGTGCGCTTTAAGGCAAAACAGGGATGTCACTGGAATCCAAACGTTAAGCAAGGAATACAAATTGGCAGCCTATGCTGATGACATCCTCCTGTTTTTATCCAAACCCTTCACCACAATACCCAACCTGCTGTTGGAATTTAAGAACTTCCAAACCATCTCCAACTTAAAGAATAATTTTACCAAGTCACATGCCCTTAATATCTCCCTTCCCCAAGACATTATCGAGCAATGCAAACAGAACTTCCCATTTGTATGGCAAACTGACTCAATCAAATATTTAGGGATTCAACTGCCAATACACCTATCACAGCTGTACTCTCGCAATTACCTACTGATTTTAAACCAACTAAAAACAGACATGCAAAAATAGGGTAAATTCACCTTCTCATGGATAGGGAGAGTGGCAATTCTAAAGATGAATGCCCTACCGAGATTGCAATACATACTCCAGACGATACCCATTCAGGTACCCCCAGCGTTATTTCAATCCTACAAAAGTCTCTGCACTAACCCAGAATTAATTTCAAACAACTTACCCTCCCTAAACATCTTGGAGGTATAGGCTTGCCCGACATATCTAATTACTACAAAGCTACTCACTTAGCCAGAATAATAGACTGGAGCGCACACAGTCCATTGAAGGACTGGGTAAATGTAGAAATGGAGTTTATCTCGGGCCCACTCAGGGATCTACCATGGATATTACCACGATACCACCCACCAGCCCTGAAAACTCATCCTCTGATCTACCCCACTGTACAATACTTCCACAAAACATGTAAAAAAAATCAATTATCCACAATAAACGGCCCATTAACTCCACTCAAAATGAACCCCGTCCCCGACATCCCCCCTGGAATGCACCCAAATTATCTAGTGGAGCATTGGCCGTATGACCACATCTTAGCTCATCATTTCTATAAGGATGAGAAAAAACTCCCAGCAGACCAACTCCCGACCAACCCGGACAAACACCCCACTACCCTCCTGGCAAACCCTCCTGCTTCTGCAATATTTGAACTCCATAAATCGTGGCTCAAGATGCTCCAGACCACTAACAGCATTCGAACAACTATGTACACAACAGACCCCACACAACTATGTACACAACAAAACATGCCAAAAATGGAAAACTGAACTATCCACATCTATATCAGAGAAAGAATGGGAACAAATACACGACCACATACACAAAGGCTCCTCTAATGTTGCCACCCAGGAAAATGGATATAAGATCTTGACAAGGTGGTACTGCAATCCCCCGGCACTATTACACAAAATTAATTCTTCCATCTCAGACAAATGCTGGCGATGCCTAACAGATAGAGGCACAATGTTTAGAGTTGAGCGAACCCGAACTGTAAAGTTCAGGTCCGTACTGAACTTTTGGGTGTCCGGGACCCGGACCCGAACTTTTAAAAAAAGTCCGGGTTTGGGTCCGGGGTTCTGGTATTTTATTACACATGTTGAAAAGCTGCCCAGGGCAGCCAATCAACAAGTGTTCCACTGGTTTTCCCTAGAAGCCATCACAGCCATGCCTACTAATGGTATGGCTATGATTGGCCAGTGCACCATGTGACCCAGCCTCTATATGGGACTGGAGTCACCGTGCTGCATGTCATATGCTCTCAGGGTAGTTTAGGGAGAGGATTCTGCTGGCTCTGTGAGGGACAGATTGCAGAACATCTCATCCTGCATTACTGAATGATCTGATTGTGGACTAGGGAGAGATACTAGTACTGGTGCTTTGAGGGACAGATTTCACACCTCATCCTGCTGCACAGAACGATATGACTGGACTAGGTAGAGTCTGTTGCTTTAAGGGAAAGATTATTCTTCTAAAATCCTCTCCAACTTGTACAGGGAAAGGTTCCAGCTGTTGCGTTAAGGGAAAGATTACTGTTCTAAAATCATCATCAAAGTGTGTGTGAAAAGCCTATTTCAGCCCCAGGGAGCCATATCTGTGTTGTAAAATCATCTTCAAACTGTGTGTGAAAAGTCTATTTCAGCCGGAGGGAGCCATATCAGTGTTGTAAAATCATTTTCAAACTGTGTGTGAAAAGTCTATTTCAGCCGGGGGGAGCCATATCAGTATTGTAAAATCATATTCAAACTGTGTGTGAAAAGTCTATTTCAGCCGGAGGGAGCCATATCAGTGTTGTAAAATCATCTTCAAACTGTGTGTGAAAAGTCTATTTCAGCCGGAGGGAGCCATATCAGTATTGTAAAATCATCTTCAAACTGTGTGTGAAAAGTCTATTTCAGCCGGAGGGAGCCATATCAGTGTTCTAAAATCATCTAAGATGACCATGAACAAACTTCTTGATCCCCTTCAGTCCTAATTTCGCTCTAAACATTCCACAGAAACTACTCTCCTTAAACTCACAAATGACCTATTAACTTCTAAAACCACCAAATAACGCCACTCATTTGTTCTCTGTGACTGTACTCTTCGCTGTTTCTCATCCTACCTATCCCAACGCACCTTCAGTGTCACTTACAACTCTACTTCCTCCACTCTTCCTCCTTTCTCAGTCGGTGTCCCCCAAGGTTCTGTTCTTCGACCTCTCCTTTTCTCAATCTACACCACCTCCCAGGGTTAGTTGATTGCCTCCCATGGCTTTCAATATCATCTCTACGCTGATGACACATAAATTTATCTCTCCACCCACCAGCTCTCTCCATCTGTATCCTCACGCATCATTAACTTACTAACAGACATATCAGCCTGAATGTCACATCACTTCCTCAAACTCAAGCTATCCAAACCCGAGTTTATGATATTTCCTCATCCACGTGCCACTTCCCCAGATTTCTCTATCAAAAACAACTGCTCAACTATGAACTCGTCCCCCCACACCAAGGTCCTATGTGTAATCCTGGAGTAACCTTTCGGCCACACATCCAATCACTATCCAAAATTTGCCACCTCAACGTCCACAACATCTCCAAGATACGCCCCTTCCTAACCAATGACACCACAAAGCTTCTAATCCACTCCCTGGTCATCTCTCGCCTCAACTACTGCAACTCCCTCCTCACTGGCTTACCTCTAAATAGGCTATCCCCACTTCAGTCCATCATGAATGCTGCTGCCAGGTTCATCCACCTTAAAAACCACTCGGCGTCCGCTACACCCCTATGTCAATCCCTCCATTGGCTGCCACTCAACCAACAAATTAAATTCAAGATACTAACCATCCACAACGTGGCCCCCAGCTGCATCACTAACCTGGTCTCAAAATACCAACCAAATCGTTCTCTTCGTTCCTCCCAAGACCTCCTGCTCTCTAGCTCCCTTGTCACCTCATCCCATGCTCACCTCCAGGACTTCTCCAGAGCCTCTCCCATCCTCTGGAATGCTCTAATTCAATCTGTCCAACTTTCTCCTACTTTGTCCACTTTCAGACGATCCCTGAAAACTCATCACTTCAGAGAAGCATATCTGGTTCCCAACTAACAACTGTACATTTATCTTCTTCATCAGCACATCCCCCACAGTTATTAGCTTTTGTATCTCTTGACCTTCTCTCTTAGATTGTAAGCTCTAACGAGCAGGGCCCTCTTATTCCTACTGAATTTAAGAGTATTGTATTTGTATTGTCTATAGAGTTGAGCGAACCCGAACTGTAAAGTTCGGGTTTGTAATGGACTTTGGGGTGTCCGTGTCCCGAACCCGAACATTTTTGAAAAAGTCCGGGTTCGGGTATTTTTTCCCGCCTGTTGAATAGCTGCAGGGCAGCCAATCAACAAGCGTTTCGCTCGTTTGCCGTTAGAAGCCATCACAGCCATGCCTACTAATGGCATGGCTGTGATTGGTCAGTGCATCATGTGACCCCAGCCTCTATATAAGCTGGAGTCACGTAGCCAGCGCTGCATGTCACATCGTTCATCTCATACTAGTGTAGGTAGGGAGAGGATGCTGCAGCTGGTGTGAGGGAAAGATTAGCATTGTAAAATCATCTCATACTTAGTATAGGAAGAGGTTCCTGCCGCTGGTGTGAGGGATAGATAAGCGTTCTAAATTTATCTCATACTGGTATAGGGAGAGGTTCCTGCTCCTGTTGCGAGGGACAGATTAGCGTTCTAAAATCATCTCATACTAGTATAGGGAGAGGTTCCTGCCTCTGGTGTGAGGGATAGATTAGCGTTCTAAAATCATCTCATACTAGTATAGGGAGAGGTTCCTGCCGCTGGTGTGAGGGATAGATTAGCGTTCTAAAATCATCTCATACTAGTATAGGGAGAGGTTCCTGCTGCTGGTGTGAGGGATAGATTAGCGTTATAAAATCATCATCATCTCATACTGGTATAGGGAGATGTTCCTGCTACTGGTGTGAGGGACAGATTAGCGTTCTAAAATCATCTCATACTGGTATAGGAAGAGGTTCCTGCTTCTGTTGTGAGAGACATATTAGCGGTCTAAAATCATTTCATACTGGTGTAGGAAGAGGTTCCTGCTGCTGATGTGAGGGACAGATTAGCGTTCTAAAATCATCTCATACTGGTATAGGGAGAGGTTCCTGCTGCTGGTGTGAGGGATAGATTAGCGTTCTAAAATCATCCCATACTGGTATAGGGAGAGATTCCTGCTGCTGGTGTGAGGGACAGATTAGCGTTCTAAAATCATCTCATATTGGTATAGGGAGAGGTTCCTGCTGCTGGTGTGAGGGATAGATTAGCATTCTAAAATCATCTCATACTGGTATAGGGAGAGGTTCCTGCTGCTGGTGTGAGGGACAGATTAGCGTTCTAAAATCATCTCATACTGGTGTAGAGAGAGGATCCTGCTGCGTCTCCATTGCTGATTTAAATAAAAAAATAATAATATTTTTTTTTATTATATTAATAAATAGCGCTACATAGTACATTTGCACCTTGCTGTGCATTTCTTGCGCAAAAATAAAAAAGTGCATCTACATTGCTGGTTTAAAAAAAATAATAATAATTTGTTATTTTTTTTATTATTAATAAATAGTGCTACATAGTACATTTGCACCTTGCTGTGCATTTCTTACACAAAAATAAAAAGTGCATCTACATTGTTGTTTTAAAAAAAAAGAATAATAATTTATTATTCTTTTTTATTATTATTAATAAATAGTGCTACACAGTACATTTGCACCTTGCTGTGCATTTCTTGTGCAACATTAAAAAGTGCATCAACATTGTTGTTTTAAAAAAAACGAATAATAATTTATTATTCTTTTTTTTATTATTAATAAATAGTGCTACACAGTACATTTGCACCTTGCTGTGCATTTCTTGCACAAAATTAAAAAGTGCATCGAGATTGTTGTTTTAAAAAAAAAAACAATAATAATTTATTATTCTTTTTTTTTATTATTAATAAATAGTGCTACACAGTACATTATAGTACTAAATAGTACATTTGCGTTCAGAATGAGGAGAACGTCAAATAAGGGAGGTGGTCGTGGTGCTGCTGGTGCTGCTGGTGTTGGTGGTGTTGGTGAAGCTCCTGTTGCAAGGAGAGGATGTGGTCGATCTGTGCCAGCTACACGCACAAGTGAAACACCTTCCTCAGGTGCGAGTAGCTGACAGAACCTTCAATGTTATATGGTAGGCCAGAATGACACTCAACGAATGGTGAGGCCAGAAGAAGTACAGGCGATAGTAGATTGGGTGACTGACAATGCCTCCAGTTCCTTCACATTGTCTCCCACCCGGTCCCTTGCTGAAAGCTCAGAGTTGGCACCTGAACCCCATGGCCATCTGTCTTTCACCTCAGCCCCTTGTAAATCAGCCAAGCAGTCTGAGCCCCAAGTCATGCAGCAGTCTCTTATGCTTTTTGATGATTCTGCTTGTGTGCATTTAGTGGGCCATCCACATAGCCCTGCCGCAGAAGTGGAAGACATTGAGTGCACCGATGTCAAACCACTTCTGTTTCAGGATGAGAACATGGAAACACCACCGCAGCACGTCTCTGATGATGACAAAACACAGGTGCCAACTGCTGAGGTTTTCTACAGTGTGCAGACTGACAAGGAGGGCAGTGGTAAAGAGTGGATGGAAGATGATGTGGAGGATGATGAGTCCTAGACCACACATAGAATGAAGGTCATGCGAGTGACGTGTGCAGTTTGGAGGAAGAGGTGGTGGTCGCACAGAGGCACAAGCACAGCAAAAGAGGAAGCAGGTTGCAAAAGCGGAGCGACCGTCCCCTAGACAGTACGTCTGATACTTCTCACCACACCCAGGGACCTAGCACACCAAAGGCAGATCAAAGGAGTTCCGCGGCGTGGCAGTTCTTCAGACAATGTGCTGACGACAAGACACGAGTGGCATAAATGTTCTAAACCTGAGCACAAACTGCCTGACCAGGCATCTACATGCAAAGCACGAGCTGCAGTGGAATAAGTACCTCAAAATCCAAGAAAGGTCTCGGGCTCCTCCTGCTTCCTCTTCTGCTGCTTCCTCGGCCTCTTCCTCCACCTCTACAGTGCCAGCGTCACCTGCCATCCAGCAAACAGATGATGTGACAGCAATGCCACCATGTCTGCCACCATCCCCAAGCATTTCCACACCATGGTCCCATTCAAGCTTACAGCTGTCCATCTCCCAAACACTGGAGAGAAAGAGGAAGTACCCCCCCTACCCACTCGCCATCCCTGGCCCTGAATGGCAGCATTTCAAAATTCATGGCCTTTGAAATGCTGTCATTCTGTCTGGTGGACACGGACAGTTCTAAAAACCTGATGGCGGTGGCTGTCTCAAAGTACGTGGTTCCCAGCCACCACTACTTTTCCAGGTGAGCCATCCCTTCCCTGCACAAACAAGTCGGGGACAAGATCAAGTGTGCATAGCGCAACGATATTCGTGGCAAGGTTCACATAACCACTGATACGTGGACCAGTAAGCACGGGCAGGGACGCTATATCTCGCTAACTGCACACTGGGCAAATGTAGTGGCGGGTGGGCCTGAGGTGGATAGCAGTTTGGCGCATGTCCTTCTGCCACCTTCCTGCACCGTGGTTTGCAGGGTATTTCACTTTGCCTCCTGTTGCCTCCTCCTCCTACTCCGCTTCCTCCTCCTCTACCATCTCCTCAACCGGTCAGCATAATACCTTCACCACCAACTTCAGCACATCCAGGGGGAAACGACAGCAGGCTGTTTTAAAACTGATATGTTTGGGGGATAAACCCCACACTGTGCAGAAGCTGTGGACGGGCATTGAATAACAGACCGTGGTTGTTGCCACTGAGCCTCAAGCCCTGCCTGGTGGTGTGCGATAATGGGCGAAATCTCGTAGCAGCTCTGGGCCTAGCCGGTTTGATGCACATCCCTTGCCTGGCGCATGTGCTGAATTTGGTGGTGCAGAAATTTCTAAAAAACTACCCGGATATGTCAGAGCTGCTGCAGAAAGTGCGGGCCATCTGTGCATGTTTTCGGCGTTCTCACCCTGCTGCTGCTTGCCTGTCTGCACTGCAGCGGAGCTTCGGCCTTCCTGCTCACCGCCTCCTATGCAACGTGCCCACAAGGTGGAACTCCACCTTGCACATGCTGGAGAGACTGTGCGAGCAGCAGCAGGCAATAGTGGAGTTTCAGCTGCAGCACGCACGGGTCAGTCACTCTGCAGAACAGCACTACTTCACCACCAACAAGTGGGCCTCCATGCGAGACCTGTGTACCATATTGCAGTGTTTTGAGTACTCCACCAACATGGCCAGTGCCGATGACGCTGCTCTCAGCGTTACTATCCCACTTCTATGTCTCCTTGAAAAAACACTTCGGGCGATGATGGAAGAGGATGTGGCACAGGAGGAAGAGGAGGAGGAAGAGGGGTCATTTCCACGCTTATCAGGCCAGTCATTCACAAGTGGCTCGGAGGGTGGGTTCCTGCACCAGCATAGGCCAGGTAAAAAATTTCCAAGCCAGGGCACAGTTCTGGAGGATGAGGAGGATGAGGATGATGAGGATGATGAGGATGATGAGGAGGAGGAACTGTGTTCACAGCAGGGTGGCACCCAACGCAGCTCGTGGGCATCACTGGAGCATGGCTGTGGGGATATGGAGGACACAGATGATACACCTCCCACAGAGGACAGCTTGTCTTTGCCTCTCGGCAGCCTGGCACACATGAGCAACTACATGCTGCAGTGCCTGCGCAATGACAACCGAGTTGCCTACATTGTAACTTGTGCTGATTACTGGGTGGCCACCCTGCTGGATCCCCGTTACAAGGACAATGTGCCATCCTTAATTCCCTCACTGGAGCATGATCGGAAGATGCGTGACTACAAGCGCGCGCTGGTAGACGCGCTGCTGAGGGCATTCCCAAATGACCCCGGGGGCTCAGTGGAAGCACAAGGTGAAGGCAGAGGAGGAGGAAGAGGTCACCAACGCAGCTGTGGCACCGCCAGCACCTCAGAAGGCAGGGTTAGCATGGCCAAAATGTGGAAAAGCTTTGTCAGCAGCACACCACAACAAGCAGCACCACCAGCTGATAGGCAACGTCTTAGCAGGAGGCAGCATTTCAGCAACATGGTGGAACAGTATGTGTGCACACGCCTACATGTACTGACTGATGGGTCTGCCCCATTCAACTTCTGGGTCTCCAAATTGGCCACATGGCCTGAGCTTGCCCTTTATGACTTGGAGGTGCTGGCCTGCCCTGCAGCCAGTGTATTGTCTGAACGTGTGTTTAGCAGGGCAGGGGGCATTATCACGGACAAGCGCAGCCGCCTGTCCGCAGCCAACATGGACAAGCTAACCTTTATTAAAATGAACCAGGCATGGATCCCACAAGACTTGTCTGTACCTTGTGCAGAATAGACATTTAGACCGGCCTCATACAGCCATTGGTATACTTTTTTTTTGTAATATGTGTCAATATTTTGGGGGTTACCCAATTGGAAAAAAAACAAACAAACAAAAAACAGTGTTGGCTACCTCCTCCTCCTCCACCGCCACTTCCACCTACACCGCCACGGTCACCGCATTCTCAACCTCCTACTCCACATCCACCTCCTTCATGTTTTATTTTTTTTATGTGATTTTAAGTTATTTCCCTATCCACATCCCCTATCTTTATTTCCCTATCCACATTTGTTTGCAGGGCACTTGTCCTACTCTTACCCCCATTTTGCTTCCTTTTTCTGCCCTCTATCCTTTCCAGGAGTTTTTCAGAGCCATTTTTGTGCCGAAAAGTTCGGGTCACCATTGACTTCAATGGGGTTCGGGGTTAAGTTCGGGTCAAGTTCGGGGCTGAACCTGAACTTTTTCGCGAAGTTCCGCCGAACCCGCCGAACCCCAACATCCAGGTGTCCGCTCAACTCTAATTGTCTACCCTCAAGTTGTAAAGCGCTGCATAAACTGTTGGTGCTATATAAATCCTGTATAATAATAATAATAATAATAAATGCCCAACCATGTACAAGAGATACTGAAAAAACTGTTTTTTTTTCTTGTACATGATTGGATGACAGACAAAGTAAACACGGCTTCACATGCTCGGTGAATATCCACTTTCCTAAATGAACAGTTTCTACTTCTTTAGTAAGTCAATCACACTCTGTAGCCTGAAAGTGCTCTTTCAAAAGTAATCTTATTAATCATTATTTTGCACAATAGTGCTATTGTTATTGACTCATTCACTTCATGTAATCATTATTCTGCTTATGATAGCAAGCTAGATTCTCAGAAAACAGTTTATTAGACATTCTGATCACCAAACAAAAAGCATATTTGCTATACATTAAAACTACTATTAGTACTACTATTAGACCTTCTAATTATATTTTTTTCTTTACTTTTGTTTACAAGCGGTATATATTGCATAATTACACAATTATACATTTGGCTCACATTTTCAAATTGTCTTTGAGAGGCAATATCTTGTGACATTTTGAGGGTGCCCATATTGCTCCTAATGTCCTGTAATTTGAGGATGCCATTGCCAGTCTTAAGACCAGGTTGCCTGGAATGCATACTGTCCCACTGTGGCTCCCCTTCCTTTCAGACTTGCATCCATTGGGATCAAGATTGGGTTATCTCATTTCCACTGAACTTCGCCTATTTTTTTGAAGATATCCACCATACAAGAGATTCTTGAACTTGTGGAGAAAGAGAAGAGAATAAGTCAAGGTATTCTGTGGTACCATCCTAAAGGTATAGTATCTGAATATGAAGGGATCTACTGTGAGACTGTGACCAAGCTGTCATAAAGTCAAGGGTAGGCATGGTCTCTGAGAAGAAAACCTGCTGCTTCTGACCAATTGCAGATACCTTGAGCATTCAAGTCATTTTTTTTGCTCAGTATTCAGATCAGATTGTAAGATACTCAAAAAGATCATGGAAACAGATGGAATAATACTAGACTTTTCAAAGGTAATAATCCACCCTGGTGGCATGGAGAGTGGACGTGCACCCTGAGCATGTCTAGTGCTTAGGGCTCCGGGAGCATGGGCAGCTGGAAACCAGAGCGGCTCTTACAGAGAAAACTTGCAGGCCCCCCGGATGGTGACCGGGCAAGAAAATATCCACATGCCGCCGAACTGCTCCTCAACCGCTTGGTAGCGGAAAAAGCCAAGTAAGTGGATTACGGGCCTACCTGTTCCCACAGGGAGCTGAATGGGCGCATGCACATGCAACCAAGATGGCGCCGCCGGACCACGAGGAGGCAGGACGTGGCCTGCCGGACCCTAAGGAGAGGAGGCAGTCCAAGGGGAAAGGCTCCATGGCTGACCGCAACAGAGCAGGCCTCAGCTGGAATGGAATGCCATTAGCAACCAGTGGAGGCCATGGAAAGCAGGGGAAAGGGCGGGTAAGCCCCAAAGACGGCCCGTCCCTAATGGAGAGGGACCCTGTATGCCCAGAGGTCGGCCTCGAGGAGCTGGAGCAGGATATAGCAAGTAACTAACAGGTTCCCAGGAGAAATGAAATGGGGACTACAAGTCCCAGCGGTAAAATGGCAACTTGTGCTAATGGACATCTAGCGACCCCTTTGAGTCCCCCAGCAATGGCGACTACAGGGCAGGTGCAGTATCTCCCCGCCCCAGGGCACAACACCAACAAAGAACCAGGTGCAATATACCCTGGAATGGATCAAGAACTTAGAGAGCACTTGAAAGCGCTTCCCACAAAGGCAGACATTCAGGCACTCATAGAAGCTGTTGAGACTTCTTGTAAACAAGCAGCGGAGGGGCTAAGTGAGGACACAATAGCACTGGGCCACAGGGTAGAAGAGCTGGAGATGGGCCAAGATAATATTAGGCAGGCGGTGGCTGATAACCATGATATATGTAAACATCACGAGGAAATTTTGAACTCTCTAATAGACCAACTTGATGATCAAGAAAATAGAGATCTGTTAGGAGAAGAACTATGTCCTTTGCCATCTTTGGCGCCTGTGCATGTTCACGTGAGCCCGTGCACGCAACGGAAACGGCGCCAAACGGCTCTATTTAGCCTCCCCAAGCCCAGCAGTAAATGCTGTCCGTTCTACAGCATTTACCAGTGCTTTCTGCAACCTGATTGAGTTTCCTGTTTACCTGTGACCCGGCTTGTACCCGTATCTGCCTGAACTCTGCCTGCACGATCCCCGGCTAGCCTACGACCACTTTTCTGTTTGAACCTCGTGTACCTCCACCTGCCTGCCTGTTATTGACCCTGCCTGCACCTGACCATCCGATTGCCTGCTCCTCCTGTACTGCTTTGCCGGCACGTTACTGATCCAGCCTGCACCACTACTCTTCAGTCTTGCACGGACTTTCTGGAGGACATCATACCATCTCCTGTGTCCTATCCAGCCCTCGTGCTCCCCTGTGCTACAGCGCTCCCTGTCTGCTCTACCAGGGGTTCTGGAACCAGGGCCATAAGAGAAGTTGCCTACTGCATAAGTCAGACTCTACCACCAGGTACGTGACAAGAGCACAGACAAAACATAAGGATAAGGGGGCTACCTGAATCGATAAGGGCCCCAGATATACCCACCGCTACACAAAAGCTGTTCAATCAAATTTTGGGAGAGGTGGCACTGGAGGACATTGAGATAGACAGGGCACACCGAGTGCCTTCGCATGCCCAGTTGAATCTGGAGAGACCAAGGGATGGGATCTGCAGGTTACATAAATACTCTCTAAAAGACTATAATAAAAGCAACACGGGATAAACCTATCATTGACTTTGAAGGAGCAAAACTCTCTCTATTTCCAGATTTATCCTACTGTACCCACATGCAACGCAGGACTCTACGACCCCTGTTAGAAACACTACAAGCATTGGATGTGAGATACAGATGGGGCTTTCCCTTTAGTCTAACAGCCACCCAAAATGGGAAAACTGCAATATTTCACAGTAAAGACGATCTGCAGCAGTTTGTGGAGATCCTGGAATTACCTGCAGTAGAGATCCCAGATTGGAGACTAAATTATTTTAAAGCTCCTCCACAGCGTCCCGAACAGTGGCAGAAAGTGCTAGTTAAAAACCAACGCAAGAATCAAAAAGACAAAAACGGTCATGATTAAATTATCTATGGTCTGATAAAATGTAGGATACATATGAGATAAGATTCTTTACAATTAGAGTTGAGCGAACACCTGGATGTTCGGGTTCGGCGGGTTCAGCCGAACTTTGCGAAAAAGTTCGGGTTCGGCACTGAACTTGACCCGAACTTAACCCCGAATCCCGACCTCCATTGAAGTCAATGGTGACCCGAACTTTTGGGCGCAAAAATGGCTCTAAAAAAGTCCTGGAAAGGGCTAGAGGGCTGCAAAAGGAAGCAAAATGGGGGGTAAGAGTAGGACAAGTGCCCTGCAAACAAATGTGGATAGGGAAACAACTTAAAATCACATAAAAAAAAATAAAAAATGTAGGATGAGGTGGATGGAGGTGGATGTGGAGTAGGAGGTTCAGGGGGCGGCGACCGTGGTGGTGTAGGTGGAAGTGGCGGTGGAGGAGGAGGAGATAGCCAACACTGTTTTTTATTTGTTTGGGGGTTTTTTTTCTAATTGGGGTAGCCCCCAAAATATTAAGACATATTAAAAAAAAAAAAGTATACCAATGGCTGTATGAGGCCGGTCTAAATGTCTATTCTGCACAAGGTACAGACAAGTCTTGTGGGATCCATGCCTGGTTCATTTTAATAAACGTTAGCTTGTCCACGTTGGCTGTGGACAGGCGGTTGCGCTTGTCTGTGATAACGCCCCCTGCCGTGCTAAACACACCTTCAGACAATACACTGGCTGTAGGGCAGGCCAGCACCTCCAAGGCATAAAGGGCAAGCTCAGGCCATGTGCCCAATTCGGAGACCCAGAAGTTGAATGGGGCAGACCCATCAGTCAGTACGTGTAGGCGTGTGCACACATACTGTTCCACCATGTTGCTGAAATGCTGCCTCCTGCTAAGACGTTGCCTATCAGCTGGTGGTGCTCTTTGTTGTGGCGTGCTGCTGACAAAGCTTTTCCACATTTCAGCCATGCTAACCCTGCCTTCTGAGGTGCTGGCGATGCCACAGCTGCATTGGCGACCTCTTCCTCCTCTTCCTCCTCTGCCTTCGCCTTGTGCTTTCACTGAGCCCCCTGTGTCATTTGGGAATGCCCTCAACAGCGCATCTACCACCGCGTGCTCGTAGTTGTGCATCTTCCTATCACGCTCCAGTGAGGGAATTAAGGACGGCACGTTGTCCTTGTAACGGGGATCCAGCAGGGTGGCCAGCCAGTAATCAGCAAAACTTACAATGTGGGCAACTCGGCTGTCATTGCGCAGGCATCATGCATCATGTAGTCGCTCATGTGTGCCAGGCTGCTCAGAAGCAAAGACAAGCTGTCCTCTGTGGGAGGTGTATCATCTGTGTCCTCCGTATCCCCCCAGCCACACTCCAGTGATGTCCACGAGCTGCGTTGAGTGCCACCCTGCTGTGAACACGGTTCCTCTTCCTCCTCCTCATCATCCTCGTCCTCCTCATCCTCCAGAACTGTGCCCTGGCTTGAAATTTTTTACCTGGCCTATGCTGGTGCAGGAACTCAAGTGGAGTACCCAAAACACCGCAATATGGTACACAGGTCTCGCATGGAGGCCCACTCATTGGTGGTGAAGTAGTGCTGTTCCGCAGAGAGACTGACCCATGCGTGCTGCAGCTGAAACTCCACTATTGCCTGCTGCTGCTTGCACAGTCTCTCCAGCATGTGCAAGGTGGGGTTCCACTTTGTGGGCATGTCGTATAGAAGGCGGTGAACGGGAAAGCCGAAGTTCCGCTGCAGCAGCAGACAGGTGAGCAGCAGCAGGGTGAGAATGCCGAAAGCATGCACAGAAGGCCCGCACTTTCTGCAGCAGCACTGACAAATCCGGGTCGTTTTTTAGAAATTTCTGCACCACCAAATTCAGCACATGCGCCAGGCAAGGGATGTGCGTCAAATCGGCTAAGCCCAGAGCTGCTACGAGATTTCGCCCATTATCGCACACCACCAGGCGGGGCTTGAGGCTCAGTGGCAACAACCACTTATCGGTCTGTTATTCAATGCCCGTCCACAGCTCCTGCACAGTGTGGGGTTTATCCCCCAAACATATCAGTTTTAAAACAGCCTGCTGTCGTTTCCCCCTGGATGTGCTGAAGTTGGTGGTGAAGGTATTATGCTGACTGGATGAGGAGATGGTAGAGGAGGAGGAAGCGGAGTAGGAGGAGGAGGCAACAGGAGGCAAAGTGAAATACCCTGCAAACCTCGGTGGCAGAAGGACATGCGCCAAACTGCTATCCACCTCAGGCCCACCCGCCACTACATTTGCCCAGTGTGCAGTTAGCGAGATATAGCGTCCCTGCCCGTGCTTACTGGTCCACGTATGAGTGGTTATGTGAACCTTGCCACGAATATCGTTGCGCTATGCACACTTGATCTTGTCCCCGACTTGTTTACCCAAGGAAGGGATGGCTCGCCTGGAAAAGTAGTAGCGGCTGGGTACCACGTACTGTGGGAAAGCCACCACCATCAGGTTTTTAAAACTGTCCATGTCCACCAGACGGAATGACAGCATTTCAAAGGCCAGGAATTTTAAAATGCTGGCATTCAGGGCCAGGGATTGTGGGTGGGTAGGGGGTACTTCCTCTTTCTCTCCAGTGTTTGGAAGATGGACAGCTGTAAGATTCCATGGGACCATGGTGTGGAAATGTTAGGGGATGGTGGCGGACATGGTGGCGTTGCTGTCACATCGTCTGTTTGCTGGGTGGCAGGTGACACTGGCACTGTAGAGGTGGAGGAAGAGGCCAAGGCAGCAGCAGAAGAGGAAGTAGGAGGAGCCTGCGACCTTTCTTGGATTTTGAGGTACTTATTCCACTGCAGCTTATGCTTTGCATTTAGATGCCTGGTCAAGCAGGTTGTGCTCAGGTTTAGAACATTTATGCCTCGCTTCAGGCTCTCATTGCACAGCGTGCAAACCACTTGTGTCTTGTCGTCAGCACATTGTCTGAAGAACTGCCACG
>BLSH010169525.1:31971-46828 GCA_018402905.1 Glandirana rugosa | reverse complement strand
TGTCCGTGCGATCGTTCGGGTTCCGTCCGGACCCGGACCCGGACTTTGTCCCGAAGTTCGGACGGACCAGCAGAACCCGAACTTCCAGAGGTTCGCTCAACTCTAGTCCCGCACACTCCAGACCTACTGCTGCTAAGCAGTGCCTACCAATGCCATCTACCAGTGCCCACCAGTGCCACCTACTAGTGCCCGTCAGTGCCACCTATCAGTGCTGCCTATTAGTGTCCACCAGTGCCACCTATCAGTGCCGCCTCTCAGTGCCAGTGCTGCCTATCTGTGCCCACCAGTGACACCTATCAGTGCCCATCAGTGCCACCTATCAGTGTAGCCTCATCAGTGCCTATCAGTGCTGCCTATTAGTGCCCATCAGTGTAGCCTGATCAGCACACATCAATGAAGGGGAAAAATTACCTGTTTGCAAAATTTTATAACAAACTCTAAAAATAATTAATTTGTTATTAATTAATTAATGTATTTATTTTCAAAATTGTCTTTTTTCGTTTGTTTAGCAAGAATAAAAACCCCAGTAGTCATTAAATACCACCAAAAGAAAGCTATATTTGTGTGAAAAAATTGATAAAAATGTCATATGGGTATAGTGTAGCACGACCAGGCAATTGTCATTCAAAGAGTGACAGCTCTGAAAGCAGAAAATTGGCCTGGGCAGGAAGGGGGTTTAAGTGCCCAGTAAGCAAGTGGTTAAATTGTTCATCCAATGCCATCATACAGTATAAATGCAAAACAAGAAAAAGAACCCCCACGGGACTTTGTAGGCAGAGTCAACCATATATGTATAAAAAGTGAATGTCAATCTTTATTATAAAAATCATAAAAAGGGTCAATAAAATAGTAACATGAGTTTACAAGCGATAACATAAAAGTACAACATAGCACTATATAATAATGCATATACCCTGCACCATATAGTTTCAACATATCACCATATAGTAAAGCATGTGTCCTGCACCATTATAGTTACAACATAGCACCATATAGTAATGCATATACCCTGCTGATCATAGATACACCAAGAGAACTGCCCACAATTAAGTAGCTTGGTCAGTCTGGGAATAATCATCATTCAGATCCCAATGCATTTTGGAAAATAATTTCCTTCTCCAGGGGAAAGATGGGGTATATCAATTCTATAATATAATGTATAACAGTGAGCAATATGTAAACATCAAATATATAGCATTGACAATAACAAGGTAGGCTGATACTCAAGTACACTCATGTTGTACAGATGGTATTCCGTAAAATCAACAACAGATCACATGAAGCTAATGTCTGCTGCCCCCCCACCAAGAGCCCCCCCCCCCCCGAGATATTACAGGGAGTGGCGTCATGCTGGCCACCACACACCCACAGAGGCCATCCGTCGTGCTTTCTATCTGGAATTTTGGGATGCTGGCAGGACATTATGCTCTGAACGTATCACTTGGCTCTATTTTCTGATCATACAGTATAAAGGGCGAAGTCACTCCTAACCCCTGAACCAACCTGTAGATTAATATTTGATGATCCCTGTTGATTTTGATATCTAAAGGTTGGTTCTTGTGAACCTCTGCCATGTTATAAAACACTTAAAGTTTATACTGTTCCTACTTTACTCTGTAATCTGCATTACAAATGTTGTACTGCTGTACTGTCATTTTTCTTTCTTCTTTTCTTTTTTTTTTTCTTTTTTTTTAATAGCTTTTAAAAAATACAAGGAAAATGGAAATAGAAAAGGAGGAAAAGAGGGGAGAAAAAAATGAGAGAGGCCTGCAACAAATAATTAAAGCTGGCAAAGAGTTAAAGAGTAGAATTGATTGAACCTCTTGAAGTTCGGGTTCTGCAGGTTCGGCCAAACTTCGGGACAAAGTCTGGGTTCGGGTCCGGACTTGACCCGAACTTTGACCCGAACCCCATTGAAATCAATGGGGACCCGAACTTTTAGGCACAAAAATGGCTGTAACAAAGTCCTGGAAAGTCCTAGAGGTCTGCAAAAGGAAGGAAAATTGGGGTAAGGGTCGGACAAGTACCCTACAAAGAAATGGGGATAGGGAAATAACTTAAAATAATTTTTAAGCTAAAATCACATTAAAAAAATCAAAAATGGAGGTGGATATGGAGTTGGAGGTTGAGGAGGCGGTGAAAGTGGCGGTGGAGGAGGAGGAGGAGGGTTTTTTTTAAACCAGCAATGTAGATGCCCTTTTTAATTTTGTGCAAGAAACAATAATCTGTCCCTTTAAGCAACAGTAGGGACCTCTCCCTATAGAACTTGGAGATGATTTTAGATTCTAAAATCATCTCCAAGTTGTACAGGGAAAGCCTCCAGCTGTTGCTTTAAAGGAAAGATTATTGTTCTAAAATCATCTTCAAAGTGTGTGGGAAAAGCTATTGCAGGGGCATAGAGTCATATTACTGTTCTTCCAGCCGCATAGAGCCATATTACTGTTCTTCCAGCCGCATAGAGAGCCATATTATTGTTCTAAATTTTAGAACAATAATATGGCTCTATGCGCCTGCAATAGGCCTTTCTCACACACTGTGAAGATGATTTTAGAACACTAATATGGCTCTATGCGGCTGAAATAGGCTTTTCCCACACACTGTGAAGATGATTTTAGAACACTAATATGGCTCTATGTGGCTGAAATAGGCTTTTCCCACACACTTTGAAGATGATTTTAGAACACTAATATGGCTCTATGCGGCTGAAACAGGCTTTTCCCACATACTTTGAAGATGATTTTAGAACACTAATATGGCTCTATGCGGCTGAAACAGGCTTTTTCCACACACTTTGAAGATGATCTTAGAACACTAATATGTGAAGATGATTTTAGAACACTAATATGGCTCTATGTGGCTAAAATAGGCTTTTCCCACACACTTTGAAGATGATTTTAGAACACTAATATGGCTCTATGCGGCTGAAGCAGGCTTTTCCCACACACTTTGAAGATGATTTTAGAACACTAATATGGCTCTGTGCGGCTGAAACAGGCTTTTCCCGCACACTTTGAAGATGATTTTAGAACACTAATATGGCTCTGAGCGGCTGAAACAGGCTTTTCCCGCACACTTTGAAGATGATTTTAGAACACTAATATGGCTCTATGCGGCTGAAACAGGCTTTTCCAACACACTTTGAAGATGATTTTAGAACACTAATATGGCTCTATGCGGCTGAAACAGGCTTTTCCCACACACTTTGAAGATGATCTTAGAACACTAATATGGCTCTATGCGGCTGAAATAGGCTTTTCCCACACACTTTGAAGATGATTTTAGAACACTAATATGGCTCTATGCGGCTGAAATAGGCTTTTCCCACACACTTTGAAGATGATTTTAGAACACTAATATGGCTCTATGCAGCTGAAATAGGCTTTTCCCGCACACTTTGAAGATGATTTTAGACACTAATATGGCTCTATGCGGCTGAAACAGGCTTTTCCCGCACACTTTGAAGATGATTTTAGAACTGTAATATGGCTCTATGCGGCTGAAATAGGCTTTTCCCACACACTTAACTACAATAATCTTTCCCCTAAAGCAACAGCTGGAACCTTTCCCTGTACAACTTGGAGATGATTTTAGAACAATAATCTTTCCCTTAAAGCAACAGCTGGAACCTTTCCCTGTACAACTTGATGATAATTTTAGAAGAATAATCTTTCCCTTAAAGCAACAGCTGGAACCTTTCCCTGTACAACTTGATGACGATTTTAGAACACTAATCTTTCCCTTAAAGCAACAGACTCTACCTAGTCCAGTCAGATCGTTCTGTGCAGCAGGAGGAGGTGTGCAATCTGTCCCTCAAAGCACCAGTACTAGTATATCTCCCTATTCCACAATCAGATCGTTCAGTAATGCAGGATGAGATGTTCTGCAATCTGTCCCTCACAGAGCAAGCAGCATCCTCTCCCTAAACTATCCTGAGAGCATATGACATGCAGCACAGTGACTCCAGCCCCATATAGAGGCTGGGTCACATGGTGCACTGGCCAATCACAGCCATGCCATTAGTAGGCATGGCTGTGATGGCTTCTAGGGAAAACCAGTGAAACACTTGTTGATTGGCTGCCCTTGGCAGCTTTTCAACAGGTGGAATAAAATACCAGAACCCCAGACCCGAACCCGGACTTTTTTTGAAAAGTCCAGGTTCGGGTCCGGGTCCCGGACACCCAAAAGTTTGGTACGGACCCAAACTTTATAGTTCGGGTTCGCTCAACTCTATTAAAGAGTAATTAAAGTCAATTGATATATCGTACTCTGACACACTATTGGCTGAATTCACTGGAGTCTGAAATTATTATTTTTTTTTTTTAATTTTTTATTTAACCAAAGGCGTGAGACAGAGACCACATAAGAAAAGACATGAAGTGTAACAAATCAAATACAGTTAGGTAAATACACCAATGTCAATTAACAAGTAGTACTTCCCGAAACAGCGAAATGAACAAAGGTGGAAATTCCGACTCACCCTACATTTTCCATTCAGAACAAGAAGGAAAAGAGATAGAATCAGAGGTAGTAGAAGAGTTCTAGAGAATAAGAAAGAGGCCCAGGGCGGGTAGGAGAGGGGGAGAGGGAATGAGGAAAAAAAAAAGGGGGGGGGGATACAACCAGCCAAAAAGCACCTCCCGTGAAGTAACAAACGGGATGTGCCGCAGGGCTACCCAGATGCGTCAGATTCAAAAAGTGCCTTCCCCTCCTCAGAGAAGACAATCAGGTTCCATAGGGTCCAGGTCTTCTGGTATCTTTCCTGTTGGTATCCTGCTGTTAAGACCAAGTCTTCCAGCTTATTTATTTCTTCCACTTTCTTAATCCACATGCCCACCATCCGCGGAAGCCGCGACTTCCACAGTAGGGGAATGCACAGCTTCGCCGCATCGAGCAGATATCTAATTATTGATTCTTTATAAATTTTGGCCGGGATGCCCGTATCGTGGAGGAGAAAAAATGCAGGATCCTCAGGTATGATCTTCTCCGTAAATTTTTGTGTGATTTCGCGTATTGACCTCCAGATTTGCTCGAGCTTGGGGCAGGACCAGAAGATATGTAATAACGTTCCTCTATCTCCCTGACATCGCCAGCATCTATCTGACGTTGAATCGAATATCTGATGCAGTCTCAATGGTGTATAGTACCATCTCGACAGGATCTTAAAGTTTGTCTCTTGTATTTTGGAACATATAGAAGATTTATGGGTGAATCTTAGGATATCGGTGCGTTGTGAAGGGCTAAAGGTTCGGTTAAGATCTTGTTCCCCCTTCAGCAGGCCGGGGGGGTCGGTGCTCATCAGGTGGAGTGATTAATAGGCCATAAGCCATTGAAAGGACGTGTGCTATTGCGCCTTCGCCACTACAAGTATCTTCTAATGGGGTAGTGCGGGTGCGGAAGTGATCCGGGTTGGGTAACGACTTTAAAAAGTGTGTCAATTGGATAGCTCTCCAAAAATCCAGCTGAAAAGGTCCGGAGGGATCTGTGAGGACTGGTAGCTGCGGCCAGTTTCCATCGATAATAAAGTGCGATGCTTGGATAAAGCCCTTAGGGGCTAATCCCCTAAGTTTAGAGTCTCTATAACCCAGGATAAACGATGGCTTCCCCAGAATGTGGAAAAATGGAGAACCCGCTGGGGCTAGGGAGGTTGAGGCAAAAAGCTGCGAGCAGACCGAGATCGTGGGTCCTATAAGAGGATGTAGTTTTAAGGAGTTTGGGATCGCGGGGAAACACCAGGTTGTTCGCGATAAGGGTATTTCACTTTGGGCTTGTTCCAACCACGTCCAAAGTTTCAGGTCACGGTGACGCCACCAATCCACCAGCCTGGTAATATGGGATGCCTGCTGATATTTACGGAGGTCCGGGAGAGCCAAACCTCAGTGTGTTTGTTTTAGGAAGGGAAAGAATTCTCCTATGTAGTCGGGGACGTTTGTGTGCCCACACAAAGTCTGTCAGAACCGATTGTGCTTGTTTGAGAAAACTGCTGGGAATCGAAATTGGGAGGGCCTGGAAAAGGTTAAGGAATTTGGGGAGAATGCTCATTTTGGCTATACTACACCGTCCCAGCCAGGAATGTAGGCCTGTATGCCACGTATCCAGAAGGCGTCGGACCATCTTTAGTAATGGGGGAAAGTTCAGGTCGAAAAGCTTGCTAAGTTTTGAGGGAATGACTGTGCCTAGGTACCTCAGCACCGTATCGGACCATTTTAGATTGAAACTCATTTGCAAGTGCGAAAGGGAGTGGGTGGGGACGCCAACCCCCATGGCTTCAGACTTGGTGAAATGTATTTTTAAGTTCGATAGAGCGCCATACGTTTCAAATTCCTTCAACAGGTTTGGTAGAGAGATGTGGGGTTTCGTGAGGGAGAACATCATGTCGTCGGCGTACGCCGAGACCTTGTGTTGACTTCCTCCTACTTTGATACCTGAGATGTCCGGGTTTAGGCGGACTCTGCACAGGAAGGGCTCCAGGGACAGCGCGAAAAGGAGTGGGGACGGTGGACAGCCCTGCGTGTGCCATTTGCGATGTTCAGAGAGGTAGAAAGGACCCCGTTGACCCTCACTTTCGCTGTAGGGGACGCGTATATCGCCGATATCCAGTTCAGCATGTTGCGTCCAAGTCCCACCCTGTCCAATACCGAGAACATGTAAGGCCAGTGTACCCGGTCAAAGGCCTTTTCGGCATCCGTGCCCAGAAAGATACATGGGATCTTGGAGGTGTTGGCCACGTGGATGAGGTTGAGGACTTTAATAGTATTGTCCCTTGCCTCTCTAGTGGGGACAAAGCCAACCTGGTCTTGGTGGATCAGGCCAGGAAGGTACTGCTGAAGTCTGGATGCCAAGATTTTGGTGAACAGCTTTAAGTCCGTGTTCAGTAGAGAGATGGGCCTGTAACTCCCGCAGGAGGAAGGATCTTTCCCCTCCTTTGGGATTACCGAAATGTGGGCGAGGAGGGTGTCTCTGGGGAGGGATGCTGTGGTTTCCAGACTATTGAACAGCTCAACCATGTGTGAGCCTAGCTGAGGAAGTAGCTTTTTATAATAGCGTATGGTGAAGCCATCCGGGCCTGGGGCTTTCCCGGGTTTAACCGACCCTATAGCTCGTTGCAACTCGTTTAATGTAATGGGTTCTTCTAGGGCGGTAACTGCTTCTGGCGTGAGCTCAGGCATGTCAGCCGAGGCAATATAGTTGTTTATAGCCGCCGGGGAGGGGGGTTGGGTCTGGAGGTTATACAAGTCATCGTAGAATGAACGGAACTCCTCTGCAATCTGTTTGGGGAGGTTGACCTGTTGACCAGAGCGTGAGTGGATCTGTGGGACATAATTCGTCAGGACTTGAGCTCGGAGAGATCGGGCGAGAGTCTTCCCGCACTTATTACCCGATTCGTATGTTACCCTGCGGCAGACTTGTATTGCCGCTTTTGCCTTGAAAAATAAAAGGTCAGTAATCCGTCTACGGAGCTCCATAAGCTTCCTTTCTGTATCCGTGTTAGGGGCGTGTTTGTGTCGGCCTTCCACCGCCTGCAAATCTCCCTGGAGGGATGTCAGTTGTTGCGAGGGTCTCTTTTTGAGTCTCGACCCATGCTTGATAAGGATCCCTCTGATGGTGGCCTTGTGGGCCTCCCATACCATCCCCATATCACATTCCCCAGTGTGATTGGCCTGGAAAAACAAATTGATTTCCATAGCTACATGAGCTCTTATTTCCTCGTCTTGCAATAGGCTCTCATTGAGCCTCCAAACCTTAGTTGGGGACGTTTGGGAATCTGTCAGGGAGTATGTTATAGAGACTGGGGCGTGGTCCGACCACGTGATGGAACCGATCTACGCCTCCCGAACAGCTTGCAAATGGGCGTGTGGGACCAGGAAATAGTCTATGCATGAGTAGACTCATTGGGGGGGGGGAAGTAAGTGTAGTCCCTCTCCCCGTGGTGCAGAAGACGCCAGCCATCTACTAATTGGGCTTGTTGGATTGCTCTAGTGATGCGTTTACGGGTGCTAGGGGGGATAGAGGAGGTTCTGGAGAAAGAATCCTCGTTCGGTATCAACGGAGTGTTAAAGTCACCCCCAAGATTAAATGGCCCTCCCCAAACTGGAGCAATTTCCTCAGGGTCCTACTGATGAAAAGGTCCTGCTGACTGTTGGGGGCACATATGTTCACCAGAGTCACCTGTACATTGCCAATCGTTCCTTTCAAGACCCCTTCTGGGTCTACTATACAGTCCGAGCAAAACCATGGGATTCTTCTAGAGATTAGGATTGACACTCCCCTAGCCTTGGCCTCTGGATATACAGAGTGGTAGACCATTGGGAAATGCCTGTTCTTCAGGATCAGGAGCCTGTCTTCTCCAAAGTGGGTCTCTTGCACATACGCCACGTCAGTGGCCGTGCGGTGTAGCTCCTGCAGCAACATCTGTCTCCGCTCGGGGACATTAAGTCCTCTAATGTTGATGGAGGTAAATTTAACTGGTTCCATGTCCCCAAGTGTGAAAAAAAAAAAAAAAAAGAAAACACTAAGAATGGGTAAGAGGGGGAAAGCGTAAAGCTGTAAGTGGTAGATAAAGAGAGAGAAGAGAGAAAGGATGAGGTTGTAGGAGGTATAGGAGAGATCCCCACTGAGGTGGCTGGGGAGATGAATACGAAATTGACACTAACAGTAAGGCAAAGTTGCCCTACGCTCTCCGGTGGAATATCACCGGAAATTGAGCGTGTTCCTAAGGGGGAGAGTGGGCGGAGACAGCCAAGCAGGTGGGGTCCCGGCCACTCCCCACCCCCCCTTCAAAGGAATACATGTAACATCAACCAGGACTTTTGACGACATATCCAGGAGACCAGGAGGGGTCTCCTGTTCCCATGGCACAGTGATCAAGTATGGCTGCCAAAATTATAACAAGATGATAAGTAGCAGGCTCAAAATATAAATTCGTACATATGTCAGAAACATATAAACATATAAAACAGCAGATTATGCGCACATCTAGCATGTACCCCAATGAACAAAACCCTTGACAGCAAATAAACAGCTAGTGAGGCTGACAAACGTGATAAAGTTAACTAGTGGCTGTGAAATATACTCCCCGCCTGCCCCATGCATCAGATTCTCCAGTGTACTAGTCCCTGCGGCTTGTCATGCTATTCCTCCCCCGGGACCCCTCCCCCACACCCCGAAGCCCCGCAACCCCGGGAGGCGCCCGCTTCAGAACAGTCCCCAGGTACAGCCACATGGAGATAGATCATATCAATCGTTGTCCGCCTCCCCCCAATCCCCAGCCCCCCCAAAAGGGACCCCAACACAGTTCCCTCCACAGTACCTGGGGGGGGCCACTGCTCGGGCAGACCGCAGATCGGACAAATCAAAGAGATAGCTGCTGTGTACAATGTGCATTGGCTCCCGGCTTGCAGTCCATTCTCCTGACCCGAGTCACCAACCACGAGAGGTCACCCGTGCAGGGGCTTACCCACCGCACGGCATGCGGGGGTCAGCTCCCCCCGCGTACACCGACATGGGCAACCCCGCCAATGGCGGCCGGGGAGCTAGGCATCCACTTTCTCCGTATAACAGGCCCGCGGGGGGAGGGAGGCAAGGGAGCGGAGAAGGGGGGAAGGAAAGGGAGGAAACACCGCTCCACCAACTACACCCGGGAACAACCCCCTGGCCCCCCCAATGTGAGTCCGCCGGGAGCGCCATGGGGGGGACATGGAGGGGACAGGGGGAGGGCATACCGGTCAGTCAGCAGCAGGGAGACCATGAGAAAAAGTCAAAGCGATCTAGGGTGGAGTGGAGGCACCAGGGCGATCAAACAGCAGTCATGACTCACGCGACTGCTCCGAGGAGGGAGCCCGGGATCTCCGTCTTGTTCTCTGCTGGCGTGGAGGCAGTGGGTTGCGGCTCGTGGAGGGGGCTCCCGATCTCGGCAGGAGCCGCAGCCAGTTGGGAACTTGAGCAGGGTCGGCTTCCATGAATGAGAAAAGGGCTGGCAGGTCTGTGGGAGTGCGTAGAGTAAAGGAGAAACCCGAGTTCTGGAAGGTCACTGAAAGAGGGAAGCCCCGACGATAAGTGTAGCCCTTCGAACGGGCTAGATCCAACAGAGGCCGTAGCATTGCTCTGCGCTGTAGTGTGGCCCGTGACATGTCTGGGAGGACCTTCACAGATGCCCCGTCGAATTCCACATCACCATGGTCCCAGGCGCTCCGAAGGATAGCCTCTTTCTGTGCGTATCGGTGTAATCGGCAGATTACGTCCCTCGGTCTGTTCGGATCTGTTGACCGTGGGCCCAGGGCACGGTGTATCCTGTCAAATTCCAGGGTCGGTGGGACCGGGTCTAGAATGCTATTGAGAATCGCCGACACCGTGACTGCCAGATTTTCCGAGCCGGTGGCTTCCGTGATGCCCCGGAGCCGCAAGTTGTTCCTGCGGCTCCGGTCCTCGAGGTCCTCCAGGTGAAGCTGTAGTTGGGCTGCCGTTTCCTGTTGAGTGTCCCTGGAACGTTCCAATGTGGCTACTTGTTGCTCCAGCTTCTGTAGAGCCGCTTCTCACGAGGTTACTCTGGTCTCTACCACTTGCAGGTCAGTCCTTACTGCCTGTATATCTCGGCGGTGAGCCTCCTCCACTCTGAGGATAAGGGCCTCTATGTCCGCCTTCGTTGGGAGAGCCTGCAGCAGGGACTGGATATCACTGTCCAAGTCGGTCTCACCCGAATATTGTGGCGAGGCTGCCATCTCCGGACGGAACACCGCTGGAGTCTCTTGTGAAATGTTTGATGGCGATGCCAGATGCTGAGATGAGTGTAGAGAGAGGGGGGCCTCTAGGGTAGGACCATGTGGCGTCGCCACCCTGGCTCCCAGAGACAGCTGCTGGATTCTGGAGAAGAATCGGTGTAGTTCTCCTTGCGGGCTAACTGTGCGGGATCTGCAGGTGGTTGAGCGAGTTCTATGCCTCTTAGCCGACAGCATGCATAGATTGTAGAAGCTTGAAAATCCGGGGAGGACAGGGAGAAGCCAGGAGCTCCCAAGAAACGTGTCCTCACTCGGCCATGTCCAGACCACGCCCCCCTGAAATTATTTCATGGTATAACCTAGTTGTCTTAAATTCGATCCATTTTGCCTATATCTTAAGATCTTTCTTATTTGATATATTAACAAAATAAAGAATCATGGGGGCTATTTGCTAAAACTGAAGCGTGCAAAATCTGGTGCAGCTCTGCATGGAAACCAATCAGCTATTGTCAAAAATTAATTGAACAAGCTGAAGTTAGAAGCTGATTGGCTACCATGCATAGCTGCACCAGATTCCGAGTGCACCCGTTTTAGTAAATCTCCCCCATAGTTGTAAAAAGAAAAAAAATAAATCAAAGATATTTTCACACACAGCACTGGCATACTTAGAATTTCACAGCAAAACACTTTTGCTACTGCTCCCAAGTACGGCATTGGGGATACTGCATGTGTGAGGCTTTTTCAAAGTTTATATTGATTATCTATCATATATTGAATCTTGTGTATCACAAAAATGAATCGGTTGTATAAAAAAAATCAATGTTCTGTAATGGTTGCCTCTGTACAATTGGTCAGGTAATATAGGTTAGTGTAGCATCATGGATACCCCCAGAAATGCCATGTTTACAGGTCAGGAGGTATAGGAGGCTGAAGAAAGGAAGAAAAAAAGAGTCCCTGTGGTTCCAGGAGTACAGTTGTCCACAGAGAATGGCTGGGATTGGTGTCTCACAGGGCATAGTCAGTGGCATGTGCAGATGGGTCAGTTCAGGCGACAGACAGCAAGCAGCAAGCAGGCAAAGGATCAGTCCAGGCAGCAAGCAAAAATGTGGTCAATAACTAGGCCAGTGTCAGTACAGGCGGCAGACAGAGGCAACACTACACTGGCTCTGGTATGGCTAGCAATTAGGAACATTGTTGCAAGCTGCACTGGTCTAGTGACATTGTCATTGATGTGGCAGCAATCAAGAATACAGTTGATGGTTTACACTGGTCTGGTGATACTAGGGATTGGTGCGGCAGCAATTAGGAACTGTTCCAGGCTTACACTGAAATAAGCCCCAAAGGTTTGGGTACAGCACTGACTATAATATATAGTATAACAAATGCTAAATTGCATAAACCAAAATAATATATATCCCACAAAAACAATATGATTAAAGTCCAACTTATTTGATGGTACTCTGTGCAATGGGCGTCCGCAAGCAGGGGCAAGGGGGGTCAAGTGCCACCCCCCGGAATCAGGAATGTGTCCACACACTAGGGAGGAAAGTGCAGGATAGTTTAGTGTTTGTTCAAACATGATAAGAGAATGTTCACTGAACCAGAGCTCAGTCTTATTTATTGTCGGGCTGGCACCTGGATTTCCATCCCCCGCTGGGCTGACACCTGGATTTCCATCCCCCGCTGTCACAGGCTGCCCAATCGCTCTTATCTTCTGTTATCAGTGAAATGCTTGAGGAATGTCTCAAATGTCTGGACTGTATGACCTGTCAGCATAGACTGTATCACCTTACACTGTCATCCCAGTTGGACATAAGGCTGAACCTTCTGTTATCATGTGAAGAGATTTAACACTTTACTTCACTGCATGCTTTTGATTGGCTACTCTTAGGGCTCCTTCACATGTGTGGAAGTGACTGTTGCTCCTCTGAAAAGATCCATGCTTGGATCGCTTTTCAGAGCTGTTTGAGAGGAGGCAATACGTTGCCTCCTCACCGCCCGATTTAACCCAATAATTGCCATACGGTGGCCATATTGAACTACATTTTTCTTTTTCACAGCACCACCCACTGAAAGCAACATGCTGTTTGGCAGCACTGATAGAACTGGTTAATCAGTGCCACCTATCAATGCCACCTATTAGTGCCCATCAGTGCCCACTATTAATGCCCCTCATTGCTGCCTATCAGTGCCACCTCATCAGTGCAGCCTATCAGTGACCATCAGTGCCTCTTTATCAGTGACCATCAGTGCCACCATATGGGCACAACAGCAGCTATATGGGCACACCAGCATAAAGATGCTATTGTGCCTGTATAGAATTTCAAATCTCCACTGGCTTAAGCCAACGCTGCACCATGCAGGTGTAGTTTTTTTTTTTTTGTGTAATTGATCAGTTTCCTCAATGTATGTTTATTTATACCTTCACTTGCTGTGGTCGCAGCATATTTTGCATGGTTTTGCATGTGGCTCAGATCACCACGGCAAAACCAGGTACACTCTCCCTCCCCAAATGTGGCAGTGGAAGGGGGGTGGGTTACCACGCTTTATGTGATAATGCCTAAGCCCCTCCTCTTCATGACATTGTTGAAAAGGTGTGGAGCATGGGTGACTTTAAAATGATGCCCCCCCCCAAATAAAGTCCTGCGTACGCCCATGCTATGTGCCCCTCCAATTCACATCAACACTGGTGCCTCTTATGTGATTCAATCATACAGTGTCTTCTACTTGTTCAGCCTTTGAGAAACGTGGTACCCCAACTTCACATTGCACTCACCAGATGGATATATCCCTTTGTATTAGCAAGTGAGTCAAAATGAGCCTTATGAGACCAAGGTTCAGATATAAACAGCATTTCAATTACTTTTCCATACTGTTTCCTTGTACAGTATACCTCCAGTGACTCTTAATATGGTGAAATACCGTTTTATCACCTAACCACTTGCTGACCGCGTAACAACTATAAGCAGCGACATTGTGGCTCTGTCACGCGAATTGCCGCTTATAGTCTCCACTCACGTGCACAACAGCAAGGGGGCTCTGAGCGGGTCGGGCGGACTCAATGTCTGCCGGTGACCCACGATGGCTTATAACAGAGCCAGAATGGGAAAATGTCAATGTAAACATGGCTGATCCAGAGTACAGGGATCAGTAGATCTCTGACATGCCAGCTGTCAGCCGGCAAGTCAGAGATCTACTGATCCCTGTACTCGGGATCAGTGAGATCTCTGGTGCCTCTGTCAGCCCATTCCCCATACAGTTAGAACACACACAGGAAACACAGTTAACCTCTAGAGGGCCCCCTGCAGGTTAACCCCTTCCCTGCCAATGACATTTATACAGTAATCAGTGGATATTTAAATTTCTGTTCGCTGTATAAATGTCATTGGTCCAAAAAAAGTGTCAAAAATGTCCGACATGTCCACCCCAATATCACAGTCCTGATAAAAATCGCAGATCGCCCCCATTACTAGTAAAAAAAAAATTGTATAAAAAAATGCCAGAAATTAATTCTTATGGTTTGTATACACAGCAACTTTTGATCAAACCAATCAATAAACGCCAATTGGGATTTTTTTTACCAAAAATATGAGCAAGGATATAAATCGGCCAAAACCGATGAATAAATTAGTTTTTTTATATATCCAGTCCTGCTCACCATTATTGGCACCCATGAAGTTTATGTACATATTGTGGAATATCTACTGAAGGAAATGTATCAAATTAACCAACATATTACTACAGATAGCTTGTGTTTGACAAAAAACTGTAAATGATAAATAACATTTAAAAAGATAAACATTATGAGGAAAACAGAGAAAACCATAATGCTTGCCTTGTCAGTGGTATTGGCACCCTTTGCTGCAAATCAGTATGGAAACCCAATTTGGCTCACCTGTTGCAGATCTCAAATGAGGATCACCTGTGATGAATTGCCTCCACCCATGTGACCCAAATTAGCCAATAAATGAACATTTTGGTTTTATAAAAAGCCACCTGTTATTCCCTCTTCATGTGTGACAATGGTAAAGACAAAGGAGCTGTGTGACGACACCAGAAATGCTATTATTTGCAAGCACAAGACCTCCAAAGGGTATAAGGCCATCTCCAAAGACCTTGGCATCCCTGTTTCAACGGTGCGTAAT
>BLSH010169496.1:341514-355176 GCA_018402905.1 Glandirana rugosa | reverse complement strand
TCCAGGAGATCTTGCTCCATTGTGTCAACTCGGTATGACCCTTGTGATATGGCTATATAAATCTATCAACAGCTTAATTGCGGTACTTTATTACTTCATAGCCATTTTGACAAGAGTCACTATCCGGTTGAGGTGTATGTGGTGTGTATGACCACGGCTGGCCAGTGTGTATGGGGGGTTTTTTAACATAGACAACGTTGTCTTTTTTACATTTTTGCTATCTTGTGGTGGTGCTTTCCTTTTGTTTTTGATTTTTGTATTTTATAAATCCGATTTGTGTTAACTGTTACCAATAAAATCCTTTTGTATCATTGACCGTGTGGCCCAACACGAGTTCTTTCGGGGGCTATCCCCCAAAATCCTTTTTCTACTGTTTGTTACTCCGGGGCCTGCATCTTATGAGAGATGAGTGGTCAAATATCCTACTAAATTGTAGGTATATGTATTAGTATATATTACACCTCTACGGGGGACCCTTTTATAAAATTTCTCTGTATATCCTAATTTATTATATGCTTTTGGCGGCCAAAATATCCATCGCTACTGTTTGGAAAAGTCCAGTGATCGACTTAGCTTTAATGATGCAACAGCTAACCTGGATCATGCTCCATGAAAAACTGGTCAGCATCCTTTGGGACAAACATCCTCTGTTTGAAAAGGTGTGGACCCTTTGGCTTTCTTACCTGCAGGTGCCAAACACTTGGGATTGACATTGGATCGGTGCCGGGTTAGACTCCTGGACAGGTGTGGTCTCGCTTCTTTGCTCTCTTCTCTGACTCTCTTTTTTTTCTTTCTCTAACTCACTGCTTTCTATTTCTTTACTCAGGTGTCTCGACTTTGGGGTTGCCATCTAGGTTTTGTATGTAACGATATCCCTCAAAGCATATGTTGCTGCTATACTTGATTTTTCTAAGTATATATATATATATATTTTTTTTTAGGGTAGGATAAATAAGTTCAGTGTTAACCACTTAAGGACCGGAAGGATTTCCCATGTTAGAACCAGAGCACTTTTTGCGATTTGGCACGGCACCGCTTTAACTGACAATTGCACAGTCGTGCAACGTTGTACCCAAACAAAATTTACGCCCTTTTTTACCAACAAATAGAGCCTTCTTTTGGTGGTATTTTATCCCCTCTGTGTCATTTCTGATCATCGCTATTAACAAAAAAAGAGAAACAATTTTGAAAAAAACAATATTTTTTACTTTTTGCAAGAATACATATCCAAAAACAAATATAAAAAAAAAAATGTATTCATCAGTTTTGGCCTATATATATTCTTCCTCATATTAGTAGTAAAAAAAAAAAATCGCAATCGGCGTTTATTGATTGGTTTGCGCAAAAGTTGCCGCGTTCACAAACCATAAGAATTAATTTATGGCGTTTTTACTATTTTTTTTTTCTCTAGTAATGGCGGCGATCTGTGATTTTTATTGGGACTGTGATATTGGGGCGGACATGACGGACATTTTTGACACTTTTTTGGGACCAATGTCATTTTTTTACAGCAATCAGAAATGTAACTATCCACTGATTACTGTGTAAATGTCATTAGCAGGGAAGGGGGTAATCTGGGGGGTGATCTAGGGGTTAACTTTTTACCTAGGCGTGTTCTAACTGTGAGGGGGCTGGCAGGGGCATAAGAGATCCAACTGATCCCAGTGACAGGGATCAGTAGATCTCTTACATGCCGCCTGACAGAGCAGGGAACCGCCATGTTTACATCTTCTGTGACAGGTCGTCGAGGCTCGCCGACGGACATTGAGTCCACCCGAGCTGGGGCCACACTGCTGGAGAGTGCGGCGAGCACGAGAGCGTGCCGCCATTGGCGTGCTCCCACCCGCTAGCCACGCATACGCGACTTGCCGTTTATAGGCGACGATTCATGGGACAGCGCCACTCTGCAGCAGTAAATATACGCGAGCCGGTCGGGAACCGGTTAAATGACACAATGGTCACTATGTTTGTTAAAATTCCATTATTTTGTCAATAGCTTGCCTCGGTGGTTGGGTGGATAGGTGCTGTCCTGCTTGACCCCCTCTGCCAAATGTGCAAAGTTGGCCTGATGTAAGGCCCATGCGTTGTTTGACCTATTTGTGGACTATAAACAAATATGTTTCTCAATAGTTGATCACTCTGTTACAGTTCCTAATACCCATTGGTGGATCTCCATGGATTTATGTCTTAATTCCTTACTCTTAAAACATGTCACAATTGATGATTTCTTGTCCAGTGTTTATATTGGCAGAGCCATTTTGCACTTTTGTATTGCATTATAATGTTTTACTGTAATTATGAAAATAGAATAAAAAGATTGAAACAGAAAAAAACAACAAACTCATGTGCCTTTCAGTCTAGAAATTGCTCCAAGCTGGCCAAAAGGCCCACTTAGATGTATGTGCAAGAAAGGCATAACGTGATGTGACTGAGTGCCACTCGGTGTACCACTGCCCAAAGTTTTAGTGTTTTTTATGGCACTCATGGGATGGCACATTCAAGGGGGCAAATGAGAGGGAGCTCCTTGCACCTCCCAACCCCTTGAAAGACAAATGCAGAGGATTATAGATACCTACAGAGGTATTTTGGCATTGTAGATTCTCCCATAGGAACTTGAAATTGCAAACCAAGGGGCAGTAGATATTTCTGATCAGTTGTTAAACTTGGAGAATGTAGTAACCTATTATTATGATGTACCCATTACAATGCTTCTGTGCTGATCTAATTACAAAGTATACAAGTAAAGACATTTTTAACCCATTGGCCATTTTTTAAAATCTGGAATAGAGTGGGGAAAGATTTGAATATTTGTTAGTATTTTTTTGCTGTCTGTGATTTAGCTTGGGAGATTTTACCCTTACATTTTATCCTTGTGGCATCAGGACAATACATGAAAAGTATGGAATGCTTGACTTGCACACTTGTTCTGGGCCAGTAAGCTGACAAAGTTGTGATGCTGGAGAATGAGCAGATTATCTGCTGTGTTTCAGTAATTTTACCTCTGTAGGCTTTTATATGATTGATTGATTTATATTTAATATATTGATTATTTATGTATGCTACATTTTGAAAAGCAAAGTAAATAATCCTCCACTTGAGTTTTTAGCTACATTTTTTTTTTATATATGTTGGACTGAATGAAGAATCAGCTGAATTTGTAGATTGGGAATGCTAGCATAACTGTCATTTAAAAAATTAAATAGCAGTAAAAAAAAACGAAAAGTATTTTTTTTTTATTTACAGAGTTAAAGTGGTGCGTTTCAGTGTCTGGCAAGCAGTTAGTTTTAAAAGAAATATATAAAATGTGTCTGTAAATAAACCCATATAGAGCATAGTCAACCTACAGAGGCAATATACAGTACTAGCAGGTTTTTATTTTAGAATGTACATTATCTTAATTGAAGTACGGTATATGGGAAGGAAATATGGTTCAGTTCCATATTGCCTTCCCTAATGTTATTAATCTAAAGGGATGTGGTGCCATTCTTTGGCTCCTCATTATTCATATTCCTTCTCCTTATTAAAGCATATAACACTCAACTGGGGTATGGGCATCAAACAGTTTGCTTTGAGCAACATAGATATTTCTTCTTCTTTTAGAAACTTTATATTTAAAGGCCATGGCTGTAACATGAAAGGCTGGTTGGAAGAAGAACTTTATGGTTTGTAGTTTCCCTTTCCCTCCATTTGTGCGGAATAGGGCTGGGTCACTTGGAGATCAAGTCTCTCCCATAAGGTTTTATGGCAATACAGGCCATGTGTAATCTCTCTGAAGCTCATGAAAGCACAAGCTTCTAATTGCAGACTACGTGCAAATCCTGCCACCATAACATGTGAAGGAGAACTGCATGTTGACTCAAACCTCTGACCTTTGTCATCGGCTTTTATAAGGTGTTCCACTGACATATGGTCTATAAAATGGCCATAAAAGGAACATTTCTTGGATGTGTTTTGTTTTCACATATCCATGTGCCTTCTTTTACCAAAGAAAGAAGATCAATAAATGATCTTTTTGAATACATCTTTTTATTTACAAAGCACTAAGTGTAATTGTATTACCATTTTTATTTTTTAACCACTTTTGCTCTCACACCACCACACCCGCTATGGACCAGAACAATTTTTATATTTCTGCTATGGGTTTTTTTTAATCGGTGATATAGTCTTATAAAAAAAATATTTTTGTCTGTGCAATCCATCGACATAGAATGTACCAAAACAAATCTACTTTGATTAGTATTAGCTTATAAAAATAGTGTTGCGGCCGATAAAAAGTATACATTTTATTTTATAGTTTGTCCTCCTTAAAATAGAAGTATGGGTTTTATCTTTTCTTAGAATTATACTTCCTTAGGTGGATGCAGCATTGCTCGAATGCTGCCTCTGTCCCCCAGAGAACTGAGCGATCGAACACCGCCAATCTCTTGGTTCTCACAGCTCCGCTGTCAGTGAGTAGCTCTCTGCTCTGCCCCCTCCCCGCACTCACTGTAGCGCTGGGCTGTGGAGGGGGTGCTAGTGATCGGCTTAGGCTCTCAGCGGTTGACTGAGAGGCTGGGCCGGGTGCCGGTCCAGGCATGTGGGTGGATCCTGACTCCATTGTCGCGATCTTGCCCGAGCCTGGACTGGCTCTGCGACATCAGCCGACAGCGGGCTTAAGCCCTCTGTCTGCTGAAGACAGGGAGTGCAGAAAGAACTGCACTGCTGTGATTCACAGGAGAAGTACAGCCAAAGCCTTTGCTTTAAATGACACTAAAATGATAATTATGGTATGAAACATTGCAAAAGTTATTTGCAAAGTAAATAAAGTTTTGTTTTTTGTTTTTTCAATTTCAACCTTTTTAATGCAATGCACAAGTTAACTAACAAAAGTAATAAAAATGTTTTAAAAAGTTGAAATATTAATGGTTAGAAAAATAGAAATAAACAAAAAAAAAAATATGAAGAAACCAAATTCAATGGAGAAGGGACGTTTATTAGGGTTGATTAGGTGACAAGTTATTTTAACAGACATTGTATGCAAATTAAAGCTCTTTTCTTTGATTTGCAGATGAATGAAAGAGTATGAGTAAATGCAAAAGTCTCAACGATTTTTTGTTTCTGCCTATCTAACATCTGAACAGTGTTAAATGGTCCATTTTTTTGACAGCACAATTTAAGCCTGGTATACACTAAAAAAACCCTGTCAACTGCGGTCAGAGCCGCTGTGCTAACCATGCCAGAACACTCTGATCAGCGTTCTCCGCCATTGGCGGAGAGCACTGATTGGGAGCTGGTCGGCTGCTGACAGGGTGACATTGTCAACTGTTTTTTTTTTTTCTTTAACCGGCTGATGCCTCCCAACATTCAGTCCATATGTACAGGGCTTTACACAGCAACTCCCATTTGCCATTTTGATAACTGCAAGCTTTGGGGGTAGGAAGTAGACAGAAGAACTAGGTGTACCACACATGCCCTGTATACGTGGATTGACTTTTATGGGTGTACATAGCACCCCTAGTGCTCACAACTGGTTAAAACACTATTACATAGATTATTACTATTATCAATAGTACTAACAAAATATAAAATGTGAAATGTGAAAAAGTATCCGTTATAATTCATCCCAAACACCTTTGGGATAAATTATGGCGGAAACTGCGAGCCAGGCCTTTTTGTCCAACATCTGTGCCTGACCTCACAAATGAGCTTCTGGAAGAATGGTCAAACATTCCCATAGACACACTCCTAAACCTTGTGTAGAGCCTTCCCAGAAGAGTTGAAGCTGTTATAGCTGCAAAGGGTGGGCCAACTCAATATTGAACCCTACAGACTAAGATTGGGATATCATTAAAGTTCATGTGCGTGTAAAGGCAGGTGTCCCAATACTTTTGGTTATACAGTGTGTATATGTATATATATATATATATATATATATATATATATATATATATATATATATCTTTTACAACAGCTTTAAATAATTGAAATTGAAAAATAACATACAGAATAAAGGAAGCACTCCATGTGTGTAAGTGAAAATAATATTGAAACACCGTCTATATACTGTACTGTAAAAATTAAAGGAATTGGAAAAAAATTCCATAAAATCCTGAAATCCAAATGCAGCGCCACACAACAGTGAACGAAGAACACCTTCCGAGTGCCATTACCTTATGTAATGCTGCTCACCATGTAGTATCAACCCCTAAATTTCGAAAGTGTATCCACATCAAAGATTTAAGGAATTGCCACTGCTTTTGCGTTGTACCTTCTCAAGCAGTTGTTCAATCATGTACTCCAAATGAACAGAGAATACTTCTGATAGTGAAATGCCATTTAAACAATTCATTGGTGTGTTAAAGCAAGTAAAAAGGCCACCAAGGAAGTCTGATGACAAAACACGTAGGGCGGAACCTAGTAACAGCATTAGGTTTGTTTTGTCACATCCATAATCTATTACTGGATCCTGTACCAGTGATTGTTTTTGGAGCTGTAATACATAGTGCTATGTTGCATTAGAAATACAGCATGTGTTTCCTTTGCTTTTATACACCAATATTTTTTTTAAATGATATTTAACCATTAGGACAATTCTCTTTTCTGTTGATGATTAAACAAATATGTTACACATGTAAATACATATGTAAAATATGTTTATTTTAGTTGGATTTTTGACATTGATGCACTTAAAGTGGTAGTAAACCCTTCTATCATTTTCAGCCAAGGAAGCTGCCATCTTGGCCTCTGTTTAATCTACAATTGCCATGATGCTGCACATGTGATCAGCTATGGCACCAGCCATTGGATGGTGTGACAGTTTGGTTTAGAGCACAACCAATGGGAGTGTTGCATTTCCGACACGTGCCGGAAATGGAACTGGTTTTTAAACTGTTAAATGGATGGGTTTACTACTGCTTTAAGCACTCTTAAGACTCTTCTAACTTCAACGGTCAATTTTACATGAAGACCTTTTTCATAAGGTGGTGGCACGCAGACCATGTTCTTTGTTCAGTTCTGTGTAACGATGCATTTAGACTTCAACAAATGATGGACTTTTACAGTGCAGTTAATTTTTATAAATACGGAGCATTTAATATCTTTCGTATTCAAGTACATGGAGTACATTTTAAATTATTAAAAGAAATAGTCAAAGCCATGAAGGAGTAGGGTTTATTATTGGAGTTGAAGCTTATCGCCAGGTTTAAATGGGTAGCACTTTATGTGCTGCCTTAGGCCCCTGTGTTATTTTCGTAGTCTCAGAAGTTATATACTGTATATTAATCCACTAAACATACCATCCTGCTGAAATAAATGAACACATCTGTATCATCATTTAGCTACCAGCACTCCATGCTACAAGAGCTAGGCAAACAAATTGAATGTAATTTACTGAGGATGAATTGTCCACATTTTATGGCTGCGATCCCACAGTGGTTTTTTGCCAATTTCATCTTTTAAAATGTCAACAAAACATAAATAACCGAAGCTCACTGACTCAGAAAACATCTCCCTTTTACATGTGCTTTTATTTTTTGACATAGTAGTTTTGGCAGAAAAGACACATATTGCAAGTAACGCTTCATTTATCTGTTTCCATCACCTCCACTCCCGAGGCTGCAGAGAGCCAAGGCCACAAAATGATTTAGAATAATTTGTTTCATTTCACAATGAACTGTTTTGGAACTCTGCATGGCAGGGGATTGCTATGAAATTATTCCTGAAAAAGTGAAGCAAAACACACTGACAATTTGTTTCCTTCACTCCACTAGGAGTATACAGTTCAAGAGCCACTTGCAAAATGCCGTAACCTACAGCTAGAAAACAGAATTCATACAGCACCAAGAAACTTTGTTAAAATATAATCTGATTGGTTGCTGTTTCCGTCCTATGGATATAACCACTGTTCTCTCATTAAACAAGCCTACAGATCTGCAATTTGTTCCTGTGCTATTTTCCAAACCTTAGTAAACTAGTTCTAATGAGATGCCAGGTGAACTGATTTGGGCACCTTATACAGGGAGCATTACAACAGACACCCAAGACACATTGATGGTATTGTTCCAGAAATATGTTTGAATGCCACAGGCTCTGCAAAATAGATGCAACGTTGAACAGCCTCACCACACCACAGTTTCTGAATAAAAGCTTCAAGATATCAGTATCCTTTAAGCATCTTTTGATATCCAGAATGAAAACCATAAAGAGGGCAACTTACTTGATATAGGGATCCCCAAGTGTGGCCCCTGATATCCCCAAAGGGCTGCAATCAGTGTAATATTACAGAAAATGCTCAGGAGAAAACTTGCATAGCAGATTTGCTATGGGCAAGGTTGGAGACTAAGAACATGCAGCAGGAGATAGGCAAAGACTGAGGAAATACTACTGGAGACTGTTACTGCTGATATGATAATCAGAATGAAAATCATAAAGAGGGCAACTTACTTGATATAGGGATCCCCAAGTGTGGCCCCTGATATCCCCAAAGGGCTGCAATTGAAGATCAGTGTAATATTACAGAAAATGCTCAGGAGAAAACTTGCATAGCAGATTTGCTATGGGCAAGGTTGGAGACTAAGAACATGCTGCAGGAGATATGCAAAGACTGAGGAAATACTACTAGAGACTGTTACTGCTGATATGATAATCAGAATGAAAATCATAAAGCTATGGTGGTCAACTTACGTGATAGGGGGACCCTAGGAGTGCCCCTAATATCACCAAATGGCTACACTTGGGAATCAGTTTATGTAATGCTACAGAAAATGGACAGAGGTATAGTATCACTGGACAAACTGTAGTAGATAGTCGGAAACTGTGAGCATACTGCAGTAGAAGACTTCAGATGTGATATGGGCATGGTTGGAGAATAAGAACATTCTGCAGGAGACAGTCAGAGACTGATACCATGCTACTAAAAAGTGCTACTGCTCATTTGTTACTCAGAATAGAGACCATAAACTGTGGTGGTCAACTTACCCAGTATAGGGGGTCCCAAATATGGTCCCTGATTTCATCAAAGGGCTACACTTGGGGATCAGTGTATGTAATAATATAGAAAATGGTTAGGGGTATAATATGTCACTGGACAAACTATAGTAAACAGTCAGAGACTGTGGGCTTGCTACAGGAAAAGACTTCAGAGAGTCTATAGACACGATGGAGACTAGGAATATGCTTCAGGAGGCAGTTAAGGACTAAGACTTTCAGAGAATGCTATAGTTCACTGCTGTTACAGTCCTATTACAAGCCAAAACACACTACAGCAGGGGTGTCAAACTCTATTTCATTGTGGATCACATCAGCATTATGGTTAACGTGAAAAGGCCGGCTGTATCTGTATCTATATACATTTATCCAGAGCTTTTGTTCTCAGAGAATAGGTGCAGGAACTCAATCACGCACACTGCCCGATGAACCAAATTAAGTGGTGGGTGTAGCCAAATTGCACGAACAATGGGAGGATCTTAAAGGGGCAATAAATACCAGGAATGTGTTAGTTCAGGGATGTGCTATGTACAGAGTGCAGTTTAAGGGTGCTGTACACACAGAGTACAGAGTTCAGGGTTGCGCTACATACAGAGTGCAGAGTTTAGGTGTGCGCTGTGTAAAAAGTGCAGAGTTGAGTGCGCTACATACAGAGTGCAGGGTTTAGGGGTGTGCTATGTCCACATCTCATATCTACCCCTCTTCGGTGCTGACCTCTGCACACATCTCCCTTCCCTCCCCAAAGGCTTCCTGGCATCTCACCTCACACAATGACTATGGATGGTTGGGGATGAGGACAGCACAGTAACTACCAAAGAGCAGCATATTGGACACCAGTTACACAAAACATGCATACTGTTGTTATTTTCACCAGTACACATATTTATGTACGTAAAAAACCCCAAATGAATCAAATAAATCAGCTTTTGATTAGTCTACCATGGCAAACGGGGTATAAACCAACGGCTTACACTGTCATCTACCCACCACAAGCCTTAGTTTAGAAAAGCTGTCTTGCTCAGAACACAATAAAACTCAAATAAAAATGAGCAACACCTTCAGTTATATGACTTTATCAATCACATTACATTTGTAGTAATTTGGCTACTTTCTGCTGCTAGTCCTTCCTTTTTTGTTTATAATCTGTTTATTGTTTTAAAGGGACAATTTGCCATATTTAATTAGGCCTATTAACTTTGTTTAGAGGAGTGCAGTTTCATAAATGCCTTTTGAACAACGTCCACACATTGACATAATCCCAGTTCACTATTACCATATAATGTAATAAAACATCCAATACAGAACTGACACAGGTTCTATTTCCATGCAGCTGGGGCTCATATAAAGCAATGATATCTTTTATCCTCATACTATAAAACAAGGCCAAGGATCAAATATAGTTTAAGCTTTTACAAATGGGCCCATGAGAATGTCATCTGATTTTACTTTCTATAAAAGAAATGTCACTTCCCTGTGGTATAGAGTACACAGTACTAGTAAACCTTTTTATATATAATAAACATGGTCATAACAATATTGTTTAGAGGGATGATTTAAGGTTTCCTGTATTTGTTACTTAATAAAGACATAGGAAAATAGTAGGGGAAAAGCATTCCTAACTTGAGCTCTATGCAGGAAATACCACTACATTCTTAAGTGTCTTTCTCACCATTCCAGAACTACAAAGGCAACATGTGATGTCATGGAGTAAAGTAATGTATGAGTACCGGGAAATACAATATGCTGTTACTGGTATATTTCAGTTTACCCTATTCTTTCTATGTGAAATTGATGTAAAACCTGAATGTATAGGTAGTCTAAATGAGAAGTTCTGCATTTGGGAAACACATCATACACGCATGCGTGGGTTTCTGCCGATCCATGGTACAGCCGTTCACTTCATGTGCCACCTGCAACTACCCAGATGGGTAAAAATGCCAGGATTTTTAAGCTAGATCATATTTTATGCCTCAATGTATCCATGAGGCCATAAAGGGTTAGTAAAAAAATATTCTAGGCAGTCCACAAACTCCATTTCATAGTTCTAAACCAATCAGATTTTAAAGCTCAACTCCAGGCAAAAAAAAAAAAAAAGTTTCTCTGTGCAGTGGGACTGTGCCCACACTGCAGGAGTTAACTGCTCGTTTTTGTCTAGGGGATAGGAGATCAGAGATATACTTAGCTAATCCTACAATCCCCCCTGCACAAGTCCCTGCGGCTCCTTCCACCCCCATGCGGTCTAGTGCAGTGAACTGTTCCTGATGTCATCCCACCCATAGACCTTCTCTGGATATGAGGACATCAGGAATAGTCCACTGCTGGTTTGCGGGGGAGCGCCATTTGCTGGCACAGCCCCAATGCATGGGAAAACTTTAAAAATATGGACTGCATTTAATTATGCCTTTGCCCCAAATGATTCTGATCTGAGTTTTCACAACATTGTCCTTTCTTCTTCTCTGGGATGGAGCAGCTATTAGGATGAGCAGATCAGGAGGGAGTGTCGTTCATCTTCCGAGCCCACCCATGTGAGAGATTGTATACATACCCATGGCCATGATGCTTTGCTTAACAGCGCAGCAAAACGTATCCCGATGTTGTAAATGGGGGCGTGATGCAAACTCAAGCCAAATGCTAGGCTCGAGGTTGCGGCATGGTGTTTCTATTCAAAAACCCCATTCAGGTAGCAAAAAAATAAAAACAGCCACACCTGTACCACTCTGTGAAATGCAACCCACCATGGATCACCTTCGGAGAGCAATGCAGCTGTAGAGAACCCTTACTGCTGCAATGACATTGGATTCATTAGACCAGTGGTTCTCAACTCCTGTCCTCGGGACCCCCCAACAGGCCAGGTTTGCAGGATAACTGAAATGCCTCACAGGTGATATAATTTGCTGCTCAGTGATTGCAGTGTTCTAGTCTGCATCTCCCCAAGGTAATACTTAAAATCTGGCCTGTTGGTGGGTCCCGAGGACTGGAGTTGAGAACCACTGCATTAGACAGAAAGAGAGGGAAAATCTATAACATGGACAGAGGCAGAAAAAAACTAACAGAGGTGCTTGGCTTCCCCTACTTTATATTAAAAAAATAATTTTATTACTGTATGTGTTGATGTTCTCCTACTTCCCATCTGATGAAACAGTGGGGGATAGTTAGTAAAGGGAAGTCTTTCTATCAATTGCATCTAACCTAATCCTTCACCATACTATGCAAAACTGAAAAAACGTTTTGGCTGGACATACCCTTTAATCCTATTATTATTACTTTTTAATGTGTTCTTTAAGACTTTTCTGTCTATTTAGATGTTTGCTTTGTGTCCCAAATACTTTTAGCGTTTACAACCTACCAAAAGTGGACATTTTTAGGGATTGCCACCTGGTTTAGACATCCCAAGGTGCTAGCGTGCAGGATAGTAATGTTGGCATCTCCCACTGTGCTAATGATATACTCAGCATTTTGACTCATACAACATGTGGTTGCCATTAAGAAGCTATGCTAAGAGCAACAATCACACGAGCCAAGGCCATGACTGGATAAAATGCCAAATGTGTTCACCCTTTAATTTCACTGATACTGCTTCATTTAGGACATAGAAAAGGTTAAAAAGGACAGTGTATGGTGATAATTGCGTAACCGAAAATAAATGGGGAAGCCTAATTGGTTACTGTAGGCAACAGGGGCACTTTTTTCTTTCTAGTTTTCCAAACCAGGAATGTAGAAATAGCATAGCAAAAAGGGAGTTTAGCCCACATGTCCATTATTTACTTCTCATACCCTGGGAGTAAATGGCCATCTCTATCAGGAATGTTTGGTCATCCCTTTCAAGTTCATTATATATAAAAGTTGATTTTACTTGGTAGTAAAAAACAATTAACATATTCTGTAGTCTTAGGATCTTTATTCCTGACAATATTTTTACATGATAACTATGGCAAAATATTTTATTCTGACTGTAAATTTATTTTCACAATGCTTTGTTTAAAAATTGTCACCACATTTATATGCATATTAAGTTGCTTAGCAGTGACAGGTGTTGGGGAAAAACTATAACATTTCCCGGATCCCTTGGAAGCAAAAAAAAAATCTAAATGTCCCCATATAAGCACCTTTGGTAGAATTGCAGTTTGTTCCAGCCTCTGTTATTTTTAGTTTTTCTAGATTACGCATCTATGGAAAATATAAGAGGCATCTGAAATAACAAAAGAGGAGTGAACTAGATGTGTGCACAGTCAATGGTGTTAGTGAGAAGCAATAGCTTTACAGATTAGGCCAGGATAGCACTTTTTCGTGGTGGTGTGCACTAGCGTGTTCATTTAAATGGCACCCCAATAAAACAAGGCAATACATTTTTATTGCAGGGGACAACAACAATTACATTTTTAAAAAATGGGATTTTGGCGGATTAGACATTTCGATAACGAAGAGTGATTGTGGTAACTGACACGTGTGTAGATCAAGTGAGGAGAAAACAATAAAGTCTACGGAGAATATAAAAGGTATCTACGCATTAGATCTTTTTGATTTTTATTGTCTCCGACCTTGTTTGACGTTAAGATGGTTTCCACGAATATACCCCTGTAAATCTAAAAAAAAAACGAAGGTTCCCTAGGCCCTTTACAATATCAAAAAGGGGTTGTGGACAGTGACGATTCGTTGAATTATACGTATATTTACACCACTGTTAAAAATTTGTTTCGT
>BLSH010169496.1:284239-302032 GCA_018402905.1 Glandirana rugosa | reverse complement strand
ATTTGTGCTGTGCGCTGGGGTATAGTTGTCTGTTTATTCAGGGTCTCTAGGTTGTCAATTTGGTTCGTGATGTCGGTCAGACGCTGCGTCCTCTTTTTTTTAAACCGTGAGGCAAGTTGGATTAAGACACCTCTAATGGCAGCCTTGTGGGCGTTCCACACCATGACTGTGTCCGCCACCGACCCAATGTTGATGTCAAAATATTCCTTCAGGTGCGACTCTATCTCCTGTGCAAAGTCAGGATGTTGAATGATATAGTTGTTTGCCCTCCATATAGGGTTCTTATTATGTGAGAGTGAGTCTGTGATTTCTAGTGAAATCGGGGCATGGTCGGACCATGTCATGGTGTGGATCGTCGAGGATGAAATCCCCTGTAATAGCCATTTATCAGTGAGGAATAAATCGATTCTTGAATAAGTTTTGTGGGACGGTGAGAAGTATGTATAGTCTTTCTCAGACCCATGTTGACACCGCCACACGTCAAATAGGTCGTGGTGCTTTAGGAACTTCTTCAGGGGTGAGTTTCTTCTTTTGGCTGTGGTGGTAGAGTCCATGTGAGGGTCTACAGTAGTGTTAAAGTCTCCACAAAGTATCAAGTGACCCTGTTGTAGTGGTTTGGCGGCAAGCATCACTTTCTGTAAAAAGTCATGTTGCTGAGTGTTTGGAGCATAGATGTTAATTAACGTGTATTGAAGCTTGTCGATAGTGCATACCAGAATGAGAAATCGTCCTTGAGGATCTTCGTGTTTCTGTTGGAGGGAAAAGTGAATTGTGTTTTTGATGGCAATGAGTACTCCCCTCTTTTTTTCAGAAAAGGAGGCTGTGAATACAAGGGGGAACTGCTTGTTGGAGCATTTGGGTGGAGAGGAAGCCAGGAAGTGTGTTTCTTGAACACATATGATGTCGCTGTGTGTCTCCTGTGCCGTGCGCCATAAGGAATGTCTTTTTGCCGGGTGATTAAGCCCGTGTGCATTGAGGGACAGAATTTTCAAAGGCATTGTGTTGAGTGTGGGTAAAGGTTTATAGGTTCACTTACAGTTAGGTGGTGATCCTTCGACTGTAGTTGGTTCTGGTTGGTGGGTTAGTCGTCTAGAAGATGGAGCGTCTGGATGTCACTGTGGGCACTGGTAGGATAAAATATTGTCAATAAAGTAACAAATGCAGAACATGCAAGATATATAATGGTAACAAACGGTGAGTTATCCTGAGGATTCAGTGTCACCGCCGTGGGGCGTATAGTTCTTGTGTGCTGTAGGGTAGGATGGAAAGTTGAAGACTGCAGAGGGTGGAAGATTATGTTAGTGGATATGTGCCCTTTGTTGTATTTTGTGATCTCTCTCTGGAGCATTTCTGTTCCTGTTACGTTGTGGTTTCGATGATCCAGGAGGAGTTTGGGTTAGGGAGGATTCTAGCGGGGGTTCAAGTAGTATTCCCCATTGGTGGAGCAGTTGCAAGACTTCTTTGAGGTTGTCTATTTTATGGGTGACCTCGTCTTTTGTTATCAAGAGGGTAGCCGTGTATTTCCATTTAAATTGGATGTTATGGTTATGTAAACCTTTGGTTATGGGGTTCAAGTCTCTGCGGAGTTGTAGGGTATATTTAGAGAGGTCTGGGTAGATCTGCAGGTTGTTATATGGATGCGGTAGGTTGGAAGCTTTTCTCATTGCCGCTAGGAGTCTTTCCTTGGTTTGGAAAAAATGAACTCGCATCAGGACATCTCTGGGGACTGACGCAGCAAGGTGAGATGGTTTGGCAATTCTATGGATTCTATCTATGATTATGTCCCGGGGTGAAGCTTCGGGGAGGAGTTCTTTTGCAAATCTCTGGAGATCTTGTGGGGGGATTGATTCCGGTATGCCGCGGAGCTTAACGTTGTTGCGGCGAGACCTGTCCTCTAGGTCAGCTATTTTTGCTCTCATCCATATTTGTTCTTCTTTTACGTCATCCACTGCATCTATGATGTCGTTGACGGTATTGACACAAGCCTCCACTCCCGTCTCCAAGCACGAGACTCTGTTTTCGATACGTTTCACATCTGTGGAGAGTGTTGTGATTAGTGTGGACAAGTCAGACATCAGTGAAGATTGCAGGGAAAGGAGCATGTCCTTGAGGGTTGTGTCAAGGACTGGTTGTCCTGTAGTTGGGAATGCGGCCATTGAGGGGTTTAGCATCTCTTGTGTTCTGATGGCGCCATTTTTGGGGTCTGTCTCTGATGTGGGAAGCGTGATTGCGTCAATCCTCATCCTTGCTTTGGCTGGGCTGCCTGTGATAGGGTTTTCTTCTAGGTGATGTATTGGCGAAGAAGGTGCTGCTGCTGGGGGACCTTCATCACTGGGTTCGTCAGGGAGGTCGGTGTAAGCTTCATTGGTTGGCTTGGCCATCTGCTCCTCTCTATGGGTAGGGGCCGGTTTGAAGAAGAGTGAGGTTAGTTTTTGGGTTTTGAACTCTCCCATTCTCTTTCTGGACATGTTATGAGTCGGCTCCTGAATGTCGTGGAATTTGTCAGGGTACAGTTGCTACTGTTCTTCCTTTCTGCCGTCTCCTATAGGGTCACACCTCCATTTTTGTTGTTATCAGTTAGATGCAGAAGTAGGTCCCTGTAGTTATATAAGCACGGTATTGGTAGAGGGGAAGTCACTAGTTTCTTTTATATGGCTTCTGCTGAGGGTGCTGAAATATAGGCTGCAGGGTTTGGGTCTGGTGGTTGTTGGGCTAGCAGGACTGTCAGATGACTGAGTAGTTAGCCGCTGTGTGTGTCTCCCTCAGGCCCTGCTGACTGCTTAGGGTGTCCCAAGATGGCGGAGGATTGATTGCCCCTCAGGTAAGCACTTATTGTGCTGTGCTTATTTGTGCAAGTATAGGCACTGGGTAGATGTTAGCCCCCACTCCCGCTCTGTTCCACTGTTAGTATGGTAGATGGTAGTGTGCGAGATGGTAAGAAATCAGTGAGGGCACTACTTTGGGCCGGTGATCCGGTCGCGGCCTATTCCTCCTCAGGCTGATATCTCTACTGGGCTCTACCGTAGGGCTGGTGTAGCATTAATGTTTTTGGGTGGATTGGAGGTTTGTCCTCGGGGTGTATGCGATCTCCGGTCCGGCGGGTATGGAGCGTCCGCAAATCGAGGCCGGGGATCGTGTTGCGGCCTACCCCGCGCGCGGGGAGAGATGGCAGATCCGCACTTTCCTACAATGGTTCTGTAGGGGATGAGTTAGGGAAGGTCTTAGAGGTGTTTTCGCCTTACCAGTGGCCCTCTGTTGCACGGATTGTGGTGGATTATTCCTCGGGCGGCCGGAGCTCTCAGGCCGCGCGTCCTCTCTCTTCCCCAGTCAAGCCACGCCCCCCCTCTTACTATTTTTTTCAGACGAAAACAGTACGAATTATTTAAAAATCGGACGTTGTGGTCAAATTTTATAGTCTGAACATTCAGCCTTTGTCGTCCGAAAAATCAGAATCAGCTGTCGAAAGCACCACACTAACGATCCGAAAATCGGCAGATCGTTCGTCATACAAAAATTACCGTACAAATCTTGCATTGTGTGTACGGGGCTTAAGACCCCATACACACTATACAACTTTTGTTGTCTGATTTCCTTTAGATTTACCAAAACCATATAGTGCAAGGGCCGACCTGATTGCATACAAATTGAATCTCCTAAGGTTTGATCTCATATTATATGGTTTTGGTAAATCTGAAGGAAAAAAATCTACAGAAAATTGGATAGTGTGTATCTAGTGTGGTGTTATGAAAGGCAAAGTGATCGATGGGTGTTATGTTTCACCTCGCATGGACTCAGGAAGCTAAAGCCTAAGAGAGCTGTTGAACTAAACTTTGCTTTGTGACTGAAACAAAAAGGTTTGCATTATCTTTATTTTGTGGCTGACTGGGAAAAGCCCTTCACTTCTGAATTAGGAAAACTGGATATGTTTAGTTAGTGCCTGGATGGCAAGGATTTATTTTCTGTTTTGTTTATTTGTTTTTTACATGCAACCTTATAAATTAATCTAGCTACAAGTCAGGTTTTAAGGAAACCTGCCGCTTGGACTACTTTTTTTTCCAGGGAAGGTGATCTTTATTGAGCTACCCCCCCACACCAGCTTAAAGCTGGCTACACACTATACAACTTATGTTGCTCAATTTCCTTTAGATTTACCTTCAACTATGTAGTGCAAGGGCCTGCCTGATTGCATACAAATTGAAAGTTTTTAGGTTTGACTTCATATTATATGGTTTTGGTAAATCTAAAGAAATAAATCTAAAGAAAATTACATAGTGTGTGTCCAGCTTTAGGCCTCATGCACACAGGCCGTTTTTTGACTGTTTTACAGCAGCTGTTTTTAGCTGCAGATGTTTTTCTACAGTCAATAAACTCTCCATTATGTTATCATATGTGTTCATGCACACATAGGCTGTTATCAACTGTTTTAAGAAGTGACGTTTTTGAGCTGTAAAAAAAAAACCAAGACCAGAGGGTTCTGAGAGACGTTTTTCAGCTGTAAAAACGTTCAAACACCCAAAAACGCTCAAAAATGCTCAAAAATGTTGATCCTCAATATTTTTGGACGTTTTAGATCAATTGGAAAAAAAAAGACAAAAACAAAAAAAAAATGCTGGCCCTTTAAAAACGCTAAAAAAAAACTGTGAAAATCACTGGTAAGCTACTGACGTTTTTTTAAAGTCCTGTGTGCATGAAGCCTTAAAGTCAATCATTTCAAATGGAAAGATTCTTAAGTGCACTGCCTAGGCATTAAGTTATTCTCTGACTGCTCCAAGCTATTCCAGCTTAATTTGCTTCTATTCAAGCCAATGCCATTCTCAAATGTGAACTTAAACATAGTGGAAATCTCTTTTACATAGCTGGGTAGAGTGGCACTTCTTAAGATGAACATTCTCCCTAGGTTGCTTTACCTCCTGCAGACAATACCAATTTGAATGCATGGGACAGCTGGGTGGTCAGCTTGGAGGTCAGCACCTGGATATATAAGGTTGGTTATATTTTTTAAATGGAACAACAGATGTTCATCAAACAAGGTTAGAAAAAATGTATTCTATTAAGTTTTGCTGGAAACTATGCACACATTCAAATAAAAATAAAAATACAAAAATCTTCTGTCTAGCCCTGGTTAACATCATAGAGATGGGCCCAGTGACTGGAGTAGTTGGAGACAATAGACAGATGGTTTGCTTGAGGCTAGGAAAGGGGATGAGTCCATGGAGTCAACTTGTGCCCACCTGGCTAAGCCTTACTACCCATTCTCCTGTTCCTAAGTCCTCTCTATCTCTGCCTCCTCCCCACTTATATTGTAGCCCCTTTAAGCTCATATGTTTCCTTGTTCCTTTCTTGATGTCACACTGCAACCTTATTATTTGTTGTTCTCTAATTCTTTCCACCACGATTTATATACCCTTCTGTATCTCCCCTTGTAAGGGAAGACATACCATATCCCCATACCTTTACTCCAAAATATAGCATTTCAGGAAATAGTAAAAAGGACCCAAATGGAAAGGGGGATTCTTACTAACTGGCACTTTCTTTGTGTGCCTCAGTTTTGTTCTCTGTTATATCTATTGCTTGGAATGTCACTGTATACTGTAATTTCATGTCTCATTGCAGGAATCCTGGACACAAAATGTAAATAAAGAATGAAAAAAGAAGCCTAAATTATCATTCTATAACATAATATAGTTGCACAATTAATCATAATTACTTAATAATATATAGTATAATAATCCAGCAATAAGGGCCGGTTCACACAGGGGTGACTTGCGCTCTGTGTGTCGCCCCGTCGCTTGACATTTGAAATCCCATTGAAGTGAATGAGAGCCATCTTAATGTACACTACTGAAGTCGTGACTTCAAAAATGGTTCCTGTACTACTTCAAGGTGACTTCTATCCGACTTGTGCCCATAGAATTCAATGGAAGTTGCCTCCAAGTCGGATCCCTTATCTATATTGAAGCAACTTTACAGGAAAAAGAAAAGAATTTACCCAGTGAATTTCCAGGCAACCCCTTCCCTCCCTTCTCTGATTGGCCACAGGCAAAGTCGCCTGGCATGGAGTCGCATTGTAAGTCGCCCAAAGTCGAGCTGAAGTCGCCTTGAAGTCGCGATAAAATTGCCTAGCAAAGTCGCACCAAAGTTGGATCGCCCCTGTGTGAACCCAGGCTAAACTGTAAATGATACTATAACAATGGTAGAACATTCAGTGCCATCGTGACTAATTGCAATAAAAATCTAAGTTCCCAGGGCCAAATATGTAATCTTAGTGTCAAAGAAAGCCCCTGGATGTACTTGAAGTGATTAATTCAAAGGCAAAATCTTGTAAAAAAAAAAATACACATACATTTAAAAAACCCCAAAACATTACTTTATCTGGATTCCTGTAATGTACTACACCTTACATACAATATATAATGATAACACTGTACTAGGTGAAGAATGAGATTCACCAGTGTGTCCAAGGTAATTGCAGAAAGTATTTGCAGTCAAAATTTCTGAATTCTGAGTTTGCCATAGAAAGGAATAAGACTTAAAAAACAGTAATGGTTACATTTGTTTTACCAGGTTGTCATTGATACATGGCAGCTGCCTCTTTATACTCTACATTGGCATGCGGCCATGAGGCCTTAACTGTCAATTCCAGAGATAACATGGATGATAGTCCCTAGGGGATCCAGAGCATATCATAATAATTCTGAGGAATCCCATTAAGATGTAAGAGTAAGACTACAAAAATGTAAGGCTCTGTACTGAAGGAACAGCTGATATGAGTAATCTGAACAAATGGGGGAAGGGTTCCCAGAGGAATTCTATGCACAGAATATGTAATGTTGTATGCAACCGGCCGCTGATAAATAGTACATGCATGTTCTGACATAACATGTACACTTTTTTACACTGAACTGTATAATGAACTTTAATGAATACAAACAGCACTGACAGATTCAGGATCTGATCCCATAGATCTGTCCTACATTGTCCTATATCGTCTGTCACTAGTGATGTATGATGCAAAGTTTTGATTTCCAGGATTAAGAGTATTTCCAGTACAATATACAACTCTCCAACCTCATTTATTGTACTATAATCGCCCCTCCAATCCTGGAGGTCAAATGATGGCAGAATCCAACACTGATTAGGAGCCCCAAATGTGGGCAGGTATAATACTGAGGGCACAAAAAACATATTTTATATAATAAAGCTGAATTTTTGGACACAGAGTGTGAGTTTATATGCCATGTCTATTTCAGAGGAAATGCTTTTTTTAATTTCTTTCATCATCTTAATATTTTAGCAAGTAAGGCTACTCAAAAACTTTCCCAAGTATTGTGACAACCTTGTTTCATTAAACTCCTGAATGGTAAAATGGCAGAAGTGTTTTTCTGAGATCCCTCTTGCAGCCAGTCACATGGTCTCTGCCATAGGGACTTATAGTAAGTCAAAACTTTTTCAGATAGAGTAGGGAGGGTTATAACTAATGCCATTTTTGCCATCTGTGTCCTATTGGGGAGATTCCTCCTCAGTTATTTATTGTCCCACAGCCACAATAGAAAGCAAGAGAAAATCTCTCCAAAGTAAGGAAACCCCCTTAGAAAGTTTTCTTTAAAATAAGTTTCCCCATTGGAAGATTTCCTCTCTATTCTTGTTTTGGTGGCAATTTAAAATTTTAGATTTTCTCTCACTTCCACCCTCGGTGACAGTGGTCATCAGGGCAAAAACCTGTTACTGTAGGTGTTCTAATCCCTATCCACGCTATCCAGATCTGTCTAACCAATAGCACCATCTACACACTGATGCTTCCTTTTGATCCTCTTTAAACTGTGTTTGTCACAACCGTTAGATAAAAGTTATTTATTTTGAATCTTTCAGCCTCAAAAAATGTCTTGACTATATAGGCAAAGAGGTCAGCATATTAAATTCATCCCATCTGGCCACTCTGCTGGGCAGGACAAGCGTTGTTCTGGGAGGTCGTACCCATATGTACTGGACACAGCAGAACACTGTGCTCTGCCCTGGTACTAAATGGAGTTGGATATTTGGTCAGGATCAATGGTGTCCTCAATGCTGAGAAATACAAGCAGATATTGAAGGTTTGGCCCCCACAGCTCCTAATCTCAACACCATTTCATCTGCCTAAGATTACATGAACAGACAGAAGGATTTGAGGGAGCCTATATCCACTGAAGATCTAGTTCTCCAAGATGTTTGGAACAACCTACCTGCTGAGTTCCTTCAAAAAATGTGTGCAAGTGTTCCAAGAAGACTTTATGCTGTTTTGAAAGCAAAGGATGGTCACACCAAATATTGATTTGTTTTGGATTCCTCTTCTGTTCATTTACTTTCCATTTTGTTAATTAACCCCCCTGGCGGTATTCCCGAGTGTGGCTCGGGGTGAATTTTCTGTAACAAGAGCGGTAACCCTGAGCCACACTCAGGGTTGCATCGCTGGGTCTAGGCAGCATTACTTACCTTGTCCCCTGGATCCACGATGTCCCCCACCTCACTCCGGGCTCCGTTCCCTGCGAGCGTCGTGTCGCACGGGGCGGAGACCGGCAGGAAATTCAAATAGTGAAACACATAGTAAACATACAATACACTGTAATCTGTAAGATTACATTACTGTATGAAATCATTTCACATCCCCTTTGTCCCTAGAGGTTTGTCCAGTGCCCTGCATGCACTTTTATATTATATATGTCATTCTTTCTGCCTGGAAACTTGAGACTGTCCATGGCATCCAAAAAGTATCCCTTTACGTCAAAAGCCGTTTTGATCAGCTAGAAAACACCAATAGTAAATAAGAATCATTTGCAGAATTGAGTGATACTGATTTGTGGGGAAATTCGTCATCAAACACTGAAAGTGACGACAGCGACAATATAAAACGCCAAATTTCTATGCAAAACAATGTACCGCTTTTAAACGCAAAAATCTGACATAATCATACCGCCAGGGAGGTGAATGGAAATAAAGTAATAACACTATTTCTGAAAGCATTCTTAATTTACAACATTTTTCACACCTTCCTAAAACTTTTACACAGTACTGTATGTTGCTGTGCACAGCCATATTTGCTTATGACATATTTAGGCTCTATCCTTGCTTTGTAGAATAGTTGTAGTTTACTGCCTCTCTGAATGCAATTCTATGGGGCATATGTATCAAGCAGAATATGTGACATTCACTAAAGTTGAATCTTCTTGATAAATGTGTTTTAAAATACAGTAAATGATTCAGGTCAAGTGAATGTTTGGCGAATGTCACACTCTAAAAACAATTGACTCTCTGTATAGCTGATATTGTGGGGCTTATTTACTAAATCTTCAATAATGCATTGTGTGAATTACCATTGCAGTTATCCAATCAATTGAAAACTGGAATTAGCATTTCTCATGATTGGATGAGTGAAGTAAATATTCATAAAAATTTAGTGAAGATTGGAAGCACCTTTAGTAAATCAGCCTACTTATCTCATCAACTGTTAGGCAGTAAAGAAAAGTAAGTCCTAATGCACATAGACATCTAACCATTTGGACAAATATGCCGCCTGTGTACATACATTCACCTGTAAGGCAGTGGTTCGTGGCACATTAGGCTCTCCAGGCACGGGAAAGTGTCAGGGGTTTCATGCTAGAAAACTTTGCAGCCTCTCAACGCCCGTGTGCTTAACCACTTCACCCCCGGAAGGATTTCCCACTGTAGGACCAGAGCACTTTTTGCGATTCGGCACTGCGTCGCTTTAGCCGACAATTGCGCGGCGACATTGTACCCAAACAAAATTTGTGTCCTTTTTTTTCCACAAATAGAGCTTTGTTTTGGTGGTATTTGATCACCTCTGCGTCATTTTTGACATATTTTTCACTATAAACAAAAAAGAGCAACAATTTTGCAAAAAAAACCAATATTTCTTACTTTTTGCTAAAATACAAATCCAAAAAAAATATAAAAAAACAAATGTATTTATCGGTTTGGGACGATTTATATTCTTCCTCATATTTTCGGTAAAAAAAAATCACAATCGGCGTTTATTGATTGGTTTGTGCAAAAGTTGCCACGTTTATAAACCATGAGAATTAATTTCTGGTGTTTTTACATTTTTTTTCTTTAGTAATGGCGGCGATCTGTGATTTTTATCGGGACTTTGATATTGGGGCAGCCATGTCGGACATTTTTTACACTTTTTTGGGACATTTATACAGCGATCAGAAACTTAAATATCCACTGATTACTGTATAAATATCATTGGCAGTGAAGGGGTTAACCTGCAGGGGGAGATCTAGGGGTTAACTGTGTTCCCTGGGCGTGTTCTAACTGTATGGGGGCTGGGCTGTCAGGGGCACCAGAGATCTAACTGATCCCAGTGACAGGGATCAGTAGATCTCTTAGATACCGCCTGTCAGAACTGGGAACCGCCGTGTTTACATCTGCGGTTCCCCGTTCTTTCCCTCTGGAAGCTCATCACAGCTCGCCGGCAGACATCGGGTCTGCCTGAGCTGCGGGCACACTCCTCCAGAGTGCGGCGGGCACAAGAGCACGCCACCGGCGCACTCTCGCCCCCTAGCTGTGCATGAATGTGCTGTGAATTGCCGCCTATTTACGGCGATTTGCGAGACAGTGCCACACTGTCACCGTAAATAGGCAGTGTGCAGTCAGGAACCGGTTAAGAGCTAATTGTGGTAGCTAATCTACCTAGCTTCTAGTGGTTAAAGTACATAAAGTGTTTCTACATTTGAAGGCCAATCATCATGCTTAGTATATTGTTATTCAATCAATCTGCATACTAAGTAAAAATATTGCTTTAGCCGGACCAGCATTGTTGACTGGAGGACTGCAGTTTGATTGAGAGCAGCCATCTGGCTATCCAACATGCTGCTGGCCAGTGATGGCTGGTGGTCAAAATTTTGGGAGGGGGGGTTGGCAAACAGACCTGTCCCTCGCACTACCACCCCCCGGCTCTTGATCGATCGATCACAGCGGCGATCCTCTCGCACTAAAGCCACCCCCTCCCCGCGCAATTGGTGGCCTTACCTTATACTGCGGTAGAGGTGTGGGGAGAAGGATTAGTTGGCAGTGCACTGCTGAATCCGGGGTAGGCTACTGCCTGTGCCTATGCTTCTCCTCCTGGCCGAACAGGAGGCGGGTCCTGAGACCTGTCCTAAGACTCTCGGCCAATCTGGTCTCTGAGCAGGAAGACATTAACAAATATTAATTTGCTAATGTCACACAAGTGGGTGGGCTCGGGGAGAAGTGCTCTGCGCCCCAAGCCCACCCTTTTTGAAGCAAATTAGAGCCTCCGGCTCTAATCACACGCTTCTAAATAAAAAAAAAAAAAACCATAGAAATCCATGCGTCCGGCATGGAGATTATGGGCCGGGCGCATGGAGGGGGGGGGGGGGGGGTTATGGATGGGCAGCTTCTTCCAGTTTTATTTAAGAACACATTATTAAAAAAGATAAAATTCAATTTACTTGACTGCATAAAATGTATATAAAAACAAGGCTTCAATGGACTTTAATAAAATAATACCAACATGCAAGGGGCACGTGTGTAAAAGCAAACATTACTTTTATAGAAAATAATTACTCAAAATATGAGTTCACTGAAATTACTTTATATCTTGTTTTTACGTTTCCTAAAATCCACTTAGGTTCATGACTATATTCAGAGGAGGTCCAGGTTATATTCTTAATCCATGCTTTTACAGGTGATGGCAGACATCAATGATGGAGTATCCAAAAAATTGCTTTATTTTCGTGCAACATGAATGTTAGCTTCATTTATTGTGCTTTATATGTTTAAGACTCATCCTGGCCTGTCGCTGAATCCTAATTAGGCTTCCATCAGTAAAACACCTATCATCCTGAATATGCAGTATGTAATACTAATGCTGCTTTGAAACATGAACCCCCTGCTTGATGATCATGTTCATATAATTCCAAATTTTAAACGCCAAACAATTTTTATTTTATGATCTGTTCTGTGGATTTTCTGCAGAGGACAAAACCAGATGTTTGATAGGTCTCAGGAATACAGCTGAACTTGGTGTGATGTTACTACATTATTGATAAAGGTTTTATATGGAAAAATGGGTATTTTTTTGGCCACATAAAAATATCATGACTGTACAGACATTTATCAATTGGTAAGTAAATTATATTCGCCAAAAACTGTACATATTACTACACTATCAGACCAATTTTATAATAGCAGCTGCTGCAAATATAAATATATCAAAACTGTTTTCAAAGACCATAAATGCAGCTCTAATCACTCCTAATGTATTTCAACACCCCCCCCGCCCCCCAAAAAAAAAACAACAACACATAGTTACCTAAAAAAACCCTTACTCATACATTTTTTCACCATAAAAAAACAACAGAAGATACATATATTATTATTATTATACAGGATTTATATAGCGCTTTACAATAAAGAAGGGACACAGTACAATTACAATACAGTTCAATACAAAAGGAATAGGAGGGCCCTGCTCGTAGAGCTTACAATCTAAAGGGAGGGGGAGGTGGTACAAAGGGTAATGGCTGCAGTTGATGATCTGATAGAGGTGACTCAAGCACGGGCCTTAGGTGGAGGAGGGGTAGGCTTCCCTGAATAAGTGAGTTTTCAAGGATCGCCTAAAGGCGGACAGGATGGGGGCTGACCGGACATTCTGGGGCAGGGAGTTCCAGAGGATGGGAGAGGCTTTGGAGAAGTCCTGTAGGCCAGCATGGGAGGAGGTAACAAGGGAGCTAGAGAGAAGGAGGTCTTGGGAGGAGCCTAGAGGACGATTGGGATGATATCTGCGGATGAGATTGGAGATGTAGCTGGGGGCAATGTGGTGGATGGCCTTGTATGTTGTGGTTAGTATTTTGAATTTTATACGGTGGGGTAGGGGAAGCCAGTGAAGGGATTGGCAGAGCGGGGCAGCAGACGTGGAACGCTTAGTAGGGTGTACAAGTCTGGCAGCAGCATTCATGATAGACTGAAGGGGGGATAGCCTGTGTATATATCACAGTGAATTACTAATTTTAAAACACGTGCTAATACAACTCTAAATTTATGATCATTTATAAAAGTTCAAAAATTGTACTTCCAGTGTTTCCTGTGCACATTTACCTCTTCCGGACCGCCCACCGTCAGTATACGTCAGTCCTTTGACACTGAATACCGTTTTTATGGCAGCAGATAGCTGCATGGCATGATAGCCCTCACTCAACTCTATGCTCTTGGAGGACGGGAGCGACGTCAAACGTCACTTCCACCCTCCGGCCTTAAGGGGACAAGTTAAAAAAAATATATATATGTGAGATCTGAAGTCTTTTTGACCCCAGATCTCACATTAAAGAGGCCATGTCCTGCTTATTTCTATTACAATGGATGTTTACATTCCTTGTAAAATAAATAAAAGTGATGACTTTTTTTATAGGACAGTGTAAAAATAAAAAATAAAAAGTAAAATATATAAGAAAAAAAAATTTAAAGTGCCCCGTCCCTCCGAGCTCGTGCGCAGAAGCGAGCGCATACATAAGTCACACCCACATATGAAAACGTGTTCAAACCACACATGTGAGGTATCACTGTGATCGTCAGAGTTAGAACAATAATTCTAGCACTAGACCTCCTATGTACCGTATATACTCGGGTATAAGTCGAGTTTTTCAGCACATTTTTGGTGCTAAAAAAGACCCCCCTCGGCTTATACTCGAGTCAGTGTCTGTGGGTGATCAGTAGTTTCACATTAAACAGAGCTGTGCTGCTTCTAAGAGCCGTTCTGTGCTTTGTAAGTGTGACTAATCACATTGGAATGTAGAGAATGCTGAGAGAGGTGTCAGATTCTCAGCTTGATGGCGGGAGGTGGGCGGGACAAGCTGATGTTAGCTGTTCAGTCCCGCCCACCTCCTGATCTCCGTGAAGAGCTGCAGCTCTCTCTCTGCATTCTCAGCATTCTCTGCATTCCAATGTGTTTAATCACACTTACAAAGCACAGAACGGCTCTTAGAAGCAACACAGCTCTATTTAATGTGAAACTAAACTACCTTACTCATCCCTTATGTGTTCTGGCTACAGTGTCTGTGTCCTGGCATTAAAATCCCTGTGTCCTGGCATTAAAATCCCTGTGTTCTGCCACCCTGTCCCTGTGTTCTGGCACCCTGTCCCTACGTTCTGGCACCCTGTCCCTGTGTTCTGGCACCCTGTCCCTGTGTTCTGGCACCCTGTCCCTGTGTTCTGGCACCCTGTCCCTGTGTTCTGGCACCCTGTCCCTGTGTTCTGGCTGCTGCATTTCACACCCTAGGCTTATACGCGGGTCAATACGTTTTCCCATATTTTTTGGGCAAAAGTAGGGGGGTCGGCTTATACACGGGTCGACTTATACCCGAGTATATACGGTAACTCAAATTGGTAACCTGTAGAAATGTTTAAATGTCGCCGATGGAGATTTTTAAGTGTCAAAGTTTATCGTCATTTCACGAGCGGGTGCAATTTTGAAGCATGACCTGTTGGCTATCAATTTACTCAGCATAACATTATCTTTCACAATATAGAAAAAAATTGGGCTAACTTTACTGTTTTCTTATTTTTTAATTCAAAAAATTTATTTTTTCCCAAAAAACTGTGTTTGCAAGACCGCTGCACAAATAAGGTGTGATAAAGTATTGCAATGACCGCCATTTTATTCTCTAAGGTGTCTGAAAAAAAAAATATATATAATGTTTGAGAGTTCTAAGTAATTTCCTAGCAAAAAAAATGATTTAAACTTGTTAACAACAGTTGTCAAAAAAAGGCTCAGTCCTTAACTTCCCATGCAGTATTCCCGAGTGTGGCTCGGGGTGGAATTTCAGTACCATTAGCAGTAACCCCGAGCCACACTCGGGATTGCATTGCTGGATCCAGGCTGGGTTACTCACATTGTCCCCTGGATCCAGTGATGTCCCCCGCTGTGTCAGCGTGTCTGTCCCTCCACCCGATGCCTCTGTGTGCCGGGCTCCGTTCCCTGTGAGCGTCGCGTCGCACGGGGATGGAGACCGGCGGGAAATCTAAATAGTGAAACACACAGTAAACATACAGTACACTGTAATTTGTAAGATTACATTACTGTATGAAATCATTTCACATCCCTTTTGTCCCTAGGGGTTTGCACAGTGCCCTGCATGCACTTTTATATTATGCATGTCATTCTTTCTGCCTGGAAACATGAGAATGTCCATAGCAACCAAAAAGTGTCCCTTTGCGTCAAAAGTGTTTTTTTTATCAGCTAGAAAACAGCGATAGTAAATAAGAATCATTTGCAGAATTGAGTGATACTGATTTTTGGGGAAATTTATCATCAGAAAGTGACGACAGCGACAATTCTGCAACTGAGCAAATTTCAGTGTTTTTGGTTTGATTACATTATTGAATAAATTGTATTACTATTACATTATTATTTTTGATAATTATTTATAGCTATTTATTATATTATAATTTATGATTTCATGTTTCAAACTTTTTCATACCCGGGATGTCTACTAGACTCTTGTTTGGACAGATTTAAGTGAGTTATTCCTAAGAATTACAGGCCTACAATATAAAACGCCAAATTTCCATGCAAAATAATCATACCGCTTTCAGCACCAAAAATCTGACATAATCATACCGCCAGGGAGGTTAAGTCAATCAATTAAGACAATCCCCTTAATTCTTATGCGACAATTGATTTCCATCATTTCCAAATCACACAGGCACACCAGAGAATGACTGCAAACAGGTCTGTAAACAGTGTTCATTTTGACATCAAATTTCAATCTAGTTTTAGTTATAGTCTTTTGACTAAAATGCCATTTTAGCTTTAGTCGTATTTTAGTCTTTTGACTAAAATTCCATTTTAGTTTTAGTCGTATTTTAGTCATCTGAATTGCTTTAGTTTAAGTTGTATTTTAGTGGAATAAAATTTCCAGTACATTTTAGTCCTCTAAAATCGAATGGGTTTAGTTAAATTTGAATGTATTATTTAAGCATTTCTTTAGAATTGGCGAACTCATTACATACTCCTCGAATAACGTTATTATTTGTGGTATTAAGAGTTGAAAATGCACTACAAACACAGATTTAGCCATTATATAGCCGTGATATAGAACGTCTTATAAACAAAAATATTGCTTTTTGACAAGCAGTATATAAAAACCCCAAAAAACTGTAAACTCTATTGGCTGTAATGCCATTGCACATATTACCTGAATATATTATCAACATTAAAAATTAAGAAAAAAAATAAGAAAAGCCTTTTTTCTTTTTTTTTTTCTTCTTTAAGCAGCTTAGTTGGTGCCCCCTACAAATTCTTATCTGGTAGTGCTGTGTTCATTTTTTTATTTATTTATTTTTGTTCAATAGTTTTTTTATTGGTTTTCAATAAAGGATAGTACAGTCAATACGCGGGTGCAGCCGCTTGATTTAAAACGTAAATATAGAACTTTAACATTGTATTACATAGTCAACTTGTTGAAATGTAGTATTGAAATACACAGTACTAACTACAGGGTACAAATGCAAGATGAGCAGTCATGTCAACATATATGTGAAATTTTGCTATGCTAGATCATGTCACACATTATGAGTTCATACGACAGCAGATGTAGCAAAAACCTAGTAATGTTAGGAGAGACATTAGGTAGGATGTCTCCTACAAGGACTCCTTAATCGGTCAGGTTACCTGAGTCTGTGGGTATGGTGCATGGTACCATTCTGACCAAGGTTTCCATGTGCGATCAAAGGCTCTTAGGGATCTTTTTTTGTAGGGCTATTGCTTTTTCTTGTTGGTAGGGAGTGTGCATAGGATTCACAGCTTCTGTAGAATTTGGGGTCAGAGGTTGCTTCCAGTGTCTTGTGATTGTTAGTTTGGCGGATAATAAGATGTTAGCAACTATTCCCCTATATTGTAATGGGAATTTCTCAATTCCTAAGCTAAGCAAAGCCAGTGCAGGACACATTGGGGATAAAATGCCCGTGATTTCAGATAGTACCTGAAAGGCTTTTCTCCAGAAGCTGTGGAGGGGATGATATTGGGCAGTATGTACAGGGCAGGAGTGTAGAGGGTATGACAGTGGGCACTGTGTACAGGAGAGGAGTGTGGAGAGTATGACAGCAGGCAGTATGTACAGAAGAGGAGTGTGGGGGTATGACAGTGGGCAGTATGTACAGGAGAGGAGTGTGGGGGTGATGACAGTGGGCAGTATGTACAGGAGAGGAATATGGAGTGGATGAAAGTGGGCAGTATGTACAGGAGAGGAGTGTAGAGGGTATGACAGTGGGCGGTATGTACAGGAGAGGAATATGGAGGGGATGAAAGTGGGCAGCATGTACAGGAGAGGAGTGCGGAGGGTATGACAGTGGGCAGTATGTATAGGAGAGGAGTGTGGAGGGTATTACAGTGGGCAGTTTCTATGTGGAGCTGCACCAAATTTTGCACTTTCAAGCTTTAGTAAATCAGCCCCTAACTATGTGAACAAACATTCTGCATAGTAAAGAAATGGCGGAAAACCATTCCATACATAAAAAAACAATGGAGCTGTCCCATACAGTAGGTATAGGAGAGGAGTTTGGAGGGGATGACAGTGGTCAGTACGTACAGGAGAGCAGTGTGGAGGGTATGACAGTAGTCAGTATGTACAGGAAAGGAGTGTGGAGGGGATGACAGTGTGCAGTATGTAGAGGAGATGAGTGTGGAGGGTATGACAATGGGCAGTATGTACAGGAGAGGAGTGTGGAGGTTATGACAGTGGGCAGTGTATGACGTGTGACAGTAGGGGAGGTGTGAGG
>BLSH010169496.1:228318-239189 GCA_018402905.1 Glandirana rugosa | reverse complement strand
AGCTCCTACTCCACATCCACCCCCCTTCCCGTTATTTTACTTGATTTTAATTTATTTTCCCTATCCCCATTTATTTGTAGGGCACTTGCCCTAGTTTGAAGATGATTTTAGAACAGTTATATGGCTTCTACCGTTAATTAATACTTTTCAGACACAGTTTGAAGATGATCCACATTCACCTCCATTTTTGCTTTTTTTATGTTTTTATTTTTTTAAAAATATTTACAGTTATTTCCCTGTCCCCATTTTTTGTAGGGCACTTGCCCTACCCTTACCCCCATTTTACTTCCTTTTGCAGCCCTCTAGGGCTTTCCAGGACTTTGTTACAGCCATTTTTGTGCATAAAAGTTCGGGTCCCCATTGATTTCAATGGGGTTCGTTGTCCGTGCGATCGTTCGGGTTCCGTCCGGACCCGGACCCGGACTTTGTCCCGAAGTTCGGACGGACCAGCAGAACCCGAACTTCCAGAGGTTCGCTCAACTCTAGTCCTGTGCTCTAAAAACTAGAACAAATGCAGTCCTTTTTAAAAAAAAAAAATTTGTGCTATTAGAGGTTTTGTTGTTAATTGAGGTATTTTTTCCTAATTGTGGGAAAAACAGCAATTTTTGAATCTGACTTTTTTCAAGTGCATGTTTGTGTTACTGTTTGTTTTACATATTTTTACTATTTGGAACAACAAAATGCACAAAAAAAAACTGAAAAAACATAAGGAAAAGGCCAAACGACTTCTTCTAAATATTGTATACTATTTTATATGAGGGTTTTCAGTTTCATTTTATTTTGTAATCACAATGGATGGTTAATGATCATGATCATGCATGATGTGGCTCAATAAATAAGTAAATAAATGAATACCCCAAACAACAAGCAAAATCAATTTTTACAAATAATTCTTTTCCCAGGGGTGTAGTCATTAAAAAAAAATGCTATTTACCCAGTGAAAGTGCATGTAAGTTCATTCTGTGCAAATGGGGCAAAAAAATGAATCTTACCTCTGACACATTATCTTTTTCGCGTTCTGTAATAGTAGCATTCTTCCATTGAGCACCATTGTAAAGTTGTCCTGCTCTCACTTATCACCAACATATGGATTTAAAAGAAGCTTTACACTGACCACAAATGAAGGAGCAAACTTTTCCACTGACCACCAATGTAAGGAGGCACTTCTATTCTGACCACCAATGTTAGTGGTTCTATTCCACTAAATAAAGGGGCATTTTTCCAGTGGCAGTAAGGAGAAACTACAACCTTTACTGTCTGCATATATTATTTGAACAATATTAATTTATTTTTTAATTTATAAATATCCCTGAAAATGTTCCTACTCTTGGTGTTCTATATGTTAGGGATATCACATTCCTCGCTCTTTTTTTTATTATTATGGCTACAACTTACTCATCACACTAGTGTACCAAGAAATACTATATAATCATTTTCAGCAAAGGTTTCCTGAGACCATAAAAATATTTCTGGAGTTCCTCTCTGGGGAGAATATTGACAAAAACTGGTGTGGGACTCTTAATAATGAAGTGGATGATTGACAACCTGATTTCTCACGTCGAATAGGTCAAGTTGTCAATGGAATTGTGGTATACCAAGAAGGTGGTTATTCTTAGTGTGGATTTTTTTTTCAAGAAGGTGTAATTCTGAATTATAATGAATTGAAAGTTATTGTACTGCTTGTGGCATTTACTAAGGTAATACACATTTGCAGTCTAGATTACCTCATCATTTGTTTATTGAAGGTCAGATATTGGATGAGGTAGATATGCCTTGGTTTGGCATTATTTAAAATCATTATATCAATTTCCACATTGAATTTCAATTATTTCTAGCCTGCTCTTATTAATCTTAATGTACTTGAAATTTGTAAACTTTGTAAAGAATCTCACACATTTCCTTCTTTAATTCTGTGATACATATATTCACTATGTCTTTTGAGTAGGCACTTCTGTGTCACACATTTCATAAAGTCTGCCTTCTGAACTACAGAGGTGCTAAGAGGAGAAGTTTCAGGAAGTCAGTATGGGAATAACTGCTTGCAAGCAGCAAGATACCATGGGATATGTAGTCCTTAGGAAATTAACCACTTCACCTCAGAAGGATTTCCCACGTTAGGACCAGAGCACTTTTTGCGATTCGGCACTGCGTTGCTTTAACTGACAATTATGCGGTCGTGTGACATTGTACCCAAACGAAATTTGCGTCCTTTTGTTGGTATTTGGTCACCTCTGTGTCATTTCTGATCACCGCTATAAACAAAAAAAGAGTGACAATTTTGCAAAAAAAAACAATATTTCTTACTTTTTGCTAAAATACAAATCCAAAAAAAAAATATAAAAAAACGAATTTATTCATCGGTTTTGGCGATTTACATTCTTCCTCATATATTTGGTAAAAAAAAAATCGCAATCGGCGTTTATTGATTGGTTTGCGCAAACGTTGCAGCGTTTACGGATGATGAGAATTCATTTCTGAAGTTTTTATTTATGTTTTATCTCTTACTAGTAATGGCAGCGATCTGCGATTTTTAGTGGTACTGCGATATTGGGGCGGACATGTTGGACATTTTTGACACTTTTTTGGGACCAATGACATTTATACAGCGATCAGAAATGTAAATGTCCACTTATTACTGTATAAATGTCATTGGAAGTGAAGGGGTTAACCTACAGGGGGCAATATAGGGGTTAACTGTGTTCCCTAGGCGCTTTCTAACTGTGTGGGGGCTGGGCTGTCAGGGGCATAAGAGATCTAACTGATCCCAGTGACAGGGATCAGTAGATCTCTTATGTCACCACTGACAGAACGGGGAACCACAGGTGGCGCGCTCGTGCCCCCTAGCTGCCACTCCACAAATGGCCATCTATTTACAGCGATTCATGGTACACGTCCACACTGCTGCAGTAAATATACTGTGCACAGTGTGGAAGTGGTTAAAGTAACCATGAAAGGAGAAATTGCAAAGCATGCAGGGAATAGATAATGTTGTGGAAAGAGATGACCAGTAGACAGGCATCACTCACAACATGAAAGCAGATTTTTCAAGTAATCTTATATTGGATTGTCAGTAATAACTATTGTTTGTATTACTATTAGAATGCTAATGTTTTAATGTGAAAGTGTATGCTATAGTATGCCTTTGTAGCGCTGCCCTCTTGAGGGTCGCAAGATAATTCAATACCACTCTGGTTTCCCTGACTCTGTGAGTCCTCTGCCACCTCTGACACACTGGGTTTACTCATAGTGTTCGTTTCCCTTTAAGTAAAGACACAGTAATAGAATACACAAGATTGAGGTAAATCAGAAATGTTTACTCAAAGAACAAGTTAAATGAAGAACTTTGACCCAACAGAGTAAGATTAGGCATATCAAATAGTTTTCACAACTGGACAAGTGTCACACACCAGTAAATGACACTTTGGGGTTGATTTACTAAAGCTGAAAAGTGCAAAATTTGGTGCAGCTCTGCAAAGAAACCAATCAGCTTCCAGGATTTGTTGTCAAAGCTTGATTGAACAAGCTGAAGTTAGAAGCTGATTGGCTACTAAGTGCAGCTGCGCCAGATTTTGCACTCTCCAGTGCTAGTAAACAACCCCTTTATGTCAATTGCGCTTTTGCATACGTAACTAATGTATATGTATATTTCTATATACTGTGCATGAGAGTGGGGTACAGGAGAGCAGGGGAATGACTCCTGCAAGTGTCAGACCACTCTCTACTACTCACTCACATGACACCAGCAAACAGTAGATAAATAAGTATAACACCAGAATAATAAATATATCAATATTCAACCTGCTCTGAGGGGGAGAGTTATTTTGTGAATGCAGCTGTATAATACATTTTAGCAAAGTAATACAGGTTCCCTAAGTGGGGGGGAAGAATGAGGAGTTGTTGTAGTTCAATGTTCCCTGCTTGACAGTTCAGTTGATCTTCAACTATCTTTCTGTAGATTAAGTGGTATATACCAAACAAAGCTGATAGAACAAGGCAAAACCCAAGGAAATGTAAGGTGATAATATATAGAGCACTCTTTCTGCAGAAGAGCAATGAAAGCTTCACAGTGATCACTGACTTAAATCTGTAGAACTACAAGTAGCAACAACCCAAATATGGATGCCTGTGTATAGTATCCACACCCAGAGCGAATGAATAGGCCTCTCCTAGTATCAGATATGCTAGCGGATATGAAAAATCAGGCTGTCTGTGCACAATGTCTGTTAGGATGGGCTTTCACCCGCTCACCACACAGGAACAGAAGATGTAGATGCTGTATACACCGCTGATGATAATGATAATGATGGTGATGATGATGATCTCTCCAATCTATGGCTCTTAGGATGATTTCCAGCCTCCATCGTGGCTCTTCCAGATCTGTCACCCACACGTGGTGTATGGAACAGGAACAGGCCCCGCTTGCTGTAGAGCGGAATAATTAGGCTGTTCGCTGATGTCCCGCAGGGTATCTGGATTGATGAGTCTGTGAAAGCAGGCCGTGACTCCGCCACTTTCAGCAACAGATTCCCTGCATACAGATTCATGCCGGTCCAGAGAGAGCATGCCATGCCCAAAGCCTCTGCTCTTATAGTCTCTCCCACGAGGCACTTCTCCCAGAAACCTTCTCTTCCCCGCAGTCTATTGGTAGATGTAGTTTTTTCCAGTTACAGCCAGGGAGCAAATCCTCATAAGTAAACTACAACTCCCAGAGTGCATCTCTCTCTTGTTATTATTAGAGTCACAGATTAGGGATGGGTAAACGGTTTGGCCCGAGCATAGGTTCGTGCCGAACTTTTATTGTTTAGTCGTTTGGCGAACATCCGAACAAATGGGTCATTCGACCTTTTGTTCAGCCCCCCCAAAATGACCACCATGCGTTGTGGCGCTGAAAAGTGCATTGCAAGCCCTGATTGGCTGAAGCAGTGAAAGCTTCAGCCAATCAGGGCACAGAACACGGTCAGAGTCATGATTGGACACTGTCATCACGACTTTATCCAATCATGGCTCATTCCCACCCCACAGTATAAAAGTATTCTTTCAATGGCTGCCATTTCCGGTGTGATTTTGGCTGGAAAGAGATAGAACAGGGCTCTTTTCAGTGCTATTAGTCAGTGTTGCCAACCGTCCGTAAATTTACGGACAGCCAGTAAAAACAGGGCAGTTTTTTTGGTGTCCGTAAAAGTCCGCAGCAGCCGAAAAGTGCCAGTAAAAATGGCTCAGGTCAGAGCTGCGCATGTGCAATTATGGAAATCCCGAGCGGCGAGTGAAAAGATCTGATCCTGACCCTGAGACGAGTTGGACGACCACTCCTCCTACTGCCAGTTAGTGCCTCTGCCCAGCCCATCCACCCTCAAATGAGGTTACTGCATTTTCCCACCACACCACCACCAGCACCTGACCGGAGCAGACGCTCCGGATGGATGGATACTCCTGATTCCTGCCTGCCTCCCTGCTCTGACTGACCCTGCAGCGCTCCTGGTGACAGTGGTGAGTGCAGTACGCTTCCTATTCAAGCCAGCCAAAAAGAGTCAGGACAGTAAGTGTGTGACTGTTTGACACAGACACTGTCTCTGCTCACTCTGACAGACAGCCATGAGCCAGGCTGCAGGAGTCTCTCTCTCTTAGTGTGAGTGTGCACTGTATGAGTGCAGTGTGCACTGGATAAGTGGCAGGAGGTAATGGAAGGATGGTGTAATGGAGACAGGAGGTGATGGGGATGGTGTGATGGAGATGGAGGGATGGTGACAGGAAGTGATGGGGGGATTGTGTGATGGAGACAAGAGGTGGAGGGACGGAGACGGGGTGATGGTGTGATGGAGATGAGGGGGGATGGAGACTGGAGACATGAAAACAGGAGGTGATGGAGACAGGAAGTCTTTAGAAGTGGGGACATCAATTCTGGTGATCCTAATGGCTACCAGGGATTTCACCTCACTTTCTGTGGTGGTTATGGAACAAAAATCTCTACAATTTGACTTTGGTGACAAAACTGATGGACTAAATAATCTGCCCTTATTATATTGAAAATAACAGAAATGTTTTTTTACCTTGCTATTTACCTTAAATCACATTGCTATTTGCACAGTGTACTTGCTTGTAGCCTAAATACTGAAATTTGCACTGAAAACTGTAATTTCTTAACTTTTGTAAAATGCCAGTAAAAACTTGGCTGTGCCAGTAAATTTTGGGTGTTGTGCCAGTAAATTTCAATCTGGTAGGTTGGCAACACTGCTATTAGTTAGTGTGCTATACTGTGCTAGTGTGCTTCAATTGTCAGTGTAGAATATTAGATTAAAGTCAGTCTAGGAATAGTGTGAGTGTAGTGAGGAGGACCATCATTCAGCTTTGCATAGTGTGCAGCTAGAGGGACAGCTCAGATAGTTTCAGTGTAGTGAGACCGTATCATTTATACATACATTAGTGTATATGTAGAGTAGGGAGAGCTCAGATTGTTTCAGTGTAGTATAGTGAGATTGTGTCACTAATCTTTACATTAGTGTAAAGCTAGAGTAGGGACAGTTCAGATAGCGTCAGTGAAGTGATGGTTGAACACCGTCTATTTGATTGTGTTACTGCAAGTTTAACGCCATTTACTTCTCTGTGCCTTACTGCCAGTTTAATGCCATTTACTTTTGTGTGTGTTACTGCCAGTTTAACGCCATATAGTTTTGTGCGTTACTGCAAGTTTAACGCCATTTACTTCTGTGTGAGTTATTGCCAGTTTAACGCCATATAGTTTTGTGTGTTACTGCAAGTTTAACGCCATTTACATCTGTGTGTGTTGCTGCCAGTTTAACGCCATTTACTTCTGTGTGCATTACTGCCAGTTTAAAGCCATATGGTTCTGTGTGCATTACTGCCAGTTTAACGCCATATAGTTTTGTGCGTTACTGCAAGTTTAACTGTGCGTAACAGTACGTTTAACGCAGAGTGTGTCTGTGTAGTGTGAGTACTCAAATTAAAGTTCACCAAACACCACTTTGCATTGATTAAATTTCATCTACGTGCAGATTTCCACTTCTTCTTTACATTTGCTAATAAGCACCGCCCCCTCCCTCTGGGAGGACAACAAGGAGAGGCAGATGTTTCCTTGGCACTGTAAGGGGGCCAGCAACAACTGTGTCCACAGGCAAAGGTGGACGTGGTGGTCAGTCCTCAGGCAGGGCATCATTTTCTCTCTTTAGTGAGTTTGCCCGTGCTATCCAGCCACAGCATGCAGAGGAGGTAGTGGACTGGCTTACTAAACCTTCCTCATTCTCCTCATCCTCAGCCACGCAAGCAGAAGAAAGTGTACAGTCCCCTGCAGTTGCCAGAGTGGATAAACCTGCCTCCTTGTCCACATCTATTCCTGCCCCAACATCAGCCATGGGGGAGTCAGCTGAGCCATTACTGGATTCAGATTTTGGTTCTGAGGTTGAGGATGACAGGAACATGAGCCTAGAGAGAGGGGAGAACACTGGTAGACAAATTGGCATTCATGTTCTCCCAGCCGCAGCATATTGCCAAGTTGTCTCCAGTGGTAATGATGATGATGAAGATGGAGGAGCTGGAGATGATGATGATGATGATGAGGTCACTGATGTGACTTGGTTGCCAGATAGAGCAGAGGAGGAAACTGAAGGTGAGGCGGCACAACCCCAAGGAGGCCGACATCAAGAAAGAGCAGAGCGCAGCCACCCTATTCCATCACATTCTGCATTTGTTATCTCCCAGCCCACTTCCCAAAGCTCAGCTGTCTGGGCCATTTTCAGCACATCTGCAGCAGATCGCACTGTTGCTATCTGCAAACTGTGTCTCAGGCACATCAAACGTGGTAAAAACACCAGCCATTTGCATACCACATGCTCAACAAGACATTTAACGTCCAACCACTCAGCCCGTTGGCAAGAGTACCTGTAGAGGATTACGGTGGGAAGGTGCCACCGACACCCAAAGAGTAATTTTTCTGCACCTGTTTGACAGGTGCATATCATTGCATTTTTTTACAGCAAGGCCTATTTTTGCTTTCATCAAGAGTACCTCTATAGGGTTACGGTGGGAAGGCGCTACCGAAACCCAAAGACTAATTTTTCTGCATCTGTTTGACAGGTGCATTTCATTGTAATTTTTTACAGCAAGGCCAATTTTTGCTTTCATCAAGAGTATCTCTATAGGGTTACGGTGGGAAGGCGCCACTGACGCCCAAAGACCATTTTTTCTGCACCTGTTTGACAGATGCATATCATTGCAATTTTTTTTACAGAAAGGCCAATTCTTGCCTTCATGAAGAGCACCTCTATAGATTATGATGTGAAGGCACCAACGACACCCAAAACCCAATCTTGTTCCCAGTACACTACATTGTGGCCTCATCATACACACTGGCTTTCCAGCTGTTACTGAGCAAAATAAAGGCAGCTTGCAGGGAAAATGTCATTTTTTTTGGCTTTATAAATGTAATTATTTCTGCAGCAGATTCTAGACAGGGTACATTTATGCCACTTTACAGGTAGACTAAGGAGACCCCCAGGCACTATATTGGAAGGTATTTTTAATTTTTATGCTTTCACTTTATAAATCAAAAAATCACTGCTCATTAAAAAGTGACATTTTTCACAAACTTTTTTTCATTGATACATGTCCCCCAGGGTAGGACCCAGACCCCTATAACCATTGTATGCCCAATTACTTGCGTATAAGCCTTCAAAATGGGCACTTTTGATTTTTGACGTTGGGGTCCCATTGACTTTAATGGGTTTCGTTATTCGGGTTCGAACTTTCGCGGTGTTCAAAAGTTCAGGTGCGAACTGAACAGGGGTCCATTCTGCCCATCACTATCACAGATCAGCAAACTTGAACACTAGGGAAAACAACTGCATTATGTTTAATAGCAGAAATGTCTTCTAGTTGCTGGGAGTGTGTATACTCAGCTCCTGGCTACACCTTTAAAAATGTTTTTTTAACTGTAGCATACATTGCAATACCATTATCGATCCCTTCTGTTGAAGGTAGTGGTCCTCTCACAAAACAAAGTAGTTATGTAACAAGACATATACTTGTGGCATACATCTATGCTGTCATTTTTTGAAAATGCTCACATATAGGGTTTAATGTCCACAGTAGCCAGAATGGTTCCATCCAGTATTAGGTCTAGAGATGTAACATTTTCAGAAATTTTGAAGCCATGGGTAAAAAAAGAAAACATTTTTTTTGGGAAATTAAATTTAATTTAAAATATTTTTTTTTACAGTGCGAAGGTGAAAAGCAATGTATATAAAAGTATTATGCATGAAAAAGTACAGCTTATATTACAAATGGAATAACAAGGACTGTATATGTTTCAACTCATAATAATTTAAAAGCCTCCTGCCAATATGCATTATTCAGTTATTGATCCGGAAGCATATATTGCCCTTGCCAGAGCTTGATCAATGTTCTCCTGATTTTCAGGTGTCATTTTATCTATAAATGAAGGGATTGTGTATTTATGGGAGATACTTCCTTACTTGATGATGCTGCTGTTGAAGAAACTCTTTGTAATGATTCATACTGTTATAACAAAGGGTTCATTCCACATACACTGTCACTTTAAGGCTGGCTCCACCCAGGAGTGATGACAAGGGTCAAGGGGCATGGAAGTCATCTTAGAGGACAGTGATGATGCAATACAATGTAAGGGAAGCATGCTAAGAGATATCTGTCCTCAGTGTCCTGAGATGCATATTGGAGTGTACAGTGAGTACTGAAATAAACATTGGTTGTTCCAGACCAAAGTCTTATGTCTCTCACAACTCAGAGAATATAACAGTGGCGATGAGGATGGGATTTACAAAGTAGCTATCAGTCTGAGAGAGAGAGACAAAGGCAGTGTGAATTGCCACCTGGATTAAAGCACTCACAGAGCCCAGCAGGGAAATGTCATTGATCAGAACATTAAGTGAATCTGATGGAGAACAGACATCCTGGAGCTCCTGGGTTGAGAGACTGGAACAGTATTTCAGTCCAAATGCCATCCCAGACGACAGGCAAGTAGCTGTATTTCTTACAATAGTTGGTTCTAAGACATACCACACTCTTAGGGATCTCCTTATCCCTGTAAAACCAGCAAGTAAGATATTGGCAGAGCTCTTGACACTGTTAGAGGATCACTTCCAGCCAGAGGCGGCTCTAGGCTTTGTGAGGCCTTAGGCAAAACTTAGATATGAGGCCCCACTCATGCCCATAATGGGAAAAATAATTAAAGTGATAAAAATGAACCGTATTAGGAGGGTACAGTATAGGGGGAGGGTAAGTGGACAGTACAGGGGGCAGGAGGGCACAGAACAGGGGGAGGGTAAAGTGGACAGTACAGGGGGCAGAAGAGTACAGTACAGGGGGCAGCAGGAGGGCACAGCACGAGGAGAGGGTAAGTGGGCACAGTACAAGGGGCAGGAGGATACAGTACAGGGGGGAGCAAAAGGGCACAGTACAGGGGGTGGGTAAGTGGACACCGTACAGGGGGTAGGAGGGTACAGTAAAGTGGCAGTATTAAATAATATAGATATGGTTTCAGGGAAGCTGCCCTCACAGATCCCACCTATTCTGGCATTGCTGTCCTGGGCTAAATCTATACTGGAATAACAACTCCCCCTCTACCTTCCCCTCCAGAGTTTTTTGCTCTCTTCCGGTACTTTGCAGGAGTTATCAAAGGACCCTGAGGTGGAGCTTCTTATTAATGCTGCTGCTTTTGTGGGTGGGGTACTGTGCCAATCACATAGGATGCGTCGTACACATGACACTGTTGGGGACGACTGGGAGGAAAGGATAAGTAGGATACACTAACCGTGTCATGGGGTGGGTGTTTTCGTCGTCGTAATTATTCTTCGAGGTGGAGTCCCAGGAAACTATTGAGG
>BLSH010169496.1:205459-218864 GCA_018402905.1 Glandirana rugosa | reverse complement strand
GGCGAGTAGCAGAATGTATTTTGGGGTGTAATTGGAAGTATGCATATGCTGTGTGTGAGAAATAACTTGTTGTTATGACAATTTTGTGCAAAAAAAAAATAATAATAATTTCTTAATTTTCCCAAGAATTGTGGGAAAAAAGTACAACTTCAAAAAACTCGCCATACCTCTTACTAAATACCTTGGAATGTCTACTTTTCAAAAGGGGGTAATTTGGAGGGTATTTGTACATTCCCGACATTTCAGGGCCTCAAGAAATTAGATAAGCCATCAGTGCATCAGGTGTAATCAATTTTCAATGATTGGCACCATAGCTTGTAGACTATAACTTTCAGACAGACTAAATAATATACACTTATTTGGGTTATTTTTAACATAGATAGGTAGCAGTATAGGTTTTGGCCCAAATGTATGAACAAAAAATACTTATTTGCAAAATTTTATCACAGAAACGAAAAAAAGTGTTTTTTTTCAAAATGTTCACACTTTTTTCACTTATGTCGCAAAAAATAAAAAACCCTTCCTAATATACTTCTTAAATACTTTAAATACCACCAAAAGAAAGCTCTATTTGTGTGAAAAAAATGATAAAAATTTTGTTTGGGTACAGTGTAGCATGAGAGAGTAATTGTCATTCAAAGTGTGAGAGCGCTGAAAGCTGAAAATTGGTCTGGGCAGGAAGGGGGTATAAACGTCCTGTATTGAAGTGGTTAACAAACAGTAGCTACAAAGGGGCTGTGTGTCATTTCCCTTCAGAGAAAGTAATGCATTCTGGATATGTAGTTGCTTTTCAAGGATTTGCCATTAGACAGACCAGCAGGAGAACTTAATTTCCCATCAGACTGTGCTGCAGAGAGAGGTTCCTGGGAGCAGCAGTGCCTCATGGGAGAGTCTATTTAAGCCAAGGGTGCGGCCTAATGCACTCTCTCTCTGAACAATGATGATCAATTACACAGGACCCTGTGTGTCTTGTCAGTGGAGTTGTGGCCTACTCACACAGACCGTGCGGTCTGCAACTACACAGCGCTCCAGCAGATGATCTAGTGGAGTGTGTTCCTCAGACCTGCGGGCAGCTGAAGCAATCTATCCGAGAGAACCGTGGAGAGAGACGGCGGAGGCCGAGAATCGCCATTACAGCCATAGGGAGGAGAGATCATCATCATCATCCCTCTAGATCACATCCTATGCACCATCTGTTCCTGTGGGTGAGTGGGTGAATACCCATCATTTAAGACATCCTGGGTAGGCCTCCCTGTTCTTAAACTGTACTGTCATTTGAGGAAACAAAGAGGCCTATTCTCCTTTCCTGGAGCTGAACAACACACACACATTCTATCATTCTGCTGACATTTGTAGTTCTACAAGTTAAAATTCTGCAAGGCAGTGATCACTGTGAAGAATTAATATTGTGTACACTGGAGGAGTTCTTTCCTTTGATCATACTACATACCGTGTGATCAAATCCTATATTATTGGTCAGTGGTTGCTGCCAGTCTTTTGTTTTTCCCATTAATGACTCCAAGTTAGCTGAAGATACCTTTTCACAGCCAAGCCAGGAACATTGGACACGGTTACTTCTAAATATCTCTCCTCACTTAATAAGCACATAGATTATAGTGCTTAGATGTTACCTTCATATTCACCAAAGAACTCTCTGTAGAGCAGATTGAATATTCCTATGTTTTTTGTGATTTGGTTTGGAATTCTAATACACAGTTTTGATGTTCCACGCAGGGGAGCTGAAGAGAGTGGTTTGACACAAAGAAGGAGTCATTCCCTTGCTCTTTTATACTCTACTTCTATGGGCAGAACATACCTGGGTTAAAACTATTTTCTCTAAGATTCATAATAACCTTTGAATATAAGTACTGTTTATAGTGTGCAACATTCTTTGAATTGGAAATGATTGCATGTTATTCTTCCCAACCTTATTGGGTCAACGTTACCTGCCTGAAACTTGTCTACTAAGTAAATATTCTTGGTTTAACTCAATTTGGTGCATTTGATTATTGCATCACTTCTTAAAGGGGAACTAACCCAAAAATTGAATCCAGGTGTGCCAGAGGGGATTGAGGCTGTTATTGGGGTTGAGAGGCAGAGTACCGGACAGAACATACTAAAGCAGCTCCTACGGGAGTAGTGCTACACTTGAACTGTATTCCAGGATTTGCTTGTTTCCACGGTGACTCCCCTGGTTACCATTAGCTCCTTCTTTCCTCCTCCTTGCATGGCCAACGATAACCAGTGTGTTCCAGTTCGTGTTCCTGTGCATGACCTGGCCTGGCTGACTTCTCTTCCAATACCTGTTCCTGCTTTGGCTCCTTACTACGCTGATTTCTGGCTTCCTGACTCCAGCTTGTCTAATTACCCACTCTGGCATCCATTTTCCACTGCATTTTCTGTCTTCGCCTGGTTTATGGTTCTCAGGACAATAACCCATTGAGTCAGAAGTAGATAATACAAACTAGGGAAACCTTACCACTAGGGAAGCTGCTAAAAGTATAAAATACCTAAGGAACCCTTGGACATCTAGAAGGGAGGAAGAGGGCAGTGCACCTAGCAAGCCACACCAAATGGTGGGTGTGGTTAAATTGCACTTGTACACTTGTGCAGTGGGAGAGGCTTAAAGGGCATGGGTAAACAAAACCTGTGCTTACTCACTGTAAACACAGCACACATATCCTACAGTCCTTGTGTCCATAATATATGCTTTGCTTACTGTGCCACAAGCAAGATTCTTGCACAGTAACATGAATCAGGAATAAGAAATGTACAACTATGTATAATGCAGGGGTCAGAAGTGCATAGCACATAGTGTAGGGGTCAAGACTTATTAAGGTGCATGCTGGCTGGGCTTAGAAATGCGTAACTCACATAATGTAGAGGTCAGAAGTCTGTATTACACAGAGTTTAGTGGTCAGGAAAATGTAAAATACCAAGGGCAAGGGTCAGAGTATGAAATGTACAACACAATTTATACATAGCTCCCAATTGTCCCTGATTTTGAGGGACTGTCCCTGATTTAAAACACAGTCCCTCTTAGCTCCTCATTTATCCCTCATTTTGGTCTGATCTATATAGCTCTATATGAAATGTATTGGCTATCTTTCAAAAAGTGTTTTACAGGGCTAAACTTTTCATCCAAATTCTAAATTGCTGCATTTGTAAATTTCAAAAGCCAATATAAAGGAATAGCAGTGGTAAAGCACTTGCGGGTTTAACTAATATTTTTTTTGTATAACTCTCCTTTAAGGGGGCATGGCAGGGGTGTGTCCTATGCCTACAGACTTTTGCTATTAGGTGTCCCCCGTTCCCACCTCAAAAAGTTGGGAGGCATGGTTTATATAATGCAGGGGTCAAGAGTACATAACATGCAGAGAATACGTCATGCACAGAGTGCAGGAGTGAATAATGTGTAACATACAGAGTTAAGGCCTCCATTGCTGCTTAGCAACTGCTGTCAGATTGTTCTTCCATGAGTAGAGTTCAATACTTTCTAATACAGATCTGTGAAGTCACTGGTTTCTTTGAATCTATCCAAGTTTTATCCTGTGTTGAGCCCTGATGAAGAGGACTGATGTTGATCCTGAAATGCTAATTGCTTTTTTCAACAACTAAAATGATCTAGGTCTCATTTATCCAATTTTGGTCTGTTGCTGATTTCTGTATTTGTAGGGTTCACACTACTGCTATTCGATTTTGATCTGATTTTTAGTGCGACTTGGTTGCATTTTTTATGTGGTTCTGATGTGATTTTGATACTATTGCATGTTTGACTCATTTTACTGTCAGCAGCTAGGATGAGTTATGGGTTGTTAAGGAGCCAGCATCTGCTAGCTTCCTAACAAATAGTGACTCATCTCTGCTATCAGCTGGGAATTCTAGTCGTGTTGCATTGATGTCAATGTGATTCTGTGCAACTGAAGTCGCATCTGAAATGACACTAGTGTGAATGGAGGCCTACTGTTGGGTGCCCAGTGAGTGAAGCCTTGCTGTGTGGGAGTTGCCTCGCCAGAGCTATTGAGTTTATTTGAAGTTATTCATTCCAAGTCTAAACCTTCCCAGCATCTCTTTGAGTGTGGTATTCTGGACCCTGGTATGTTCAGCTCATCACTATTTACAAGCATCCAAATTATCAATACAACATCTTTAAATGTTCTCACTCGTACTAGGTGGGATTTCTTCAATATTCCATCTTATTTTGTGGCACATGTCATAGCCCTAATGATAATTACATTTTTAAAACAGCAAGAGATATTGAGGAATGCTGGACTGCAAATTTTGATGACACTTTGTTGGCAAAATGGTTAGTAATTAAAGCAGTTGTAAACTGCTGGGTGCCTTTTTTTTCAGACCTGTAAGGTAAAAACATAATGTGCTAGTATGCATCTCATGCTAGCACATTATATGAAACTTACCTGGAAACAAAGCATTCCAGAGATGGGATGGCATCGCTGGAGGTTGCTTCCATCTTTACCCATTTTTCTTCCGCAAGCTCTGGCTGTGGGACTGGCCGGAGCCGCGATGGCGTCACTCCCGTGCATACACAGGGGAGCTGTCGTTTACGGCACAGGATTCTGAAGAAATAGCCTTCAGAGCGCATGCTGATGACGTCATCTGCTGCATTTATAGTAAATATCTCCTAAACAGTGCAAGTTTAGGAGATATTTACACTACCCATTGGTAAGCCTTATTATAGGCTTACCTATAGGTACAAGTAAAAATTTAAGTTTACAATCACTTTAACTATAGCAACATATGATAGCCTTTCAATATTTCTCATCACTTAGTGGTGAGTGGACAATGCTTGTGTAACTTATACATTTTGTGAGAATCAAAAAAGTTGGATAATAGCATATAGCAAGTCTAATATAAATAGTTTTATGCTTGAGAGAAAGTATTTATAATTACATATACACTCGCTCCTTGTATATATTAGTTGGATTTATTCAGGTTTCGCTTCATGTGCCAGGCAATGATCACACTGTAAAATTTGGTTCAGAATAGATCAAGCATGTATTTAAAAAATATTAAAATATAATATATTAAACAGTGCAAAAACTCATCAGTAGCAACATTTCAAGACAATCAAATAACGCTAAATTAAAGTTAGCTAATACGGTGTTTGCATTCAAAAACACGCGCACATTACAATTTAAGTAGCATAATAGAAAACCTGCTCCAAAATACCTTGTAGTTCCTAAAGGCACATTCAGTGAAGCTTTCTACTATTAAGTATTAACCACTTCAGCCCCGGAAGAATTTCCCACTGCAGGACCAGAGCACTTTTTGCGATTCGGCACTGCGTCGCTTTAACTGACAATTGCGCGGTCGTGCGACGTTATACCCAAACAAAATTTGCATCCTTTTTTCCCGGCAAATAGAGCTTTCTTTTGGTGGTATTTGATCACCTCTGCATCACTTCTGATCACCGCTATAAACAAAAAGAGCGACAATTTTGCAAAAAAAAAAAACAATATTTCTTACTGTTTGCTAAAATGCAAATCCAAAAAAAATAATATTGGCCTATTTAAATTCTTCCTCATATTTTTGGTAAAAAAAAATCGCAATTGGCGTTCTATTGATTGGTTTGCGCAAAAGTCGCCGCATTTACAAACTATGAGAATTCATTTCTGGCGTTTTTAATTTTTTTTTTTTAGTAATGGCAGTGATCTGCGATTTTTATCGAGACTTTGATATTGGGGCGGACATGTCGGACATTTTTGATACTTTTTTGGGACCAATGACATTTACACAGCAATCAGAAATTTAAATATCCACTGATTACTGTATAAATGTCATTGGCAGTGAAGGGGTTAACCTGCAGGGGGCAGGGAAGGGGTTAACTGTGTTCCCTAGGCGTGTTCTAACTGTGAGGGGGCTGGGCTGCTATGGGCATAAGAGATCTAACTGATCCCAGTGACAGGGATTAGTAGATCTCTTATATGCCACCTGTCAGAATAGGGAACCGCCGTGTTTACATCCGCGGTTCCCCGTTCTTTGCCTCTGGCAGCTCATCGCGGCTCGCCGGCGGACATCGGGTCCACCCGAGCTGCGGGCATACTCCCCCAGAGTGTGCCAGGCACAAGAGCATTCCGCCGCGCTCTCACCCCCTAGCTGTGCATGCGCGAATCGCCGCCTATTTACACCGATTTGCGAGACACGTCCACACTGTCGCTGTAAATAGACAGTGCACGGTCGGGAACCGGTTAAGCCATTCTAAATACCTTCAAATTATATCTAGTATAACTCTACTTTAACCACTTGCCTACTGGGCACTTTTACCCCTTTCCTGCCCAGGCCAATTTTCAGCTTTCAGCGCTGTCACACTTTGAACTGGGACAATTGCGCGGTCATGCAACGCTGTACCCATATGAAATTTTTATATTTTTTCCACACAAATAGTGCTTTATTTTGGTGGTATTTAGTCACCGCTGGGGTTTTTATACTTTTTGCTAAACAAACAAAAAAGATAGAAAATTTTGAAAAAAAAAAAGTTTGTTATAAAATTTTGCAAACAGGTAATTTTTCTCCTACATTGATGTGCACTAATAAGGCTGCACTGATGGATGGGCACTGATATGCGGAACTGATGGGCACTGATAGGTCGCCACTGATGGGCACTGATAGACTGTACTGGTGGGCTCTGATGCGGCTACACTGATAGGTGGCACTGATAAGCACTGATAGGTGGCCCCATGGGCGTCCGCAGGTAGGGGCAAGGGGGGGCAAGTGCCCCCCCTGGAATCAGGGATCGCAAGGTGTCTGCGCAAATTGTGAGCAGGTGCTGGAACACTCCATGTACCAGCTCCCGGCACAGGAAGAAAGATTACACTGTGGACGGCAGCCGGCAGGGCTTTCCATCGCCCGGTGTTAAGACAGCACTGACCTACAGAGCCTGCAGAAGCCTGTGCCAGGAGCCTGACCTGCCAATGTGAGTTATAGACAATTCTTTTCTGTGGGGGGAAGAGAGCTCTGTGTGGGGGATTGGATATGTGTACTGGCATAGCACACTACTGGAATCTGAACCCTGTACCTAGCACATGCCTGGAATCTGCACCCTGTACATAGTACACGTCTGGAATCTGCACCATGTACATAGCACACGCCTAGAATCTGCACCCTGTACATAGAACACGCCTGGAATCTGCACCCTGTACATAGCACACGCCTGGAATCTGCACCCTGTACATAGCACACGCCTGGAATCTGCACCCTGTACATAGCACACTCCTGGAATCTGCACCCTGTACATAGCACACTCCTGGAATCTGCACCCTGTACAAAGCACATGCCTGGAATCTGCACCCTGTACAAAGCACACACCTGGAATCTGCACCGTGTACATATCACATGCCTGGAATAAAGTCTGCCGTTTCCCCCTTTAAAATAAATAATTGTGAGTTGCGGCTAAGCCCCTCCCGTTCATGACATTGTCAAAAGGGGCGGAGCATGGATGACCTTAAAATGATGCCCCCCCCCCTCAAAAAAGTTCTGCAGACGCCCATGGGTGGCACTGATGGGCAGTGATAGTGATAGGTGCCTCTGATGGGCGACACTGATGAGGAGGCAATGATGGGCACTGATTGGCAGTACTGGTGGGCACTTATTGGTAGCACAGGTGGGCACAGAATGGCAGCCCTAGTGGGTACAGATTTGCAGCACTGGTGGGCACTGTTGGGATTGCACTGATAATCAGTGCCCTTTTAGAGAATCTGGTTATCAGCTCTCTTCTCCTCTACTCGTGCTGTCAGCATAAGGAAAGGAGTGCCAAACACAGCTGATCACATGGTAAAGAGCCACTGATTGGCTCTTTACCTGAATCTGTAATCAGTGTCCTCCGGACACTGTGATCACAGAGCGCGCCGCAGAACTAGCCGCCCACGCTGTACCCGCCATTCGGCTATAACCTGGTCGGCCAGTGGTTAAAAGCTGCAATGGGAATAAAAATGAAAGGATGAGGGCCGCACTCCTTTCAGTGTTCAACCTTGGTAATACGTGCTTGTCATGACTGTAGCAGATGGAGTCACCAAAATGATGAGATGCCACTAGCACTCTGTTGCAACATATACATTACATTCATTTATTAGTGTAATATCACATTAGTCAAATAAGCCAATGTTTCAGGGTCAAGCAGGGACCCTTTCTCAAGGTGACAATGTAATGCAATGAAACATGTATATTCAGGTATCACAGGATCATTTTCCCTAAGGATATGCCAGTACTTTTCAATACAAGCAAATATCTTGTATATTGTAGTACTATATTGTATAACAAAAGGCAGCCAACCGCTTCTCCTCAAATGGTATACAGCCAGTGGAAAACTCTTATGGCTTAGTGTTTGATCTGACATTCTTTTAGTATGATCCCTGTCAAATAGTCAATCTATTTTATTTTATTTTCATGCAGGTGTAGTGACCAGGGCCAGGAAAAGGGGTGAGCAGGGTGGGCAGTCACCGCATGTATACACACAACAAAATCCGTTTTTGGCAACTAGTGGGCCCACGGCTTTATGTCTGCTCTGACAGCTATTATTTTCACACTGTGCTCCAACCTGCCCACTCTGAACCCCATCTGCCCATATCTGACACATTGTGCATGCACAACTACCTTCAATCGGTTAGAAAGCAAGCAATTGGCCACACTTGTGCAATGCACACTTCAAGCCAACCATGGGCAACCAGAGAATGCAAAAAAAAAAAATTCATGGAAATTGTGCAGAGTTGATGCATCAACTCTCCATAGAATGCACATATTGTAAATATAACTGTACCAAAGGATACAGCGGTGTTCACACAGTGCATGGAAATAGATAAATGCTGGTACTGTATGTGAACCCATTTCAGTTCCATTTATTTGTAGAAAATGCTACTCTTAAAACACGGCTTTAAAACGGTTTTGACCATTTTAACAACTCTCCCCTTCATTCCCATATCATTATTAGTAGAAGTGTACAGACTTAAGTCATCAGTGTAGTTGCATTTGGCACATGTGAGTTCTGAGTTCTTTGACAAAAAAGTCACCAGTGTCCTTCAAAAGTGATCGGCTTCCACAAATCAATCTGGTTACTATTCTGCCATTAAAGGTGCCAATGGAGATAAAACAGAAATTACACTAGTGACTACGAATCCTCCAGTTGGATTCAGGGGATCTCTATGTATTTTGGGCAATACACAAATAAAAGGATTAATAGGATATCATTCTATCAAAACTTTTCTTGTTTATATTACCATCTCTCTGTGCTTTAGATTCCACATGTGTAACGTGGTATTAAACCCAAAACCAAAAAATGTAAATGCGCTTACCAGTCATTAGATGTGGTGGCTGCATTCACTTTCTTTTTTTAGGCTTTTTTTCCCTCTGTTTTCTCCTGGTTATCTGGCCAGAAACACACCTCCTGTATTAGAGTGTCCCCACTCTGGAAGAATGGGCACAGGGGGCACCTTTGGACATCAGCGGTATCAGTCTGGGGAGAGGGGAGCATTAGACATACAGTTGTGCTCATAAGTTTAGATATTTTTAAATCATAATGACAACAGAAACTACCCAAATGACCCTGATCAAAAGTTTACATACCCTGGTGATTTTGGCCTGATAACATGCACACATGTTCACACAAAGGGGTTTGAATGGCTATTAAAGGTAACCATCCTCACCTGTGATCTGTTTGCTTGTAATTAGTGTGTGTGTGTGTATATAAGATCAATAAGTTTCTGGACTCCTGACAGACCCTTGCATCTTTCATCCAGTGCTGCACTGACGTTTCTGGATTCTGAGTCATGGGGAAAGCAAAAGAATTGTCAAAGAATCTGTGGGAAAAGGTAGTTAAACTGTATAAAACAGGAAAGGGATATAAAAAGATATCCAGGGAATTGGCAATGCCAATCAGCAGTGTTCAAACTCTAATCAAGAAGTGGAAAATGAGGGGTTCTATTAATACCATACAACAGTCAGGTAGACCAACTAAAATTTCAGCCACAACTGCCAGGAAAATTGTTCGGGATGCAAAGAAAAACCCACAAATAACTTCAGGACTCTCTGAAAACATGTGGTGAGGCTGTTTCAAGATGCACAATAAGAAGGCACTTGAAGAAAGATGGGCTGCATGGTCAAGTTGCCATAGGAAAGCCATTACCACGCAAATGCCACAAAGTATCATACTTACAATATGCCAAACAGCACAGAGACAAGCCTCAAACCTTCTGGCACAAAGTCATTTGGAGTGATGAGACCAAAATTGAGCTTTTTGGCCACAACCATAAATGCTGCATTTGGAGAGGAGCCAACGAGTCCTGTGAAACACGGAGGTGGATCGCTGATGTTTTGGGGATGTGTGAGCTACAAAGGCACAGGAAATTTGGTCGAAATTGATGGCAAGATGAATGCAGTATGTTATCAAAAATACTGGTGGAACATTTGCTTTCATCAGCCAGGAAGCTGTGCATGGGACGTATTTGGACATTCCAACATGACCATGATCCAAAACACAAGGCCAAGTCGACCTGTCATTGGCTACAGCAGAATAAAGTGAAGGTTCTGGAGTGGCCATCTCAGTCTCCTGACCTCAATATCATTGAGCCACTCTGGGGAGATCTCAAACGTGCAGTTCATGTAAGACAGCCCACAAATTTCCAGAAACTGGAGGCTTTTTGGCAAGAGGAATGGGCAGCTTTACCATCTGATAATATAAAGAACCTCATCCACAAATACCACAAAAGACTTCAAGCTGTCATTGATGTTAAAGGGGGCAATACACGGTATTAAGAACTGGGGTATGTAAACTTTTCATCAGGGTCATTTGGGTAGTTTCTGTTGTCATTATGATTGAAAAAGATTAAACACAGTTGACTGATAATAAATGGCTTCAGCCAAACACTAACCATGAGTGATAGAGATGTTTTTGTGTTATCAATCATATTCTCTGAAAAATGGCCAAGAAATCATAAATTCTGCCAGGGTATGTAAACTTATGAGCACAACTGTACTAGCAAATTTAACCACTTGACCTCTGGAAGATGTACCCCCTTCATGACCAGGCCATTTTTTGTGATACGGCAATGCGTTACTTTAACTGACAATTGTGTGGTTATGCAAAGCTGTACCCAAATGAAATTTGTTTAATTCTTTTCCCATAAATATACTTTTCTGTTGGTGGTATTTGATCACCACTGGGTTTTTTTGCAAAAAGACTGACAATTTTAAAAAAGAAAAAAAAAACAACAATCTTTTTTTACTTTCTGCTATAAGGCATATTCAATAAAAATGTAAAAAATCGAATTTAAATGTAGGCCAATATGTATTCTGCTACATATTTTTGGTAAAAAAAATCCCAATTAGTGTAAAATAATTGGTTTACGCAAAAGTTATAGCGTCTACAAACTATGATATAAATAGTATACTGGGATTTTTATTTATTTATTTATTTATTTTATAGTTGTAATGACGGCGATCAGCGACTTATAGCGGGACTGCAATATTGCGGAAGACAATCTGACACTAACTGATGCTTTTGACACTTTGTGGGAACCAATGACACTAATACAGTTATCAGTGCTAACAATATACACTGTCACTATACTACTGAGTATGCATGAAATAAATACTGAAATAAATAATAGGGAAATGGAGGGCAGGGGATTCTTCAATATGGAATTGGGCTTTAAGGAGTTTCAATAACAGGTAATACACAATTCCTACAAAAAATTCAAAATATGCCACACTATGTAACTAGGAGGTCAGCACTACTATTATAGCTGAACATGGTAGCTTCTTGGGTCTTGTCCCTGCAGCCAACCCACTCTATGAACTAGCATGATCTCTCTGATGAGGTCCTCCATGTGCTCTCTCCTTTGTTAAGGCCTAATAACCTTACCTTCTAGTTACAGTATTTGAAATGTACTGGAATGTCAGCATTTTACAAGATAATAGAGTTTGGCTCACACTGGTGGGACCAACGCACTGATGTGTAGGTGTTTATAGGAAGTTACTATCAGCCTAGATTTCAGGAAATATTGGCCACTGTTTAAATTCAGTCACGGTTGTGTTGTAACACTTCACATGTTGAGCAGCCACCGGTTGGGTAAGCTTTATGTGCCTGAATAATACTTAGGTGGGCCCGGTTCTTGTGTGTTGGATCAGTCTGACTAACATGGTCGTTGCCAGGGGCGTAACTACAGGGGTTGCAATTGCAACTGGGCCCGTGCTCCAGGGGGCCCATGTGCCTCCCTTTTACACCTGGATAGGAGGGATGGTGGGGTGGCATTTAGAGGAACCAATCTCCTCCATTTTCCTCCTAATGCAGGAGATTGGTTACTTGCTGCCCCTGCCAACACTCCTATCCAGTTTACTTGTCTTCTGCTGTTCCCAGGGTCCCTGTGTGCTTCCCTGGTCCACCTCACAGAGCTGCTGTCTTCCCCCTTCCTCTCTCCTGCCCTAGAAGATGTGTCATGACGGAGAGATGGGAGAAGGTCGATAAATTTGTCATTTACCGGCTCCTTCCTTTTTTGAATAGACAGAGTCAGTGATTGCTACCAATTGGTTCACTCAGAACTGAATCATAGTAAACTGTTTTTACTATACTTCCATTTCTGAATGAATGGGAGGCTCGGTACACAATTATTTGTTTATTCGGTGGGACCATAATAAAGGGACCCGCGATGGGAGTAAAGGGCCCCAGGATCAGTGGAAAGAGGGAAGGGCCCTGGCCAGGGGTCAGGGGGACCCTTCAAAATTTCTTGCACAGGGGCACTGAAGGTTCTAGTTATGCTTGTCAGACCAGGCAGATGCCAAGTATATTTTTTATATTTTTATATTTTTCTTTACAGCTATAGGGATCATTTATGAATAATCTATTGTTATTTGGGTTTCTTAGTTTTGATCATTACATCTTGGCCAGCTTGTAATCCACCGATGAGCAGCTTATTTGCGGGGCTCTATGGGAGCTGATAAAGATGTTATGATATATATATATATATATATATAATAAAACATAATTTTTTACACTTTACTCCCCTTGGTGAGCTTTATCTAATGGAATGCTCACCAAATGGTTTGAATCCTGACAATTGCTTGGAGTGTTCAATTATTACCCTTATATTTTTATATTTTATTTATATGACGGTCTATCGTGGTTGGTTGATTGCACAGGGTGTTCGTATATGTTGTTTCCACTGTACCCACCACCACGGGGGGACCCATTGATTACATTTTTACACATTTCCTGGGGCCTATGTTATAGAGTACTTCCAGGCCCGAGAATCTAACTTAACACTTTTTCACTTATTTCCACATATCGGTCCCATTATTAACTTGTGAGGTTCGTTAACAGTCCTAAGTTTGGTAAACCACTCGTAAGGTAATCTATTTCGAGTGGTTCCCCTCATTTCACATTTTTTAATACAAAATA
>BLSH010169496.1:177815-189301 GCA_018402905.1 Glandirana rugosa | reverse complement strand
AAAGTAACCATTTCAGATCTCGCACATACTGTGTATGCCCCTTTGAACCAGACCAATTCTTACATCCCTACCGTTTATTCTGCAATAACTGTGTCATTACTTAAGATAACAAAGTATTTTTTTTTTTTTTTGCAGTGGTGTTTTTTTTTCTTTTGGTGGCATTGTCTTAGGCTTGATTCACACCTATGCATTTTTAGTGCTTTTTGCATTTTGCAGATTTGCACTGCAGAACACGTTTAATAAGAAACCATGTTATATGGACTGTAGTGCAAATCTGCAAAAAGCACTAAAAATGCATAGGTGTGAATCCAGCCTTACAAAAAATATTATATTTTCTATGCAATCCATAGTCAAAAATACATAAAAGAAAAAATAAACATTTTTTTCTACTTTGGTCGGTTTATTTTTTTCATGAGTATATATTAAAGGTATACATTTTATTCTTTGATTTGTATCATTTATAATAACACTAAAATTAAAATTACAAAACATTGCAAAGTTCTGTTGTTCATTTTTGCATGATTTTTGTATGTGACACCACAAAAATGAACAGAACATAAAAAATAAAAAATGTAGAAATTGTTTCAAAATTATTGGTGAAAAAAAAAGGAATGCAATGGGTTAAAGGGGGAGGGAGTTAATTCAAGCTGATTAGGGTTAACAAAAAGTTAACTAGTGACAACAGTTATATATATATATAGTATCTCACAAAAGTACACCCCTCACATTTTTGTAAATATTTTATTATATCTTTTGTGACAACACTGAAGAAATTAGGCTTTACTACAATGTAAAGTAGTGAGTGTACAGCTTGTATAACAGTGTAAATTTGCTGTCTCCTCAAAATAACTCAACACACAGCCATTAATGTCTAAACCGCTGGTAACAAAAGAGAGTACACCTCTAAGTGAAAATGTCCAAATTGGGCCCAAAGTGTCAATATTTTGTGTGGCCACCATTATTTTCAAGCATTGCCTTTACCCTCCTTGACATGGAGCTCACCAGAGCTTCACAGGTTGCCACTGGAGTCCTCTTCCACTCCTCTATGATGACATCACAGAGCTGGTGGATGTTAGAGACCTTGCGCTCCTCCACCTTCCGTTTGAGGATGCCCCACAGAAGCTCAATAGGGTTTAGGTCTGGAGACGTGCTTGGCCATTCCATCACCTTTACCCTCAGCTTCTTTAGCAAGGCAGTGGTCGTCTTGGAGGTGTGTTTGGGATTGTTATCATGTTGGAATACTGCCCTGAGGCCCAGTCTCCAAATGGAGAGGATCATGCTCTACTTCATTATGTCACAGTACATGTTGGCATTCATGGTTCCCTCAATGAATTGTAGCTCCCCAGTGCCGGCAGCAGTCATGCAGCTGCAGACCATGAAACACTTGTCTTTGTACTCTTCACCTAGTTGCCACCACACACACTTGACACCATCTGAACCAAATACGTTTATCTTGGTCTCATCAGACCACAGGACATGGTTCCAGTAATCCATGTCTTTAGTCTGCTTGTCTTCAGCAAACTGTTTGCGGGCTTTCTTGTGCATCATCTTTAGAAGAGGCATCCTTCTGGGACGACAGCCATGCAGACCAATTTGATTCAGTGTGCGGCGTATGGTCTGAGCACTGACAGGCTGACCCCCCACCCCTTCAACCTTTGCAGCAATGCTGGCAGCACTCATACGTCTATTTCCCAAAGACAATCTCTGGGTATGACACTGAGCTTGTACACTCAACTTCTTTGGTCGACCAAAGTGAGGCCTGTTCTGAGTGGAACTTGTCCTGTTAAACTGCTGTATGGTCTTGGCCACCATGCTACAGATCAGTTTCAGGGTCTTGGCACTCTTCTTATAGCCTAGGCCATTTTTATGTAGAGCAACTATTATTTTTTTCAGATTCTCAGAGAGTTCTTTGCTATGAGGTGCCATGTTGAACTTCCAGTGACCAGTATGAGAGAGTGAGAGTGATAACACCAAATTTAACACACCTCCCCAGTCCCCCCTGAGACCTTGTAACACCAATGAGTCACATGGCACTGGGGAGAGAAAATGGCTTAATTGGGCCCAATTTGGACATTTTAACTTAGGGTGTACTCACTTTTGTTGCCAGCGGTTTAGACATTAATGGCTGCGTGTAGAGTTATTTTGAGGGGACAGAAAATTTACACTCTTAGACAAGCTGTACACATACTACTTTACATTGTAGCACAGTGTCATTTCTTCAGTGTTGTCACAATAAAAGATATAATAAAATATTTACAAAAATGTCAGGGGTGTACTCACTTTTGTGAGATAATGTGTATATATATCGCAGAGGTGGGGAGGGTTTTCACATTCCTCAGGGTGTATGGGCATGGTGGGTGAGATCAATGAGAAAAAGAAGTTGAGTCACTTTTATGCTTTAAACAAAAGGAAGTTTATTTCTCAACAGGAGAAATAGGGGAGAGAGGGGGGCAGGGGCACAGGATACCCTTAGTAACAGTCAATAGGCAGGCAGACTCCTTAGACAAAAATAGGTGAGGTGAGGCAGACAGCAGTACAGAGAAAAAGAGCCTTTAAGCTGAACCAGCACATCTGTACTTTGTAGGACAGGCTGTCTCCTCTAGTAACTAAGCTTTACTTCAGACACATGGATTCACTTGGATGAGTTCCCTCCTGAAGTCCTCCCATCCCCTTCATAGCCTTACTGCTCATGAAGAGTCCCCTCTGGTGCTTCCTCCAAACTCCATCCCTCTCAGAATCTTTTCCAGATCTTTGGCAGGCTTTCATCAGCAAACTTTGAACATCTGGATAGGCCTCCTGGATAGGTCCCAGGCTCCAGGCCTAGCAGCCAGGAGCTGTTTCACACACATCCATCCATGAGGACAAGGTGGGCTGGACTCCCAGATCACCTGACTTCTTCCGGTTAAATACCCCTCTCACAATGCACCAGCACCGAGTTCATTGGCTGAGAAGGTATGTGTAACTTGTAACTTCAATGCACTTTAGCTTATCACTCTCATGTCAGAGGCAACAGCACCACCTACTGACAAAAGGGAGAAGCCATTTAATCTCTAAAACACTACAAATCAGCCAGGCTGATTACTTCCCAGCGCAACTAAATTTACCTGCAACCCTATTCTAGGGTGAGGGGTGCTGTATATACACACACACACACACACACACACACACACACTATAGTATAGTATACACACGATATATTGTCAAAAGTATTGGGACGCCTGTCTTTACACACGTGAACTTTAATGGCATCGCAGTTTTAGTCCGTGAGGTTCAATATTGATTTGGCCCACCCTTCGCAGCTATAACAGCTTCTACTTTTCTGGGAAGGCTGTCCACAAGGTTTAGGAGTGTGTCTATGGGAATGTTTGACCATTCTTCCAGAAGCACATTTGTGAGGTTAGGCACTGATGTGGACGAGAAGGCTTGGATCGCAGTCTCTGTTCTAATTCATCCCAAAGATGTTCTATCATGTTGAGATCAGGACTTTATGCAGGCCAGTCAAGTTCCTCCAACCCCAAACTCTTTCATCCATGTGTTTATGGACCTTGCTTTGTGTATTGGTGCACAGTCATGTTGGAACAGGAAGGGGCCATCCCCAAACCGTTTCCACAAAGTTGGGAGCATGAAATTGTCCAAGATGCCTTGGTACGCTGATCCCTTAAGAGTTCCCTTCACTTTAGCTAAGGGGCCAAGCCCATCCCTTGAAAATCAACCCCACACCATAATCCCCCCTTCACCAAATGATTTGGACCAGTGCACAAAGCAATGTCCATAAAGACATGGATGAGCGAGTTTGGGGTTGGAGGAACTTGAGTGGCCTGCACAGAGTCCTGACTTCAACCTGATAGAACACTTTTGGGATGAATTAGAGTGGAGACTGCGAGCCAGGCCTTGTTGTCCAACATCAGTGCCTGACCTCACAAATGCGCTTCTGGAAGAATGGTCCAACATTCCCATAGACACACTCCTAATCCTTGTGGACAGCCTTCCCAGAAGAGTTGAAGCTGTTATAGCTGCAAAGGGTGGGCCAACTCAACATCGAACCCTATGGACGAAGACTGGGATGCCATTAAAGTTCATTTGCGTGTAAAGGCAGGCGTCCCAATACTTTTGACAATATAATATATATATACAGGTGGTCCCCGGGTTACAAAGAAGATAGGGTCTGTAGGTTTGTTCTTAAGTTGAATTTGTTTGTAAGTTGGAACAGGTACATTTTTTAAGTGTAGCTTCGGCCAAAAAAACTATTTTTAAGCTTTTTGTATAGCATAGGGAAGGGTTAACCCCTGTAATGTTTGTTTTGCTGTCTGTGTTTCTGTTCAGAAGATGTCACCTCACTTTCTGTCGCAATAATAATTGGATTTCGAAAATGTTGGGTTGTGGAAACAAACCTTGGTGCTAAAACATCAGTGGAGACACCTTTTTCCCATAATAACTCTTACAGGAGTGAATTTCCCTTTCTAGGGGGAGATTTCCTCTCACTTCCTGTTGTCTCCCTCCGTTTGTAAGTAGGAGACGTTTGTAAGTCGGATGTTTGTAACTAGGGGACCGCCTGTATAGTGACATTATGCGAGGTGAGGCGGTAGACGGGCGCTGTCACCTCGCATACGTTCACTTGGATTGGACTAAAACAAAGTCCAACCTGGGTTTTCCAAGCCACTGTGGCAGGGCTGGTTCCGGTCCATTGGAGTCCAGTTTTAGGTGTAGTTTAAATAACCTGAAGGGAAGTAAGGCTTTGCTCTGCCCCGGGACTCTGAGAGCGATCAGCCTGAGAGAGCTGACACATGGAGCTTTGTGCTTTGTGACTAAAAGAAAGGTTTGCACTAACTTTGTTTTGTGGGTGTTTGGGAGAAGCCCGACACCGCTTAGGGCTCTTTTACACGAGTGGATTGTTTGGGTCCGCCTGTCAGTTTTTCAGGCGGACCCGAACGGACGCTCAATTGTCCTCTATGGAGCGACGGATGTCAGCGGTGATATGTCCGCTGATATCCAATCCGCTCCGATCCACCAAATACAGCTGGATGGAAACCCTATTTTCCATCCTCCTGGCAGATCGGATTGTATGAACACGGACAGGCGGTCCGTGTTCATCCGATCCTCCATAGGGGAGAATGGAGCTGTGACAGGTCACTCTCTGCACGGAGTGCAAAACGGGCTCCGCTCATGTGAAAGAGCCCTTAGAGAGGTATACTGAATTGTTTAGTTAGAGCCTGGATGGCAAGGATTTATTTTATGTTTTTTTTTGTTTTAAAATGTAACCTTTACTCCAATAAACCTGGCGACATGCCAGATTTTAAGAAACTGCTGTCTCAATTGCCTTTTTCCCAGGAAAGGTAATCCCTACAAGAGCTAATCCCTCACAATATATACTGTGTGTATATATATATATATATATATATATATATATATATGTGTTTTATTAATTTTTCTATTTTTGCTCATGCATTTTTTTATACTTTTTCTTCCTCCTGAGCTTATGTTGGACAACAGCTACTTGTTCCAGCACTAGAAGGCACCGAGGCCCAAAAGAGCCTCGAAATCTGAGTGCCATTTCAAATCAGTGCAGGGACAAAAAAGTACAAAGGACTAAGTGGTTAAAATAGCACCATTTCGGCAGGCCATATTATCGTCTAATCATCGCTATTACAGCACAAGGGAAAAAGTAATGCTTGAGTAAATCTGGCCATAAATGGATTAAAAATTGGGTGGCTCAGCAGGGACCTGCTGAATTTCGATCAGTGTATGGCTATCCATGATTGTCGTTAGATCGACTCCTGTTGAACGGACAAGTTGGAAAACGTTTGTTGATCAGTAGCTGCAGCCGTTGATCAGTATATTCTGACAGCACTGGGTCCCACTGTCCCGGCAAGGGGTATGTCTCCATCTACCTTGTTTGTGTGAATGGAGGAATCTTTTTTTTTTTTTTTTCAGCCTGAAAGAAAAAAAACACTAATTTATGGTCCGCTTAAGTTTGTAAAGTATCGTGTTTTGATCTAGTGATGTGCATGACAAAAATACTTATTGTAGAAGAAAATAAAAACCAAGATATGCGCTATATGCTGAAAGCAGCAAGTGACATATGGAGAGCAGAATACACATACAAGAAAACTAACTACCCTCCTATCAACAGTGTTATGTTCTATCAATCAACGCTACAGTAGAGTATTAAAAATACCTGAGGGGGGTTCTAATTATTTATTTGTATTCGGGAAAACAGTATATGTAAAGAGAATGAGGACTCGCGTACCTTGATGTAGCATGAGAAAACCAGCCGTGAGTTCTGCAAGAAACAGCAGATGCATGGGAAACAACAATACAATTTTGGTAGAAATAATTCGCCCCAAAAAATAGCATCAGTAATTTGAGAATGCATGACACAGACACTAAGTACTAATAGACATGAGAGATGATTTAAGAAATGGAGCAGAGATGAAACAAGCTTGATTTATATGAAATGGTGTCTTTGTAAGTGAAATCCATACTTGCTTTGCTTCGGAATGCTCAGAGACAGTCTTTGCTATAAAGAAAGAGCCACTAACATATGTAATTGGAGGGAAATTGCAAATAATCAATCACATTATATATATATATATTGTTGCTATTATGTTACTGTAGCATTCTTGGCAAAGCATGGCAAAATGTAATGGCAATTTTATAATTTCATAGAAGGAATGAGGTTCTGTTACTGAAATGTTGGTGTTGTGATGGACTGGAAATTATACAGTTGAAATTAATAGGAAAATAGACACCATACAACTTTTTTATTATTATTAAAGAGGAGTTCCACCCAAAAGTGGAAATTCCGCTTATCTGATTCTTCACCTCTCCGGTGGAGGGGGGGGGGGGTGGATACCTGTCTTTGACAGGTACCAGTCCCCACTTCCGGGAGACCAGGCCACGGTGAAGTATGCCAGCAGCTGGGCCCCCATCCTCCTCTCTCCTCCTTCCCCTTCTGCCGGGCCAGTAAGAGAGCGCAGCGCACTTTGCGCATGCGCAGTAGGGACCCAGCCATCAAATCGAAAAGGCTACACTGCCGAGTTCCCTTACCGGCAATGGCGGCGCCATCACCGGACAGCTGATGGAAACATCAGCCGTGGTGCAGATGTCGCTGGACTTCAGGACAGGTAAGTGTCCTTATGTTGAAAGTCAGCAGCTACAGTATGTGAATTTTTATAGGGGTGGGCAAACTTCCGCTTTAAGTTTGAGTTCTGTAAAAGATGTTCTGGAAGTAACCTGTAGGTGGCACATGGTAGATCCCCGTTCCACTATTGGCATTCTGGCAAACAGTGGAAATAAAGTAGATAAAGAGCTAGAACATGGCAAAATAAACCTGCTCTCATTTTCTCATCATTCTACAGGTATGCAGAACTGTTTTAACCACTTGCCACCGTCATTTTACTGTGGCAGGTCTGCTCGTTCCCGTGAATCGGCGTAGCTGTACGTCGGTCGCGGGAACGGGTATTGTGGCGCACGCCACTGGCCAGCGGGGGAGCCAATCAGCGGGTGGGACGCACTCGATGTCTGCCAGCCACCCGCGATCGTTCCCCACAGTGACAGAACGGGGATCTGCCTGTGTAAACAAGGCAGAGCTCCATTCTGACAGGGAAGATCCCACAGATCCTGTCTTTCTGCTATGAAGTAAGATGGAACTGTGTGTTTCCCCAGGCAGCCCTTCCCCCATACAGTTAGAATACACCTGCAGGGAACACATTTAGCCCCTTGATCACCCCTAGTGTTAACCCCTTGCATGCCAGTGTCATTTATACAGTAATCAGTGCATTTTTATAGCACTAATCGCTGTAAAAATGTCACTGGCCCCAAAAAAGTGTCAAAAGTGTCCGATCTGCCCGCCACAATGTCACAGTCCTGCTAAAAATTGCTGATCGCCACCATTACTAGTAAAAATAAATAAATAATGAAAACGGCATAAATTTATTCCCTATTTTGTAGAGGCTATAACTTTTAACCAAACCAAACAATATACACTTATTGTGATTTTTTTTACCAAAAATATGTAGAAGAATACATATTGGCCTAAATTGATATTTTTTAATTTTTTGGGGGGATATTTGTTATAGCAAAAAATAAAAAAGTAAAAAATATTGTTTTATTTTTAAGTTGGCGCTCTTTTTTGTTCATGGCGCAAAAAATAAAAAAGCAGAGGTGATCAGATACCACCAAAAGAAAGTTCTATTTGTGGGAGAAAAAGGACATACATTTTGTTTGGGTACAACGTCGCATGACCGCGCAATTTTCAGTTAAAGCGACACAGTGCCGAATCGCAAAAAATGGGGGAAATCCTTTCAGTCCTTAAGTGGTTAATGACACAAATTTAACTAAAATTTATATGTAAAAGACTCATAATGGCTCTGCAATGCTGGATGTTATGTTAAACACAAGTATTCAGTATTATGAGTTTTTTAGCAATAGAGTTGTTCAAGATGTAAAAGTACTAAACTTTAAAATTAGTCAAAAGTGTTTGTAAAATTGATATCATAGGCCTAAAATAATAGATGCACAACTGGATATATATACAGTATATATTATGTATCTGATGGATTCCAAGGTTCGGCCTTAATTTGTGTTATGCTGTTTGGTGTATTTGGCCATGCAGTATATGGACATCTAAAATGTCAGCAACCATATGTAGCAGTATCCCAGCAGGGGCAACTGAATGTTGTGGACTTGGGACTACTATATACACTCCTGTATATACACTCCAGGCTTCACTCTAGCACAACTCTTGCTTCAGACTTCTTCTCCTTAACTCCTCCAGCACTTCACTTGCTGCAATTCCCTGGATCAGCTAGCACCGTGTCGTTAGGCCTGACACTAACTCAGCCAGGCCTCAGTGAATTGCCCTTTGCAGGCAGGGACCGCGGGCCCCTATAGTGTAGGAAAAGTTCTGGTGCTAACTGTCCCACATGCGGCTACTGATCCCAGTCAGTCCTCTTTAGGCCCTGCCTAGGCTGCAGATGCTCAGCTCCACTGCCCCTGTCACCACAGTCCTCTCTTCTGGTTCTGCACCCATCTCCGACAGTACCCTCTCAGTCCTCTCAGGCGTGCCTCCCCAGTCCTCCCGACTGTGCATGTCACTCACCAGCTCTCCTGGCTGTAACCGGTGGTTCCACCCTCTGGAGACTTGCCTGGCAGTACTCTCTCCCACTGTTCTCCTTTGCTCCTCTGGACCTGGATACCTCCATGTTTTCTTGGAGGGTCCTTGTCCGCACCCGAGGCCAGGACCAAGGTCACCCCCCCAGACTAGGAAGCTCCCTCAAAGCCCCCAACTGCCTCAGTACTCCATTTCCAGCTCTACCACCTGAACAACTCCTCCCCAGCTGGGCTGACCCTGGGTATTTAAGGAAGCCTGCCCCCTGCCAATCCAGGTTTGGGGATTGCTCAGGGCTCCCTAAAACAACACAGGCAGCTCCACCTCCCCTCCTCTCTTTCCAGAACTTTCTAGCAAGCTCTAGAAAGAAGAGGGAGGTCTCAGTGATGCTGCCTGTGAGTCACCAGCTCTACACTGAGCCACTCCCAGTCCAGAATAAAAATAAACAGGCCTAGCCACGAGCTAGGTCTGCCTAAATTTTCCTACTCTCACAGAAAAATCTAATCTCTAGCGCCTACCTACCAAGAGGGTGCTACACTCTCCCCCCACCAAAATCCAGAAAGTCCCTTGGCTGAGAAATGTAGAAAAATGGCTCCTGGGCCCAGGAGCAAGGGCATACCATAAGATAAATTGGAAGGGGACAAGAGAACAAACTTGGAGGGGAATATGTACAAATAAATATGAACAAAAATATAAAGGTATTTTCTCTCAGTATTTACATAATGTACATTACATTGCACACCTAACTTCAACATCCCTACCACTAAACAATTATTCAAATATAATGGACCAGAGCATCTCTCCCTCAAGGGAAACCCTTTGTCCACAAGATCTATAGCTTCATCCAGAGATAGATGGAGAGCTGTCCCATCCGAGGAATTCCTGTGAAAACAACATAACAAATCCTATTCTACCAGCTACCCGTACACTTTACAAACTTTCTGTCAGAAGGGGGTTATGAGCCTGCTGACAGAAATAGCTACAACAACCAAGCACATGAGTCACTTAAAAAAAAATACATTTTCACCAGTGGTTCTGTCAGGAGGGGATTATGGCCTGTTGACAGAACTTTAAATGGAGAAAACACAATATTTGAGAGGCAACAGTTCTTTTTGGAATTCCTGATGGGAGGGGCCCCTCCCTGAACAAACAAACAGGCTCCTTAAAGAATTAGTATCTTTGCAACAGGAAAGGGTTCATCCATTGGGTACAACAGGGTGGCAGGCTGGTCTGATCCTGCAAAGTCAGGGAAGAACAACACATTCACACTGCAACTCTCCAGCAGTCCGTGTGACCACTTTTATGATGGCTGTATCTCCAACAGTCCTTTTAAGCATAAAAGTGTGAGTTGGGCAATCTCTTCCTGCTGCCCCCTTCCTCCCTGATGGAGACAGAGTGACTCCACGTAGGCCGTCCCACCTTAGCGACCATCACTCTGTCCTTGTAGATGGACCTCCCCAGCAGCCATTCCTTACAAATGTCCTCAAAGCGAGCCCAGGTCTCTTCACACTCTGGCACCCTCAATGGCTTGGGGATGTGTAGATACTCCCAGACCAGGTCATCCTCCCACTCCAAAATCCGACAGTGCCTGAGCAACCGACGGCAAAGGACCGCCGACTCTTTCGATGGTTGCCGGTGGCAACAATAACGTTTGAAGGGAACATTTTTAGCACTGTCCTGCCCGCAGGAACCCGCAGGCTTACCCTGGGCAACAGTAGACACTTCCGGGCACACTTTACTGTTTAAAGCAGGAATTTGGAGCAAAAGTTCAAGATGTCCAGTATTTACAGATTGCTGAACATATTTGTAATTCAAATCAAAACATCCAGCATTAGCAGATGGCTGGATGTATTTTTTAATCCATGGGCGTGATCGCCCGCCGTGGTTGCCGCACATGGTAAAACAGTTCCTGAGTTGCAAGTTTTTAGCACAAGTGTCTGCCCCAACCGCGGTTGGGGCAACTGGGTAAGCAGGCAGCAATAAACTTGAACTTGAAGGCAGCTCCCGCTGGTTGCTATGTACAATGGCACTTGTTACTGTAGTACTGAATCTCCTTAATTTGAAACCCCTTCCAGAATACACGAGACGGACGATAAGTCATGATGTCATTGTTCACGGTAACATGTATCGTTGGTCGCCCTCGACGGAAGTTCAAGTTCAAATAACGACGGACGAATGGGTCAACGGGGTTGGCGCCAACCCCGTCTGTGAACACGATTTTTGAACGTTGAGTCCTTGACAAAATGGTACACGCCGTTGGTGCCGCCCGCTAGTGCGGGTACCTAATTTTTTATGTAGGTCGGTAGACGATTACGACCTACAAAACTAAACTTAATGTTTATACAAGTCGTTAGACATTTATGACCTGTAGAACTTG
>BLSH010169496.1:154499-169134 GCA_018402905.1 Glandirana rugosa | reverse complement strand
CCTCTCGGGGGATCAGGAAGGATTTTTTTCCCCGTTATAGCAAATTGGATCATACTTTTCGGGGGGTTTTTGCCTTCCTCTGGATCAACTGTGTGTCTTGAAGGATTGTTTGGTTATATACAATTTTTTTTTTTTTGGTTGAACTAGATGGACTTGTGTCTTTTTTCAACCTGACTAACTATGTAACTGTGAGGGAGTCGCTGTTCCTTCAGTGAGATGGGAGTTATTTAGTACATTTGACGTGGTGTCTTAAAATATATCCAGTTTTTAACCCCTTAACCCCCGGAGCCCTTTTTTACAAGTTAAAATCATTTTTTTTTGCTAGAAAATTACTTAGACACCAAACATTATATATATATATTTTTCAAACTCCCTAGAGAATGAAATAGCGATTGTTGCAATACTTTTTTTCACACGGTATTTGCGCAGCTGTCTTTCAAGCGCAATTTTTTTGGAAAAAAAAAAACACTTTTTTAAGTTAAATAATAAGACAGCAGTAGCTGTTAGCCCAATTTTTTTGTATATTGTGAAAGAGGATGTTACTCTAAGTAAATAGATACCATACATGACACGGTTGAAAATTGCACACACTTGTGGAATGGCGACAAACTCCGGTACTTAAAAATCTCCATAGGCGACACTTTAAAAATTTTTAACGGTTACCAGGTTAGAGGTGCAGAGGAGGTCTTTTGCTAGAATTATTGCTCACACTCTGGCAATCGCAGTGATACCTCACATGTGGTTTGAACACTGTTTTCATATGCGGGCGCGACTTACTTTTTCTTTGCTGCACGAGCTTGCGGGGACGGTAGCGCTTTAAAAATTCTTTTACATTTTTTTATTTATTTTATTTTTTTATTTTTTTTTAAACACTGTTCCTTTAAAAAAAAAATCTGATCACTTTTATTGCAATCACAAAGAAAAAAAACAAGTGACATTGTAACTTTGCTTCTGGAAATGTATAAAGGAGTCCTGATCGAGGCCAATTCCGGCTTCCACAGGGACTCTGCACAGCCGGTGGACGTGCTGGATTGGAACTCTGGTCTCCCGGTTGGACGGGAGGCCAGAGAAGAGTGGCGGACGGTGGCGGGAGGAGGGATGTCCTCTCCCGCTGCCTGGTATAACGACCAAACGGCTCTCAAGCCAGATCGGCTGTTATCACAAGATAGCTGGCCGCCTGCTCTAAAAAACGTTACCGGGGTATAGCCTGTAGCTTCAGACTATACCCGATACTTCCACTTAAAGAAACCATTGTTTATAAACAGCAATTCGCGTTAAGTGGTTAAACCAATTTACAACAGCAGAACCCGTTCCTGTGCCAAACAAACCGCTAACACCCAAGGCCCAATTTTTCAGCACCTGTTTGACTGGGGTATGTCATCACAATTTTTAACCACTTAATGTGAATCGCCGTTTATAAATGGTGGCAGCTTTAAGTGGATATATCGGGGTATAGCCTGCAGCCGGTGATAACAGCCAATCCGGCTCGGAAGCCACTTGGCCGTTATCCCAGGGAGCGGGGGCCATCCCCCCTCCCACCACCGTCCGCCGCTCTTCTCCGGTCTCCCGTCCCACTCAGTGGCCAACGGCGCCAGTTTTAAAAAAATTACAGTATTCATAATCACTGTTTTTGGCGCTCTGAATACTGTGAAGTGCAAAGATGGGATGGGGGGGTCTTTTAGACCCCCCATCCCTCCATAAAGAGTACCTGTCACCATATATTACTATCACAAGGGATGTTTACATTCCTTGTGATAGCAATAAAAGTGATCTGATTTTTTTTAAACAGTGTTAAAAAAAATAAAATAAAATAAATAAAAAAATGTAAAAAAAAAAATTGAAAGCGCCACCGTCCCCGCGAGTTTGCGTAGCAAAGAAAACGCATACGTAAGTCATGCCCGCTTATGAAAACGGTGTTCAAACCACACATATGAGGTATTGCCACAATCGCCAGAGTGTGAGCAATAGTTCTAGCAAAAGACCACCTCTTCACCTCTAACCTGGTAACCGTTAAAATTTTTTAAAGCATCACTTATGGAGATTTTTAAGTACTGGAGTTTGTCGCCATTCTGCAAGTGTGCACAATTTTCAACTGTAACATGTATGGTATCCTCTTTAACATTATACAAAAAAATTGGGCTAACTTTACTGCTGTCTTATTTTTTAACTCAAAAAAGTGATTTTTTTCCAAAAAAATTGCGCTTGAAAGACCACTGAGCAAAGACTGTGTGACAAAAAGTATTGCAACGATCGCCATTTTATTCTCTAGGGTGTTTGAAAACAAATATATAATGTTTGGGGTTCTAAATAATTTTCTATCAAAAAAAATATTTTAACTTGTAATCAAGTGTAAGAAAGGGCTGAGGGGCTTAAGTGGTTAAAATAATTTACAACAGCAGGGCCCGTTCCTGTGCCCAACAAGAACAACTGCAAGGGGTTACAGTGTTCTGCCACTGCCAACACCCAAGGCCCAATTTTTCAGCACCTGTTTGACTGGTGCATATTATCACAATTTTTAAACTAAATTACTACAGCAGGGCCCGTACCAAAATTAAAAAAAAAAAAGTCTGGTATGGATTTTAAGGGGAATCCCAGGCCAAAATTTAAAAAAAAAAAATGGTGTGGAGTCCCCCCCAAAATCCAAACCAGACCCTTATCCAAGCATGCAGCCCTGGCATGGCAGGAGGGGTTGGGGACAAGCGAGCACCCCCCCCCCCTCCGAACCATACCAGGCCACATGCTGTCAACATGGGGAGGATGCTTTGAGGTCGCCCCCAAAGCACCTTGTCCACATGCTGATGGGGAGAAGGGCCTTATCCCCACAACCCTTCCCGGTGGTTGTGGGGGTCTGTGGGCAGGAGGCTTATCGGAATCTGGAAGCCCCCTTTAATAAGGGGGCTCTCAGATCCTGACCCCCCTATGTGAATAGGTATGGGGTACATTGTACCCCTACCCATTCACCAAAAAAGGAGTAAAGTGTTAAAAAAAAACAAGAGGCAGTTTTTGACAAGTCCTTTATTGTGTAAAATAGCTATTCTTCTTTCTTCCTCCATCTTCTTCTGCCCTGGACCTTCTTCTGGTCTTCTGCTTCTTCTTTCGGTCTTCTTGCTTCCTCACTTCATCTTCGTCTTCAGTCTTCATCTTCTTCCTTCTTGTTTCATGGCCCCCGTGCCCGCTGCCGCAGCTGTGCCGTCCAGAGGCATCTCCCAGAATGGGCGGTCTGCAGTCTGACAGTTATTTTATAGGTAAGGTGATGTAAACGAGTGACCCTGCCCCTTATCACGTCATTTGCCATCAGAGAGGACGGGTCACCCATTTACCTCACCGGGTGGCCCCGCCCCATCTTATAAAAGAAATGTCAAACTGAAGCCCGCCCATTCTGGGAGACGCCTCTGGAGTGGACGGCACGGCTGCGGCAACAGGAGATCGGTGGCGGTGAAAGAAGAAGGAAGAAGGAGATTGAAGACGAAGAGAGGAAGCAAGAAGACCGAAAGAAGAAGCAGAAGACCAGAAGAAGGACCAGGACAGAAGACGATGGAGGAAGAAAGAAGAAAGAAGAAGAGCTATTTTACACAATAAAGGAATTGTCAAAAACTGCCTCTTGTTTTTACTCCTTTTTTGGTGAATGGGTAGGGATACAATGTACCCCATACCAATTCACATTGGGGGGGGGAGGTCGGGATCTGGGTGCCCCCTTATTAAAGGGGGCTTCCAGATTCCGATAAGCCTCCCACCTGCAGACCCCCACAACCACCGGCAACGGTTGTGGGGATAAGGCCCTTCTACCCATCAACATGGGGACAAGGTGTTTTGGGGGTGACCTCAAAGCATCCTCCCCATGTTGAGGGCATGTGGCCTGGTATGATTCGTAGGGGGGGGCGCTCACTCATCCCCACCTTCTACTGCCATGCCAGGGCTCGAATAAGGGTCTGGTTTGAATTTTGGGAGACCCCACACCATTTTTTTAAAATTTGGAGCGGGGTTCCCCTTAAAATCCATACTAGACCTGATGGGCCTGGTACGGACTTTGGGGGGACCCCTACGCAAATTTTTTTTTTTTTTGGGTGGGGTTCCCCTTAAAATACATACCTGACCTGAAGGGTCTGTTGCGGACTTTGTGGGGGAACCCTACTCAATTTTTTTTTCGGAGTGGGGTTCCCCTTTAAATCCATATCAGACCTGAAGGGCCTGTTATGGACTGGGGGGTGTGGGCAACGCAATGCTTTTTCAGTGATTTGATGTATATTGCTGGGAACCGCAATTTTAAATGACAATTTTTCCTTTGGAAAATCATGTTGCTCTGGCTATGTTCTAAACATCACAGAGGTGCACCCTTTTACAGGCAGACTAAGGGGACCCCCCAGGCATGATATTTAAAGGAATATTTCATTTTCATTGTTTCACTTTAAGCATTATTAAAATCACTGCTTCTGAAAAAATGATTGATTTAAAAACTTTTTTTTGCATTGATACATGTCCCCTAGGGCACAACCCGGGTCCCCATACACTTTTTATAGCAATGACTTGCATTCTGGCTGGGGCACCTCTGACCCCTGGATAAGACCATCTGTCTCCTGGCTGGGGCTCCCTGATCCCTGGGTGAGGACCTGAGCAAATAAGGACCCTGCACACCTGTAAGTTGCAGGCACCTAGTAAAGCCCGCACACAGGATTGAAAGTTCAGATCCAGAACTACAGAATCCAGAGAAAGCCAAATTCAAAGTTTTCTCTGCTCAGAAACAATAGTATGGATAGATAGATAGATAGATAGATAGATAGATAGATAGATAGATAGATAGATAGATATTTGTGGGAATGAATCACCAGCCAGATGTGTCTTAAAAAGCAAAACTTCAGATTCCGGTGCCACATGAGGAAGGAGTGAAAGACGGCGGCTCCGGAGTTATCCGCTTATTGAATCTGCCTCACACCGCTAGCGGGTGCCCAAACCCCCATGCTCCTACCCTCTAGCACACCTCGGAGAACCCCCCCCTGGACATGGATCGGTACATGGTACACGGCGGGTCCAACCCCCCAGCGGCTCCCCGCCCCGACTCTCTGTTCCCAGGCACCCATGCGGCCAACGTGGCTGACAACCAAGCCATGGGGGAAGTGCCATCACATAAGACTCAGCCTGCCTGCCTCTCAGAAATAACAGAGGAACAATATAACAGGATCGCTCAAGCAGTGGCCTTCTCCTCTCCCCTATCATTATTGCAGCCGTGGAGAGAGCCGTAGCATCCGGCATAACCCAACTCAGGAAGGAGATGAGCGACCACACAAAATTAATTGGGGAACTGGAGAACCACCTCTCAAGTGTGGAAGACGAAATACAATCGTCCCAGGCAAGTGAACAACAAATCAACCACATACAGCAATACCTATTAGACAAAATTCACAATCTCAAAAATCGTTCCTGCTGGAACAATTTTAGAATTGTTGGCCTTCCAGAGTCATACAACTCCGGCTCCCTCTATGACATATGCGGAGCATGCCTGCCTCAAGTCCTGGGCATAACAAATACCTGCACGGTTGAGAGAGCGCACTGTTTGGGCTCCCCATTTAATGAGCACCGCTCTCCTTGCCCAGTAATAGTGTGCTACTTAAACTATACAGGCAGACTAGCCATAATTAGGTCATTCAGAAACGCCAAATCACAAATAGACGGGTACAAGCTCTTAATCTTTGCGGACCACTCCCAGGAAGTGTCCGGGCGTCACAAGGCCTTCCAGCCGGACCCTTCTGGAGGCCCTTCTGAAGCATCTCCGATAACACTGTCCCTATTGGAGTGTCACCCCATGAGGAAAAAGCGAAGTTCGCAATAACGTTCTTGGTATGTTTAGTTTTTTTATTCTCTCTTTATGTTAACCAACTTTCGGACAAATACCCCTCCACACCTTACTCAACAGAACACGCCTGCACACCTAGCCTCTTACCCCCCTTTAACCATTGTTCTCTGACGTCACCACAAATTCTCTCCTTGCATGCAATTATCCTGCACTTTGACTCACTAATGAATACACACCCCCCATGAAAATAATCTCTTGGAATATTAAGGGGCTACGGTCTCCCCACCAGAGAACGGCTGTCTTGCGCCACCTAAACGCACCAAAACAGATGTAGCCATGCTCCAAGAAACCCACCTAACAACCAATGACTTTGCCTGCATGCGGAAGATGTGGGTGGGCCAGGTATTTGGCTCACCATTGATCAATGGCAAAGCTGGAGTCCTCCTTCTCCTCCACAGGAATCTCCCATATGAGATCCTGGCGGAAGAAAGTGATGATGAAGGTGGAGTCATTATTTTTAAGCTAAAAATCACTACTAGGGAACTAGTGCTAGTAAACATTTATGCCCCCAACTCTCCCTCCAGCCCACCCAATTAGCTCCCTATCTGCATCTCCCGATGCTAATGGTGGGTGATTTTAATTCAGTAATGGACTTACAAGAAGATAGATCCCAAGCCAATTCGCATTTGACAAACCCCTCTCTTCCCCCAGAAACTCCCCTAAAACAATTCACAGATACATTACATCTAATTGATGTATGGAGACTTGTCATCCCCATTGAGAAAGAATTTACTTTCTACTCTCATACCGACCACAGTCTATCACGATTAGACTACTTTTTCTGCTCTCTGTCACAGCTCCAAAACACTTCAGACCCACATATTCTAGAAAAGGCAATTTTAGATTGCCCCATTCTTGTTGCTCCTATCAGGTCTAGATCCTCCCAAACCAAATAGAACTTGGCGTTTCCCATCCCATCTAGCTGATAACCAGGGACTGCTTACCACAATTAAGGAAGCATGGGTTGAATACTCGACAATGAGCTCAAACCATGCAAGCAACCCCAATCTTTTTTGGGAAGCGGGGAAAGCAGTTCTGCGAGGCTAAATCATAGCTTTTACATCAGCATACAAGAAGAGAATCGCTGGCCACTACCAATGTGCCAGCGCTTCTCTTCGTGAGATCCAGGTCCGTCTTAATCACCAGAACTCTCCGGAACATAGGAGGCTCTGGAAAGAGACAAAATATTGTTTTGACCTTTGGGCCATGGCCCAAGAACGCTACCAGCAAACGTACTTAGAGCTTCAGTACCATAAATATGGCAACAAGGCCAGGAAATTGCTCTCAGGCCTATGCAGAGGCTCCCACGCACATTGCAGCCCTTTAACACCCAAATGGATCCCTGACCTCCGTCCCCAGAGACATTAACAATATACTAGAAACTTTTTATGCTAACCTATATGGTGAAGACACTATAAACGAGTCCTCCGCCCAAGCTTTTCTCAAACAAGTACATCTCCCCCAAATTAACCCTTCCCACCTATGACGACTAAATGCCTCGATCTCGGAGGCTGGAGTAAAACAGGTCATAACATCTCTAACCTCCAATAAAGCTCCTGGCCCTGATGGCTTCACATCAAAATTTTATAAGGCCACCAAAGAGATAATCACCCCTACGCTTACTTCCCTATATCAAAAAATTCTCAAAGGAGGTTCTTATCCTCCTCAGGGTTCCAAGCTCATATCAAAATAATTCTTAAAAAAGGTAAGGAACCTGGAATATACTGCCCCATCTCTCTCCTAAACTTAGATATGAAAATTCTGTCTAAAATCATGGTGAAAAGACTGGCGCCAATTATGCCATCTTTGTTACACCCCACACAAGCTGGTTTTACAGTAGAGGGTTCAGCATCTTCCAACATCCGTAAAGTCCTTGCAGTCCTAGAACAAGCCAGAGCCGACTCAGCACTAACAACACTATGATCACACTAGATGCCAAAAAGGCATTTTATAATGTCAGCTTCCACTGGCTGAGTCTGCTCCTCCAACAATTTGGCTTCTCCAGTCCTATTTTACATCTTATCAAGGCCATGTACACAGCACCATATGCTAATGTTATTGCCATAGGGATAGTATCCAGCAAAATCCCCCTCCACAAGGGAATGCGGCAAGGCTGCCCTCTGTCCCCCCTATTGTTTAACCTTGGACAAGAAGTCCAGTCAGCCTTATTTGCTGATGACATCTTCATTTTTTCATCCAATCCTCATAATAACATTCCACAACTTTGAGAGATCTTCACCCACTTTAGAAACTGCTCAGGCCTTAATAATTTTTACCAAAAATGAAGTCCTGTCCCTCTTCCACACCAGACCACCACCATGGGCGGACCACTCTGTATTTCACATAGCAAAAACCCCATAACATACTTAGGCATTAAAATTGGCAGGTCACCATCTTCATTATACCAACTGAACATCCCCCCCATTATGTCTAAAATTGTAGAACTGGAAAATTAGGCAAACCTTCCACTTTCTCTACAGGGGAGATGCCACTTATTTAAAATGGTAAGTTTCCCTAAGCTTCTATATCCCCTTCAAACCACCCCCCTGTTAATACGTCACAAGGATATACAGACCATACATAAGGCCCTTTCATCTTTCCTCTGGCGAAACAAACGCCCACGCATAGCCCTGGCTAAACTCTTCCTCCCTAAATATCAAGGGGGAGCCAATCTACCCAATATTTGAAATTACAATTTGTCAAGCCTTCTGAGAGTGAGTTTGGATTGGTTGTCATGTACTTCCAGATACTCAAACTTTGACCTAGAATCTCAAATGGTTAACCCATTTAGACTAGCTGCTATCCTCCACTGCAAATTAAACTCCTTACCGCCAGCCTTAAAGCAGAACTCGTTAATGAGAGACACAAACCTAGCATGGAGGGAAGTGAGAAACAAGCTAGGACTCCCATCATCCATCTCCCGGCACCTACCCATCAAAGAATATCCTCAATACCCATCGTTTGGACAACTCTGGATCTTTACCACCTAGACCTCTCTGGACCTAACCATCCTGGCTCAACTATTCAACCCCTGGAAAAGCCTTCCCATTTCTGGTGCTCCAAACACTCTTCAAGCTGCCAAACCATTATTTTATCTACTCCAAACAAGCAATACGTTTTGTGACCAGTCTTCATCCGGCAAGGCTAAAGCGATTTAAAACCTCTTTCTTGAACACCTTACTACGACTGAAAATCTCAGATATATACAAACCGATATCCCTAAACCATCAACCACAAGGTCAGGCCCACACATCTGCTTAGACTAAGGAATTCCCCTCCACAATGGGAGTGGACTCTGCTATGCTGGGCTATAACACCACTTGAGCCTTTATTAAAAATGAATTTTGCAGACAGCAACAGCTAAAAATACTTCACCGAGCATACAGTTGTGCTCATAAGTTTACACACCCTGGCAAAATTTATGATTTCTTGGCCATTTTTCAGAGAATATGAATGATAACACAAAAACATTTCTTTCACTCATGGTTAGTGTTTGGCTGAAGCTATTTATTATCAATCAACTGTGCTTACTCTTTTTAAAACATAATGACAACAAAAACTACCCAAATGACCATGATAAAAAGTTTACACGCCCTGGTGATTTTGGCCTGATAACATGCACACAAGTTGACACAAATGGGTTTGAATGGCTACTAAAGGTAACCATCCTCAACTGTGATCTGTTTGCTTGTAATTAGTGTGTGTGTATAAAAGGTCAATGAGTTTCTGGACTCCCTTGCATCTTTCATCCAGTGCTGCAATGACGTTTCTGGATTCAGAGTCATGGGGAAAGCAAAAGAATTGTCAAAGGATCTGCGGGAAAAAGTAGTTGAACTGAATAAAACAGGAAAGGGATATAAAAAGATATCCAATGAATTGAGAATGCCAATCAGCAGTGTTCAAACTCTAATCAAGAAGTGGAAAATGAGGGGTTCTGTTAAAACCAAACCACGGTCAGTTAGACCAATTAAAATTTCAGCCACAACTGCTAGGAAAATTGTTTGGGGTGCAAAGAAAAAAAATGCCACAAAGTATCCATATTGCAATACACCAAACAGCACAGAGATAAGCCTCATACCTTCTGACACAAAGTAATTTGGGGTGATGAGACCAAAATTGAGCTTTTTGACCACAACCATAAACGCTACATTTGGAGAGTCATCAAAGCCTATGGTGAAAGGTACAGCATTTCTACTGTGAAACACGGAGGTGGATCGTTGATGTTTTGGGCATGTGTGAGCTACAAAGGCACAAGAAATTTGGTCAAAATTGATAGCAAGATAAATGCGGTATGCTTTCAAAAAATACTGGTGGAACATTTGCATTCATCAGCCAGGAAGCTGTGCATGGGACGTACTTGGACATTCCGTCAATGATAAAGGCCAAGTCGACCAGTCATTGCCTACAGCAGAATAAAGTGAAGGTTCTGGAGTGGCCATTTCAGTCTTCTGACCTCAATATCATCACTCTCCGGGGAGATCTCAAATGTGCAGTTCATGCAAGACAGCTCAAGAATTTCCAGGAACTGGAGGCTTTTTGCCAAGAGGAATGGGTAGCTTTACCATCTGAGAAGATAAAGAGCCTCATCCACAAATACCAAAAAGACTTCAAGCTGCCATTGATGTTAAAGGGGGCAATATACGGTAATAAGAACCGGGGTATGTAAACTTTTGATCAGGGTAATTTGGGTAGTTTCTGTTGTCATTATTATTTAAAAAGACTTCAAGCTGTCATTGATGTTAAAGGGGGCAATATATGGTATTAAGAACTGGGGTATGTAAACTTTTGATTAGGGTAATTTGGGTAGTTTCTGTTGTCATTATTATTTAAAAAGAGTAAAGCCAGTTGATTGATAATTAATGGTTTCAGCCAAACACTAACCATGAGTGAAAGAAACGTTTTTGTGTTATCATTCATATTATTTGAAAAATGGCAAAGAAATCATAAATTCTGCCAGGGTATGTAAACTTATAAGCACAACTGTATATGCCCTTTTCGGTCTCTTTGTCATCCTCCACGCCTTTCCACTGCGCCTGGTGCAATGCCCACAAACCTACTTTATGTCATAGGCTGTGGGACTCCCATCCCATCTCAGTGTTCTGGGAACAAGTTGAAAACTTTGACAATTTCATCACAGGCTACAAAATATGCAAATACCCACTCCTCTTCCTCTTTGGATTCATGGACAACCCTTCGTCAGCCCAAATTAAAGAAAACAGGACTATCCTCAACAAACACAGACCTTGGCTTGGTTTGGTGGCCAGGAGAGCCATTCTTAAACAATGGACCTCAAGCACGGGCGGCTCTACCACTAGGCGGAGTAGGTAGCTGCCTAGGGCGCACTGCCACCTAGGGCGCAACTGTTGCTGCTGTATACACAGCTCTCTGGTGTGGAGTTGGCAACAGCCTTGTGTGTAGAGCCAGGTGCAGTCTGAGAGGACTGACAAACATGAGAAGGGGGGAGGAGTGCGGTGATGGCGGGCTTAGTCACTGGGGAAAGCAGAAGAGTTTTGGTAGAGCCGCTCCGCACTGTATGAGAACGCATCTGCGCTCCCCTCCTACGAACACTGCACAGAACAGACTGGTCTGGCAGCGTCTTCTGTCCAGCTCCTGACACTGAAACACACACTGGTAGTCCCAGCTGGGGAGCCATAGATGCGGTGTATAGGGACATCAGTGGAGGAAAATAAAGCTGACTGGTGCTTGGAAATAAAAAAGTACATATTACAGCGCACACATGATACTTAAGCCTCGTACACACGGGTCGACGATCGTACGACCGAAGGGCTCAAATCGTATGTTGGCTGTTGTATCTTGCATACTGACATGTACTAAGCGATCGTACGACCAAGCCGAATGTAGTGACGTGTTATGAACGTATAAAGAGAAAGTTCAGGTGCATGTAATTAGCATCCGGTCATTCCTGACTTCTGAGCATGCGTGTTTTGCACAATACAACTTGTTGGCCCAACTTCTCTGTACATACGATACAACGATCGTACGACCGCTTGTTGGTAGTACCAAGTTTTCTAGTCTGCTCATACAACTTCTGTTGTATGACCGTTGTACGTCGGCTGTTCTAAACGGTTTATTTAGCATACAACGGTCGTTCGTACGACCTGTTGTATACGATCGTCGACCCGTGTGTACGAGGCATTACTCTTGCCAGGCTGTTTAAAACCATCTAAACCTATATAGCCTCCCATAAAGAGAAGCGCTTGCTTCCATGATTTAAGAGATAAGATCATTGGTGTAGGAAGGAACCCACTGGAAAATCGGGGTACTTTGAAGCATTCAGTGGGCTTAAGCACTTCATGGCCATTTAGCGTGGTCAAACCACCATATTGTTACATTTTTTGCTATATATGTTTAGATGCTTTTAAACAGCCTGGCAGGAGTATGTATCATGTGTGCGTTGTAATATGTATTTTTTTGTCTATTGGTCTTACAAGCAGTGCCATGCATTTGGTAGGGTGTTCCCCCCAAATATGTATTTTTTTGGTGCTTGGAAATGCCGCCCTATACACACCACTGACTGCTGTGCAAACGCAGTGCTCTGTACACACTCAGCCTGCCCCCACGACAGTAAACAGTTCCTTCGGCTTTCTGCAACTTTTAGCACAGGATGACACCAACCTTCAATTTAGCTCTTTCTCCTGATAACCTACAGCTCCCTGGAATGTTCCATCCCTCCCCCGGTCTCATTTCACAGGTCAGGGTGCTGCAGGTTGGAAGCAGAGGGTGTGGGTGAGTGATCTGTCCTGGTACACATACATATGATTGGTATCATTGCTGTGCAGGACTATCAGTGTGCCGGATCTCCTTATGTTTATTTCTTCTGCTGGTGACCACCTGTGGAAAACACTGTCTACAGGTCAGGCTGCTGCCTACTTGTCTCCATGTATTCTCCTAGTTACTGCTGATACTGGTGCAGCCTGGGGGTGCAGCATTTACTAGAACTGGGCTGTATTTTCCTCCACTTGAAGCATCTAAAATCTGTCTTATCCTCCTCTCCCTTCCACCTGCAGTCAGTGGCTGAAGAAAGAAGATACAGCCAATCAGTTCTAGTAAATGCTACCCCCTCCTGTCCAGGAATCTGTACACCTGCTGTGCCCATTATGAGGGGTTCCTGGGTCTGTACACCCGCTGTGCCCATTATGTGGGATTCCCACCATCCCTGTGCTGAGTTCCTGGGTCTGTACACCCGCTGTGTCCATTATGTGGGATTCCCACCATCCCTGTGCTGAGTTCCCGGATCTGTACACCTGCTGTGTCCATTATGAGGTGTTCCCACCATCCCTGTGCTGTGTTCCCAGGTTTGTACACCCACTGTGCCCATTATGAGGGGTTCCCACCATCCCTGTGCTGAGTTCCCAGATCTGTACACCTGCTGTGCCCATTATGAGGCCTTTCCCCCATCCCTGTGCTGAGTTCCCGGGTCTGTACACCTGCTGCACCCTTTATGAGGGGTTTCCACCATCCCTGTGCTGCATTTCCAGGTCTGTACACCTGCTGTGTCCATTATGAGGTGTTCCCACCATCCATGTGCTGTGTTCCCAGGTTTGTACACCCACTGTGCCCATTATGAGGGGTTCCCACCATCCCTGTGCTGAGTTCCCAGGTCTGTACACCTGCTGTGCTCATTATGAGGAGTACTAATGGGCAATGATAGGCTGCACCAATGAGCACTGATGAGGCTGCACTGATAAGTGGCACTGATGGAGACCAGTGGTGGCTGGTGAAATTTTAGGATGGGGGGCCAGACCCCGTCCTTCCTGTTGACCCCTCCCACTTCTCATGAGCCCAACCCCTTGTAGTTTCCACCCCTTGTGTCAGGAGTATGCAGCCCAGCATCACCAGATAGGAGTATACAGAGTCACCAGATAGGAGTATACAGAGCCCCATATAGGGGTATACAGAGTCACCAGACAGCAGTATACAGAGCCCCAGATAGCACTATAAAGAGCCCCAGATAGCAGTATACAGACTCACCATATATCAGTATACAGAGTCACCATATAGCAGTATACAGATTACCAGATAGGGGTAAACAGAGCCACCATATTGCAGTATACAAAGCCCCAGATAGCAGTATACAGTCACTATATAGCACTATACAGAGCCCCAGATAGCAGTATACAGAGCCCCAGATAGGGTATACAGTCACCAGATAGGGTATACAGGGTCCCAGATAGGGTATACAGAGCCCCAGATTGGGTATACAGGGTCCCATATAGGGTATACAGAGCCCCAGATAGGGTATACAGGGTCCCAGATAGGGTATACAGTCACCAGATAGAGTATACAGGGTCCCAGATTGGGTATACAGGGTCCCATATAGGGCATACAGAGCCCCATATAGGGTATACCCCGAGACATACGGGATATACCCTGGGACATATGGGTTAGACCCTGGGACATATGAGATAGACCACTGACATATGGGATAGACCCTGGGACATATGGGATAGACCCCGAGACATATGGGATATACCCTGGGACATATGGGTTAGACCCCGAGACATATGGGATAGACCCTGGGACATATGGGATAGACCACTGACATATGGGATAGACCCCGAGACATATGACGATAGACCCCGAGACATATCACGATATATCACTGACATATGACGATAGACCCCGAAACATATGACGTTATACCACCGAGACAAATGGGGATAGACCATTAGACATATGACGATATACCACTGAGACATATGACTATATACCACTCAGACATATGACGATAGACCCCGAGAAATATCACGATAGACCCCGAGACAT
>BLSH010169496.1:138423-154333 GCA_018402905.1 Glandirana rugosa | reverse complement strand
GCCCCCCCCCCCCCCCCCAAAAGTCGGGACAAGTCCCACACTTACCCCATCTAATAGGCAGGCAGGAGTGTGCAGAGATTGGCTTGCGGAGAGCGGACTGACACTGCAGAGCTTTCGCTTGCAGACAGCATGCTGGAGCTTGGCATGGATGGTCTGCGGCGTGGGAGTCGGGACTGAAACCCGGCAGAGTGCTGCGTCTGCGTGAGTAATCACACAGTCAGCACGTCTGCCGCAGTCCCGCCCCTGCCCACAGCATCCAGTGCCAGTCAGTCACTGGCTCAGGGCAGCCAATTAGTGAAAGCAAGTGCGCCTCTTTGGCGCACTTACTTTTACTTTTATGACTTACCAACCGGCTCACTACTTGCTGTCAGCAGACAGCAAGGAGCCGAGAAAAAAAAAAGTCTATATACCGGCGTCTCCTGTAGGGGGTCGGGCTGACTTTTTTTTCTTGTCAGCGGCGGGGAGGCAGCGCCCAAGCGCCCCTTATTGACCAGTCACCGCTGATGGAGACTTATAGGTGGCAATCAGTGCCCATGGGCACTGATAAGCAGCACTGATGGGCCTGCACTGATCATCAGTGCCTTGATTATTTGTGTACATATCCCCTTGTACAGGGCCAGTGCTGACACCAGCTTATAGCGCACATCAGTCAGGGGTGCTGCGCCGGTGCCCCCCCCCCACCTCTAGGCTCTCTCCTACATATGCTGCATGCATATCATGCACTGGGCCAGTGGCTGACTCCACCCCCAAAATGGTAGCTGTCTATAATAAGGAAGGTTATACATGGGCAGGGGAAAGGGGGTGGAGTCAGGGGCAGAGCCAACGGGGCATCAAAATGAGGTTTTGCCTAGGGTGTCAGAAATCCTTGCACCAGCCCTGACCTCAAGTGCCCCGCCCGCTATCCACATGGTAAAAGCAGATCTTTTAGACCTCCTCCACAAAGAAAGTCTGGACCTGGCTCTTAATGGTGGAAACCACTCCCGCTTCCACAAAAAATGTGACTCCTTCATTGCAAAAACGACTCGTTCTTCAGACCTTCCTCATCTAGTTACAGGTCCCCCAGACAATGGATGAGACAGTTCCCCTCCTCCCCATCCTCTCACCCCTCTCTAATATCTTGTCTTACTACCTATTCTTGGTCAATACTGAGTGACGCCAGAGGGAACCAAATCTGCTTCTTTTGCCAAGACCCACGTTATTACCTGTGACTTTCAGTTTTAGACTCTTTCCCATCCCTAAAGGGTCCTTCTCCGAATAATACCTGGACTTGTTCTTGTTCTTCCTCCCCTCGCCCAATTTTCTTTAAGAGTTACACCTAAAGTCATATAAATTTTGATAAACTGAGGGCCTAGCATGTATTTTATACTTTACAAGTTTGCCTTCGGCTATGTTTTAACTAGCTAGTCCCCCCACTAAGGTGGCCTAATCAAAACTGCTACAGTTTAAGGTGCCCAACCTGGTTGTTTCCTAAAACCTGGTTCTTTCTTTCATAAACCCATAAGACACATAGAGCCTTGGCTTGCCCGCCCGACTCTCTCCTCATTGGCTCACTGGCTGTAATTGACAGCAGTGGGAGCCAATGGCTGCTGTGTTCCAGCCAATGAGGAGAGAGAGACCCGGGAAAGCCGAGGCTCCCATGCACATCGCTGGACCAAGAGAGGCTCTCAAGAAGGTATAAGGGGGGCTAGAGGGGAGCAGTTTACAGAAGGTTTTTTACATTCATGCATAGAATGCAAAAAACCTTCAGCCTGTACAGCCACTTTAAAGGCCCTGTAATCTATTTTTCATTAAATTGTTTCTTACTGTTTTTTTCCGCCTCTTCCTAATGTCCTCTGTAAGCTTCCAAACCTCTCATTTCCCTCTCACTTCCATTTGTTTTGAATGAGCAGTAGACATTACTTTCAGTCATATGTACTGCTCTATGCACACTACAAATCCCATAGTCCAAAGTCAACAGTCCACCTCGAAAGCAAGAAAGAAAGGGTCACTATGTTCCTGCATACAGATAATGAATGTAGCCACCCTCTAACACAGCGGTTCTCAACACGTGGGTCGCGACCCCCTGTGGGGTCGATTGCCGATTTCCAGGGGGTCGCGACGCTGCACGTCTCACTGCAATCTAGAGACAGACCCAACTCCGTAGTATGTCAGGTCTGTCTCGTCCAGCAGTACGTCACTTTCGAGAAAGGAGAGACCACGCGGAAGTAACGTTCGCCCGCCGCCACCTTGCTACACCCTGTACTCAGACTTCTAACTGTATCCTTAATGCGGACGAGTGTACCAAGATGGCGGGGACAGAACTTCCGTTTCCAAACTCGATGGGTCCCTGATTCTGATTAAACACCAAGTAACAGGTAAGTCAGACGCCGACTGGACTAAGGGACAAAGTATAATTTATTTATACATAACCTTCCAAATTGGTTCCTCAAAAGTGGGTATACAGTTATTGTACTCCATGCCAGTGCTAGATCACCCAAACACCCATGATGCGCCCCCACCTTCTGAATTGTGCACTTACCAGAATGCGGTATAATAAGGCCTGATCAGAACATGGGTTTTTCAATCATTTGTACTGGTTACTGAGTAACCAGTACAAATGATTGAAAGACCCATGTTCTGATCAGGCCTTATTATACCGTATCCTGATGAGTGAATAATTCAGAAGGTGGGGGCACATCACAGGTGTTTGGGTGCTATACACATTGTATACCTAGCATTGGCATGGCTATTTTCACATGGGGGGGGCGGTAGCGGTAAAGTGCTACTACTTTCAATGGCGCTTCTCCGCTGTTATAGTGGTGCTATGGCACCGCTTTGCAGGCGGGAGCGCAGCACTTTTAACCCCCCACAAGGGGTTAAAACAGGGTTAAAAGTGCCAGCGCGCAGCGCTTCCGAGCTGGGGTCCCCACGACTTTTATCAAGGGGTCACGCCACTAGAAAGGTTGAGAACCACTGCTCTAACAGAAAGTTGGATCAGAGCAGGAAAAAAAAAATAATAATAATTGGGGGATTTGAATGAGGCTGAGAGCAATAGAAAGGACTTTTTGAATACATACTATAATTTTATTTTTAAACCAGAGTTTGGTGTCACTTTAGGTTCAAAGAGAAGATACTAATTGATGAGACTTTCTTAGACTTTCTCTTTTGCTGATGCCTTTAAAAACGTTATAAAATATAAGTACTTTACAGTGATCAATGAACTGTTTTTTCAGTCCCTGCTCCGAAATTAGCTTATCAACTAATATCAACAACTCTGACACCTAGTATGCCCATAATGGATGGATGCCAAGTAATATATCAGATTCGTTTGGGTTGCAGGAGAAAACTTGAGGTGAAAACCCCCCAAAAATGTAGGCATAAGAAGGAAATAGTTTATTTTACACAATGTGTAAATGAATGGTGAGCAATCTGGTATAGAGTCAATGCTGCAAGATGGAGATAACAGCTTTCTAGATCCCTAATGTCCCTACTGGACCGCCATTGTTGACCTTGCTCTTCAGTATGCTGAAAATCAGATGGATTACCTTTCTGGTGCTGAGAGAGAGATGCCTTCTGCTTTGCAGGAAATACAGCTTATACTATAGGGAATAGGGCCGACAAATTTACAGGGGAAAGTGACTCATGGAAGGGGAAGCTTAAGAAGTATTCTAAATTACATCTTTCAGGCAAAAATGAGCAAGTGCTGGTCTAGCTGATTAATAAGTTAAGGATAACATATGGATGACTGTTCTCAGCTTGTCCTCAGAATTCTGTCTTTCAGCACAATACCAGATGCTGGACATACATTTCTATTCACATAGTAGCAAACGCGAGGTGATCTTTCAAATTAAATTAAAAACACTGTCATAATACTGTATAAAAAATAGAGAAAGAAAAAGGCATATACAGTATAAATAAAAAAAAATATAAAAAAAAGTATTATGTCTGCTCATAGAAATTATACTATATAAAAGTCAGTATAGCATGTCAACTAAAAAGTATAAAAGGCATAATTAGCAATATATATATATAGTAACTCACAAAAGTGAGTACACCCCTCACATTTTTGTAAATATTTTATTATATAATTTCATGTGACAACACTGATGAAATTATACTTTGCTACAATGTAAATTAGTGAGTGTACAGCTTGTATAACAGTGTAAATATTTTGTCCCCTCAAAATAACTAAATGTCTAAACCGCTGGCAACAAAAGTGAGTACACCGCTAAGTGAAAATGTCCAAATTGGGCCCAAAGTGTCAGTTTTTTTTTGTGGCCACCATTATTTTCTAGCACTGCCTTAACCCTCTTAGGCATGGAGTTCACCAGAGCTTCATAGGTTGCCACTGGAGTCCTCTTCCACTCCTCCATGATGACATCACAGAGCTGGTGAACGTTAGATACCTTGCGCTCCTCCACCATCCATTTGAGGATGCCCTGCAGATGCTCAATAGGGTTTAGGTCTGGAGACATACTTAGCCAGTCCATCACCTTTACCCCCAGCTTCTTTAACAAGGCAATGGTTGTTTTGGAGGTGTGTTTGGGGTCGTTATCATGTTGTAATATTGCCCTGCAGCCCAGTCTCCGAAGGGAGGGGATCATGCTTTGCTTCAGTATGTCACAGTGCATGTTGACATTCATGGTTCTCTCAATGAACTGTAGCTCCCCAGCATTGGCAGCACTCATGCAACTCCAGACCATGACACTCCCACTGCCATGCTTGACTGTAGGCAAGACACACTTGTCTTTGTACTCGCCACCTGGTTGCCACCACACACGCTTGACACCATCTGAACCAAATATGTTTATCTTGGTCTCATCAGACCACAGGACATGGTTCCAGTAATCCATGTCTTTAGTTTGCTTGTCTTCAGCAAACTGTTTGCAGGCTTTCTTGTGCATCATCTTTAGAAGAGGCTTCCTTCTGGGACAGCAGCCATGCAGACCAGATGCAGTGTGCGGCATATGATCTGAGCACTGACAGGCTGATCCCCCACCCCTTCAAACTTTGCAGCAATGCTGGCAGCACTCATACGTCTATTTCCCAAAGGCAACCTCTGTATATGACGCTGAGCACGTGCACTCAACTTCTTTGGTCGACCATGGCGAGGCCTGTTCTGAGTGGAGCCTGTCCTGTTAAACCGCTGTATGGTCTTGACCACCGTGCTGCAGTTCAGTTTCAGGGTCTTGGCAATCTTCTTATAGCCTAAGCCATCTTTATGTAGAGCGACAATTCTTTTTTTCAGAGAGTTCTTTGCCTTGAGGTACCATGTTGAACTTCCAGTGACGAGAGAGTGAGAGCGATAACCCCAAATTTAACACACCTGCTCCCCCATTCACAACTGAGACCTTGTAACACTAACGAGTCACATGACACCAGGGAGGGAAAATGGCTAACTGGCTCCAATTTGGACATTTTCACTTAGGGGTGTACTCACTTTTGTTGCCAGTAGTTTTGACATTAATGGCTGTGTGTTGAGTAGAGTTGAGCGAACACCTGGATTTTTGGGTTCGCCGGGTCCGGCCGAACTTCACAAAAAAGTTCGGGTTCGGTTCCGAACGTTACCCGAACTTGACCCTGTACCCCGAACCCCATTGAAGTCAATGGGGACCTGAACTTTTTGGCACAAAAATGGCTGTAAAAAAGTCCTGGCAAGTGCTAGAGGGCTGCAAAAGGAAGTAAAATGGGGGAAAGAGTAGGACAAGTGCCCTACAAAAAAATGGGGATAGGGAAAATAACTTAAAATCAAATAAAAATAAAAATGGGAAGGGGGGGTGGATGTGGAGTAGGAGCCTAGAGGTTGACTAGGCCGTGACTGTGGCAGTGTAGGTGGAAGTGGCGGTGGTGGAGGAGGAGGTAGCCAACACTTTTTGTTGTTTGTTTGTTTTTTTTATAATTTGGGTAGCCCCCAAAATATTGAGGCATATTCAAAAAAACAAGTATGCCAATGGCTGTGTGAGGCTGGTCTAAATGTCTATTCTGCACAAGGTACAGACAAGTCTTGTGGGATCCATGCCTGGTTCATTTTAATAAAGGTTAGCTTGTCCACGTTGGCTGTGGACAGGCGGCTGCGCTTGTCTGTGATAACGCCCCCTGCCATGCTAAACACACGTTCAGACAATACACTGGCTGCAGGGTAGGCCAGCACCTCCAAGGCATAAAGGGCAAGCTCAGGCCATGTTCCCAATTTGGAGACCCAGTTGAATGGGGCAGACCCATCAGTCAGTACATGTAGGCTTGTGCACACATACTGTTCCACCATGTTGCTGAAATGCTGCCTCCTGCTAAGACCTTGCCTATCAGCTGGTGGTGCTGTTTGTTGTAGCAGGCTGCTGACAAAGCTTTGCCACATTTCGGCCATGCTAACCCTGCCTTCTGAGGTGCTGGCGGTGGCACAGCTGCGTTGGCGGCCTCTTCCTCCTCCTCCTCCTCTGCCTTCGCCTTGTGTTTCCACTGAGCCCCCCGGTGTTATTTGGGAATGCCCTCAGCAGCGCCTCTACCAGTGTGCGCTTGTAGTCGCACATCTTCCTCTCACGCTCCAGTGAGGGAATTAAGGACGGCACGTTGTCCTTGTAACGGGGATCCAGCAGGGTGGCTACCCAGTAATCGGCACACGTTACAATGTGGGCAACTCGGCTGTCGTTGCGCAGGCACTGCAGCATGTAGTCGGCCATGTGTGCCAGGCTGCCCAGAGGCAAAGACAAGCTGCCCTCTGTGGGAGGTGTATCATCTGTATCCTCCGTATCCCCCCAGCCACGCTCCAGTGATGCCCATGAGCTGCGTTGGGTGCCACCCTGCTGCGGTTCCTCCTCTTCCTCCTCATGATGATCTTCCTCGTCCTCCTCATCCTCCAGAACTGGGCCCTGGCTTGAATATTTTTGACCTGGCCTATGCTGGTACAGGAACCCACCCTCCGAGCCCCTTGTGAATGACTGGGCTGATAACCGTGGAAATTACCCCTCTTCCTCCTCCTCATCCTCCTGTGCCACATCCTCTTCTATCATGGCCCGAAGTGTTTTTTCAAGGAGACATAGAAGTGGGATAGTAACGCTGAGAACAGCGTCATCGGCACTGGCCATGTTGGTGGAGTACTCGAAACACCGCAATACGGTACACAGGTCTCGCATGGAGGCCCACTCGGTGGTGAAGTGGTGCTGTTCCGCAGAGTGACTGACCCCGTGCATGCTGCAGCTGAAACTCCACTATTGCCTGCTGCTGCTCGCACAGTCTCTCCAGCATGTGCAAGGTGGAGTTCCACCTTGTGGGCACATCGCATATGAGGTGGTGAGCGGGAAGGCCGAAGTTCCGCTGCAGCACAGACAGGCGAGCAGCAGCAGGGTGAGAACGCCGAAAGTGCGCACAGACGGCCCGCACTTTATGCAGCAGCTCTGACATATCCGGGTAGTTTTTTAGAAATTTCTGTACCACCAAATTCAGCACATGCGCCAGGCAAGGGATGTGCGTCAAACCGGCTCGGCCCAGAGCCGCTACAAGATTTCGGCCATTGTCGCACACCACCAGGCCGGGCTTGAGGCTCAGTGGCAACAACCACTCATCTGTCTGTTGTTCAATGCCCGTCCACAGCTCCTGCGCAGTGTGGGGTTTATCCCCCAAACATATCAGTTTTAAAACAGCCTGCTGTCGTTTTCCCCTGGATGTGCTGAAGTTGGTGGTGAAGGCGTTGAGCGGATGAGGAGGTGGTAGAGGAGGAGGAAGCGCAGTAGGAGGAGGAGGCAACAGGAGGCAAAGAGAAATGCCCTGCAATCCTGGGTGGCGGAAAGACATGCACCAAATGGCTAGCCGCCTCAGGCCCACCCGCCACTACATTTGCCCAGTGTGCAGTTAGCGAGATATAGCGTCCCTGCCCGTGCTTACTGGTCCATGTATCAGTGGTTATGTGGACCTTGCCACAGATGGTGTTGCGCAGTGCACACTTGATCTTGTCCCCGACTTGTTTGTGCAGGGAAGGGATGGCTCGCCTGGAAAAGTAGTGGCGGCTGGGAACCACATACTGTGGGACAGCCACCGCCATCAGGTTTTTAAAACTGTCCGTGTCCACCAGACGGAATGACAGCATTTCAGAGGCCAGGAATTTGGAAATGCTGGCATTCAGGGCCAGGGATCGCGGGTGGGTAGAGGGGTACTTCCTATTTTTCTCCATTGTTTGGGAGAGCTGTAAGCTTCCATGGGACCCTTTGGAAATGCTTGGGGATGGTGGCGGTGCTGTCACATGCTCTGTTTGCTGGGTGGCAGGTGACACTGTCACTGTAGAGGTGGAGGAAGAGGCAGAGGCAGCAGCAGAAGAGGAAGCAGGAGGATGCCGAGATCTTTCTTGGATTTTGAGGTATATATTCCAATGCAGCTTGTGCCTTGAATTTAGATGCCTGATCATGCAGGTTGTGGTCAGGTTTATAACATTTATTCCTCGGCTCAGGCTATCATTGCACAGCTTGCAAACCACTCGTGTCTTGTCGTCAGCACATTGTCTGAAGAACTGCTACGCGGGGGAACGCCTTTGAGCTGCCTTTGGTGTGCTAGGTCCCTGGGTGTGGTGGGTAGTAGCAGGCCTACTGTCTAGGGGGCGCTCGCTCCGCTTTTGCAACCTGCTTCCTCTTTTGCTGTGCTGGTGCCTCTGTGCGACCACCACCTCTTCCTCCAAACTGCACACGTCACTCGCATGGCCCTCATTCCATGTGGGGTCTAGGACCTCATCATCCTCCTCCACATCATCTTCCACCCACCCTTCAACACTGCTCTTCTTGTCAGTCTGCACACTGAGGAAAGCTGCAGCAGTTGGCACCTGTATTTCGTCATCATCAGAGATGTGCTGCGCTGGTGTTTCCATGTCCTCATCCTGCAACAGAAGTGGTTTGGCATCGGTGCACTCAATGTCTTCCACTTCTGGGGCAGGGCTATGTGGATGGCCCATGGAAAGCACAACAGGAGAGTCATCAAAACACATAAGAGTCTTTTGCATGACTTGGGGCTCAGACAGCTTGGCTAATTTACAAGGGGCAGAGGTGAAAGACAGATGGCCATGGGGTTCAGGTGCCAACTCTGAGCTTTCATCAAGGGACCGGGAGGGAGACAATGTGAAGGAACTGGAGACATTGTCAGCCACCCAATGTACTATCACCTTTACTTGTTCTGGCCTCACCATTCGTTGAGCGTCATTCGGGCCTAACACATAACTTAGTTTCTGTCGGCTACTCGCACCTGAGGAAGGTGTTTCACTCGTGCGTGTAGCTGGCACAGATTGACCACATCCTCTCCTTCCAACAGGAGCTTCACCAACACCAGCAGCACCAGAAACACCACAACCACGTCCCTTATTTGTCGCTCTCCTCATTCTGCCCGCAAATGTACTATGTAGCACTATTTAAGTATTTATTAATACAAAAAAAAATGAATAATAAATTCTTCTTCTTCTACAGGAGCAGCAGGAACCTCTCCCTATACAACTAGGACATGATTATAGGACAATTATCTGTCCCTTACAGGACCAGCAGGAACCTCTCCCTTTAGAACTAGGAGATGATTATAGAACAATAATAATCTGTCCCTTACAGCAACAGCAGGAACCTGACCCTATAGGAGTAGGCGATGGTTTTAGAACAATTATCTGTCCCTTACAGGACCAGCTGGAACCTCTCCCTTTAGAACTAGGATATGATTATAGAACAATAATAATCTGTCCCTTACAGCAACAGCAGGAACCTGACCCTATAGGAGTAGGCAATGATTTTAGAACAATTATCTGTCCCTTACAGGACCAGCAGGAACCTCTCCCTTTAGAACTAGGAGATGATTATAGAACAGTTATCTGTCCCTTACAAGACCAGCAGGAACCTCTCCCTTTAGAACTAGGAGATGATTATAGAACAATAATCTGTCCCTTACAGCAACAGCAAGAACCTGACCCTATAGTAGTAGGAGACGATTTTAGAACAATTATCTGCCCCTCTAAGCAGTAGACTTTACCTAGTTCAGTCAGATCATTCTGTAATGCAGGATAAGATCTTCAATAGACTCTACCTAGTCCAGTCAGAGCGTTCTGTAATGCAGGATGACATCTGCAATAGACTATACCTAGTCCAGTCAGATCGTTCTGTAATACAGGATGAGATCTGCAATAGACTATACCTAGTCCAGTCAGATTGTTCTGTAATGCAGGATGAGATCTGCAATAGACTATACCTAGTGCAGTCAGACCGTTGTGTAATGCAGGATGAGATCTGCAATAGACTATACCTAGTCCAGTCAGATCGTTCTGTAATGCAGGATGAGATCTGCAATCTGTCCCTCAAAGCAGATTGTTCTGTAATGCAGTTCTGTAATGCAGGATGAGATCTGCAATCTGTCCCTCAAAGCAGTAGTAATAGTCTCTACCTAGTCCACAATCAGATTGATGAGATGTTATTATATATATCTGCAATCTGCCCCTCACAGATCAGGCAGCATCCTCTGCCTACACTAGTCAGAGTCTCAGAGAGCATGTGAATGCAGCACTAAGTGACTCCAGCTTATAAAGAGGCTGGGTCACATGATGCACTGGCCAATCACAGCCATGCCATTAGTAGGAAAACCAGTGAAACGCTTGTTGATTGGCTGCCCTGCAGCTATTCAACATGCGTGATAAAATACCAGAACCCGAACCCAGACTTTTTCTCAAATGTTAGGGTTCGGGACACGGACACCCGAAAGTTCGGTACGGACCCGAACTTTACAGTCCGGGTTCACTCAGCTCTAGTGTTGAGTTATTTTGAGTGGACAGCAAATTTACACTGTTATACAAGCTGTACACTCACTACTTTACATTGTAGCAAAGTGTCATCTCTTCAATGTTGTCACATGAAAAGATATAATAAACTATTTACAAAAATGTGAGAGGTGTACTTTTGTGAGATATTATATATATATATATACACACACACACACACTTTATTGTCAAAAGTATTGGGACACCTGCCTTTACACGCCCATGAACTTTAATGGCATCCCAGTCTTAGTCCGTAGGGTTCAATATTGAGGTGGCCCACACGTTGCAGCTATAACAGCTGCAACTCTTCTGGGAAGGCTGTCCATAAGGCCTGGCTTGCAGTCTCCACTCTGATTCATCCCAAAGGTGTTCTATCGGGTTGAGGTCAGGACCCTGTGTAGGCCAGCCAAGTTCCTCTGCCCCAAACTTGCTCATTCATGTCTTTATGGACCTTGATTTGTGCACTGGTGCACAGTCATGTTGGAACAGGAAGGAGCCATCCCCAAACTGTTCCCACAGAGTTGGGAACATGAAATTGTCCAAAATGTCTTGGTATGCCGACACCTTAAAAGTTCCCTTCACTGGAACTAAAGTGCCAAGTCCAACCCCTGGAAAAACAACCCCACACCACACCATAATCCTCCCCAGTGGCATCACTAGGGTTGGTGTCACCCGGTGCTGAAAAACATGGTGTCACCTCCCCTCCCACCAACTATAGTTCCCCCAGGTTTGCGGTTCCTGTGCTTAGGGCTAATTTAATGACCAAGGCTGCTGCCTCCCCAAATCTCCACTGAGTGGAGTAGAAACAAATGTGAATTAGTAGGGAGTGGGCGCTGCCTGACTCTTAGATGTAGAGTACAATATATATCCGCAATATTTTTTGTGGAAACTATTAATATAATATAAGTGTTCTGTGACATATTAAATAGGTTTCTTGATTTACACGGAAAAAAAAAAACATATTTAATCTGTGATAAATAGTAATTTGTCATTTTTATAGATAAGTGTACCTGTATATATAAATACGTTAGCAAGGTGCTTTGTGTGATATAGTGTTTATACACCCAAGTGAAAGTTTTTTTGGTTTATATCCACACATGAAGACTTATATTAATAGTGATAAGGTAGATAGTTATCAATTTCCTATACCACATACATAAACCAGTGCATATCAATAAATAAATAAACAAAGTGCTCTGTGCAAAAATGATCATCAACACTCCACTTAGAGACAATGAATGGATATGGGGATGATGGTACTAGCAGTCCTGAGGATAACTATATAGTTCTTAGAAATGTAATTTTTCCATACAGTACCTTGTGAATGGCTTATGGTGCAGTTCACTCATGCTCCCCTCAGATACTCCACTTACCAGATTGCGTCACCCCTGTAGGGGTAAAATGCATGGACGCCAATCTTTGTAGGGTTTGAGATGTTTGCTGGACTCCCTCACTTGTGCCGTTAATATCCTCAGTGTGTGTCCATATTAGGGATAAGACAAAAGAGGATGGATAGTGTAATTCCGTAAAAAAGAATGTCTTTTATTTTCATGAGCATGACACCGCTTCAGAAGACGTCTATGATGAAATGTGCAAGGCGAAGCCATTCTCACGCAAATATATCACTTCCGGTTAGAGCGGCCTGGCAGGTGGAACGCACGCTACTCCAACCAGGAAGCATGCTGGGCATAGGAGCTTATCCACTAGACGGCTGTACCGACGGAACTACAGTAACTGGATGTTTTTACATGTAGTGTTGAGCGAACCCGGACTGTAGCGTTCGGGTCCGTACCGAACTTTGGGGTGTCCGGGACCCGGACCCGAACACGGACGTTTCAAAAAACGTTCGGGTTCGGGTTCTGGGTTCTGGTAGTTGATCACGCATGTTGAATAGCTGCAGGGCAGCCAATCAACAAGCGTTTCACTGGTTTGCCCTTAGAAGCCATCACAGCCATGCCTACTAATGGCATGGCTGTGATTGGCCAGTGCATCATGTGACCCAGCCTCTATATAAGCTGGAGTCACTTGATGCTGCAGTCACATGCTCTCTGAGACTCTGAATAGTGTAGGGAGAGGAAGCTGCCAGCGTTTTTGTGAGGGACAGATTGCAGACATTTTAACATCTGATCCTGCATCCTGAGATTACTACTACTGTTGCTCTGAGGGACAGATTGCAGAAACTTGAGTATCGAGATTTCACATACTGCTGCTTTGAGTGACAGATTGCAGATCAAACCCTGCCTAACACAACGATCGATTCAATCGTACACAACGATCAGATTGTGGGAGTAATTTGAGATTTCACATACTGCTGCTTTGAGTGACAGATTGCAGATCAAACCCTGCCTAACACAACGATCGTTACGATCGTACACAACGATCAGATTGTGGGATCGTACACAACGATCAGATTGTGGGAGTAATTTGAGATTTCACATACTGCTGCTTTGAGCGATCTGACTGCACTAGGTAGAGGCTTCTGCTTAGAGGGACAGATTATTGTTCAAAAATCATCTCCTAGTTCTAAAGGGAGAGGTTCTAGCTGCAGCTGTAAGTGACACATTATTGTTCAAAAATCATGTCCTAGTTTATTTGATTTTAATTTATTTTCCCTGTCCCAATTTTTTTGTAGGGCACTTGTCCTACTCTTACCCCCATTTTACTTCCTTTTGCAGCCCTCTAGCACTTGCCCGGACTTTGTTACAGCCATTTTTGTGCCTAAAAGTTCTGGTCCCCATTGACTTCAATGGGGTTCGGGGTCCTGGATAAAGTTCGGTCAACGTTCGGTGCCGAACCCGGACTTTTCCCAAAGTTCGTTCGGACCCGCAGAACCCGAACGTCCAGGTGTTCGCTCAACTCTACATGTGAGCACTAAATAAAGGACTTTCTTTTGTACAGAATTTTTTTTTTCTCTTTTAAAAATGCTTTATTATGAGATAACAAAGACATATACAGTGTACATTTGTAAGTAGTTTGCGGGTGCAGCCGCTCTCATGGCATATATGTCAGCAAAAAACAAATAAAACAAAAAAAAACATTTGTACACTGGAAGAACATTGCGTGAAGGCGGTATAATAACATATAGTGTGCACCTTATGCATCTAGTGTCTTGTGACTGCACCATGATAATGGGAATATAGAACAATGCTTTAATGACTTTGTCTCTGTTTCTGTCATCTGGTTGTCTAATTAGAGATTGTCAAGATGTATCATATGTGGGGAACATACTATTTGAAGGCTAGGTAGGCCCCCAGAGGTCTGGGGAAGTCTATGCTAAGGTGGGCATCTTAGTTGGGTTTAGGGATGCAATGTGAGAGCAGTATGAGGGGGAGTGTTAGGTGTTTTTTTGGCTGTGCGGTAAAGGAGAGGGGGGAAGGGGGGAATGTTTCGACTTTCTCTCCCTCCACGACCCAACGTGCCCATTTCACGTTGTGTGTTGTTTATACTCGTCTGTTGTAACAAAGTGTAACCAACAGGACCATATCGTCCGGAATTTGGCATAGGAGTCGTTGGCTTGGTGAATAAGTTCTTCCATGTCCACCGATTTTTGCATGCGCCTGAGCCAGTCTGCTACTGACGGTGGTTCTGTGGATTTTCATCCGGCCGGGATGCACATCCATGCTGCGTTTACCATATGCATTGCCAGTGAGCGCATGTATGTTTTTTTTGGGATCGCTGAGTGGTGTAGCAAGAATTGCACTGAGGAGAATTTGAGGGGGAGAGTGGTGATTTGGGTATTCAGGTGGTGGACTTCTGACCATAATGGTTGGATCTTAGGGCATGCTCACCAGACATGCCAGACACAGAGTGATCCCAGCTCCTTGTTACAGTGCCAGCATTGAGGGGAGGTTGATGGGGAAATTTTATGTAGCCTTTGTGGAGTTCTGTACCATCTTGAGCAAAGTTTGAAGGCATTCTCCTGTGCGTATACGTTGACTGTTCCGTTGTGGATGTATGTGTAGATATTTTCCCACTCTACCTTTGGTAGATCAATAGACAGCTCTTGTCCCCATTTGCGACTGGCTAGGTTCGTTTTAGTGGTGTGTTCAGAAAAAAAGTAAAGTGTATGTGTCTGAGATGAGGTGTCTTTGGGGTTCTGTTTTCAAGTATATTGATTCAAACGGGGTATGTTGTCGTGACCAGTCAGGTTGGGGATTAGGTCTTTCCAGAAAGTGTCAGATTTGAAGATAAGGCCAATTTGGGAAAGGCTGGTTTATCATTTGGGAGGATAGATTTGGCAGAAGGAGGAAGTGACCATTTTTGTAGAAATGTTCTGCTTGAATGTGTGTGTGAGGCCACCTGTCTACAAAGAATTTTGCCGAATTTCCTGCCGGAAAATCTGGGTTAAGCCGGATTGGTGTCAAAGGTCCCAAGGTTGAGGAAATCTTGTGTTTGCGGCAAAATTCCTGAAAGGAGAGTAAGGTTGGATTTATCAATGGGTGGGACTTGCAGGTCTGCGGGGTATGTCGAAGGAGAGGTCCAGGGAAGTTGGTGTAGTGGAGATGGAGACATGGCGTGTAGTGTTGAGCGAACCCGGACTATAACGTTCGGGTCCGTACCGAACTTTCGGGTGTCCGTGGCACGGACCTGGACATTTCAAAAATCGTTCGGGTTCGGTCCGGGGTTCTGCTATTTTACTCCACGTGTTGAGAAGCTGCAGGGCAGCCAATCAACAAGCATTTCACTGGTTTGCCCTTAGAAGCCATCACAGCCATGCTTACTAATCTGTCACAATCACAAGCATGGCTGTGATTGGCCAGTGCATCATGTGACCCAGCCTCTTTATAAGCTGGAGTCACAGTGCTGCAGTCACATGCTCCTTGGGTTAGTGTAGGGAAAGGAAGCTGAAATGAGGTCGAATATTTCTCCGACCCAGTGTACTACGTGACCGGTTAGTGTCGGTACGAACACTAACACTGTCTAATCATTCGTACCGACACTACCGAAGATTCCCGTTTGGTCACTTTACGAACAACTAACCGACGGGACGTCGAAGAGTTGTGCACCTCATTTTATCGTCTTGGGGCCTGGCTTGGGCTTGCTAAAAACTTTACAGGTCCAGGCACGGTGCCTGTGGGCTTTCAAGCCATGCCTGGGCTTGCAATATCAGGCCCAAGCGAGTTGTGATGTGCGGTACAGAGGTAGAGGTGATGTGGTTGAAGGGACCTG
>BLSH010169496.1:116941-133844 GCA_018402905.1 Glandirana rugosa | reverse complement strand
ACTTGATTTTAATTTATTTTCCCTATCCCCATTTATTTGTAGGGCACTTGCCCTAGTTTGAAGATGATTTTAGAACAGTTATATGGCTTCTACCGTTAATTAATACTTTTCAGACACAGTTTGAAGATGATCCACATTCACCTCCATTTTTGCTTTTTTATGTTTTTATTTTTTTAAAAATATTTAAAGTTATTTCCCTGTCCCCATTTTTTTGTAGGGCACTTGCCCTACCCTTACCCCCATTTTACTTCCTTTTGCAGCCCTCTAGGGCTTTCCAGGACTTTGTTACAGCCATTTTTGTGCCTAAAAGTTCGGGTCCCCATTGATTTCAATGGGGTTTGTTGTCCGTACGATCGTTCGGGTTCCGTCCAGACCCGGACCCGGACTTTGTCCCGAAGTTCGGACGGACCAGCAGAACCCGAACTTCCAGAGGTTCGCTCAACTCTAATGGCCTGTTCCAGTTGAGCCCAGGCTTTCGTTGGGGAGTGGACATTCCAGTCGATTACCCTGGTTAGGTGGCAAGCTGTGTAATATTTTTGGATATCTGGGAGTCCTATACCTCCTTTAAGTTTGGGGATTGTCAGCCTAGAGTAACTTATTCTAGGTTGAGATGTGGCCCAAATAAAGTCAGTGCAGGTCCGTTTGTACGCAGAGAAGAAAGAGCTTGGGAGTTTTATCGGTATGGTCTGTAATAGGTAAGGTATTCTAGGGAGCACATTCATTTTGATAATTGCCGCCCTGCCAAACCAAGAAAAAAGGCTGGTGGACCATTTCTTTAAATCGAGCTGTATGGTTCGTAATAATGGTATAACGTTTTTGGAGTAGATGTCAGAGAGGGAAGAGGGTAGCTGGATGCCCAGGTAAGTGATTGAGGTATAGTTCCATCTGAACGGGAAGTTAGCCTGACATATTTGGGTTGTGTCTTGAGATAGCGTAACGTTCAAGGCATTGGATTTTGCAAAGTTAATTTGTAGATTGGATAGTGTCTTAAAATGGTCAAAGTCTTTGAGAAGATTGGGAATTGTTGTAAGTGGTTCGGTAAGAAAAAGGAGGATATCATCTGCAAAAGGTGGCTAAGGAGGTTCAAGGGTAATGACAAAGATGAGGGGGGATAAAGGGCAACTCTGGCGTGTCCCAATGGAGATGGGGAAGGCATTCGACAGGTGGCCATTTACGCAAATTCTCGCTGTAGGGATAGAGCAGAGTGTGAGTATATAGTTTAGCATTCGTTAGTGGAGCCCTATAGCTTTAAGGGTTTCCCCCATGTAGTCCCAGGCCACTCTGTCGAATGCCTTCTCAGCGTCCAGGGATAGAAAGAACCCTGGGCTGCAGTTGGACGTTAGCCAGTGGTGGATATTTATTGCCCTGATTGTGTTGTCCCTTGCTTCTCTGCCTGGTACAAGAAAAAAAAAAACCTACCTGATCTAGAGAGGTGAGCTGAGGTAGCAAGGGAAGTAGGCGGTTGGCTGAAATTTTGGCGAACCACTTTAGGTCAACATTCAGTAGCGATATAGGGTGATAGTTAGTGACTAGTGTGGGGTCCTTCCCTGGTTTTGGGATTACCGTGACATGTGCTGTTAGAAGGTCTCTAGGGGGCTTCGTTGGTGAGGAAAAGGAGTTGAAGGCTGAGAGAAAGAAGGGAAGAAGGAGATCTGTGTACGTTTTATAGTAACCTACAGTTAGGCCATCAGGGCCCAGGCTTTTTCCCGGTTTCATTTGCTTGAGTGCTAATCTGGCTTCTTCTTCTGTGGGTTTTCCAGGTCTCTAGCTAAAGAGTTTGGGATGGGGGTAGGACTATATTGTTTTAGGAAATCTTGGAGAACTTGTTGTCTTGAGTTATCTTTTTTAGTCATATCTGTTGGGGTTAGTTTATAGAGTCTGGAGTAGTAGTCGACAAAGTGTTTGGCGATGTCGGGGTTACAGCTAATTTTCCGACCTGTTTGGTCTGTCAGGGAGTGTATGGTGGAGGCCGCTTTTTTGGACTGAAGGGCCCTCGCGAGGAGTTTCCCAGATGGCCCTTCCCAGGATGTGACGTCATGCGTGTGGCCCCGCCCCATGTCAATATAAGGCAACCATGCAGCACGGACCCGGCATTTGAGTGGAACAGAGAAGACCCTGCAAAAGAGCCGAAGAAAGAAGAAAAGGGAGAAGAGAGGGGAGAAGACACCGGAGCTGACTTAATAAAATATTTTAAAAATCTGTGTAGTGTGTACCCCATACTCATTTACATAGGGTGGGAGGCCGGCATCTGGGGACCCCCTTATTAAAGGGGGCTTCCAGATTCCGATAAGCCCCCGCCCGCAGACCCCGACAACCAATGCACAGGGTTGTCGGGAAGAGGATCTTGTCCCAATCAACATGGTGACAAGGTGCTTGGGGGTGGGGGGCGCAAAGCTCCCCCTGCCCCAAAGCACCTATACTCCCCATGTTGAGGGCATGTGGCCTAGTACAGTCCAGGAGGGGGGGTGCTCACTTGTCCCCACCCCCTTTTCTTTGCCTGCAAGGCTGCATGCTCAGATAAGGGTCTGGTATGGATTTTGGGGGGACCCTACGCCATTTTTTTGGCATGGGGTTCCTCTTAAAATCCATGCCAGATCGTAGAGCCTGGTATGCTCTTTGGGGGGGAACCCTATGCAACTTCTATTCAAATCAATGGGCTCCCATAGGGAACCATTGATTTTAAATAGAAGGCCTGACGAGGCTTAACGCTGTGTATACAATGTTAAGCCACGTTATTGAGCGTTTTTCTGTCTCGGCGTCTAAAATGCCATGACGCTGCAGCTTCAGAACGCGCTGGTCCCACGTTCTAGTTACAGCTCACTAATGCCGACGCCCTCTACTGCTCAAAAACGTCTGCATTTTTAGAGGGCCATTGAATAACATGGAGAGCTGTAAAAAACACCCAAAAATGTGGCTTTAAACGCTCCTTGGGGATGAGGATCTGAGGAAAATGCAGAGTGCATTGAAATGCGTCATCCCATTGGTCTGATACAGCACCAACGTCACTACCTGTCCACGGGACTTCCTGGTTCTGGTTCTACCTGCTCCCAGTGCGTTCCACCACAGCACAGCCTCCATCTGCTCATCAGCATATGCATCCCCAGCAAGACCACAGCCCTGGAACAAGTGACACGGCCCTGGGCCCGGACTTCTTATGATATGCTTGTTTTTATTCAAACCTGTGAGAATGCATTTAGCTTGTTTTTAATAAATTGTCTGATGACATACTGCACTTAGATCTGGCGCTCCTGTCTCCCCCCTTCTCCTATTCCTACAGAGTTGCTTCTGCTCTTCAGGCAGCTGCCTCTAGATACGGATCCATCCCACTGGAGTCACATCCATTCACATGGACTTTTAGCTCTGATTTATGGATGTACATGGACTCTTGATATGGACTAACTTATCATTATTTTTATCTCTGGTTTTATGTTATACATTCCTTTGCATCTTTTATGTACTCCCTACCTTATTGACAGCTTACAGGCACATAAGGGTTCCCCGGTGTTCTTTTGGTGCCATTCTCATCCCTTATTCATTCTAATGGTACAATTGTAACTATCCCAAATAAATCCTTTTCATGTTGAGATGAAATGTATCTTTCTCTCAAAGAAATTGTCCTTGCAACAATGTTGCTTCTTCATCATCTATTTTGTTTTTAAGAATGCTAGAATGTGTAATGTTTCCTTGTTTTGTTAAAATATTTTTTTCTCTGTCACTTTCACTTGTTGATCTCCATCTCACAAAAATATTTCCCTCACACAGGTGCCTTTACAAACCACAAATAATACCATTGCTTATAAAAATTTTAAATAGTCCCATTTTTATATTTTTTATTCTTTCAAAATGACCCTAATTTGAGACCAAAAAATGTGATATATGTACCAACATCAGAAATAAAAATTTCATTCCCCAAAATCAGAGGGTAACATTACTATCCTTTTTTTTTATTTTTCCAAAAATCTTTTATTTAAAGTAAGGAAGTAACAATGAAATAAGCGAGCATTGAAAATACAAGAAAACATCAGTGTTGGTACAATAAGAATATTTGTTACATATGACTCGTAACACCGAAAAAGAACAGCAAGGTGAAGTATGTTAAATAGTATACAATCACAATGTTGTGTTGTGTATAAAACATTCTTACAAGCCCGTCTGTTCCTGTTTCTGAGTTTAGGCCGAGGCGTGTAGAACATTACTATTCTGCACTCATGCACCAAGAACCACCAAATATCACAGAATAAATCAAGAAGAATAACTCCTGACTAATGTAATTCCTATATATTCCAAGAAATGCAGTATCTGTGTATTTATGTGTAGGAGGGCTCCACATGCAGCAGGCCCATGACTCACAAGGTAGCACTTCTGCCTGCCATTGCTGAGGTCCTGAGTTTGAATCCCAAACATGCCACTTCATGTAGAGATGTTGTTTGTTCTCCCTATGTTTTTAAACATACAGTCAGGTCCATAAATATTGGGACACCGACACAATTGTTATCTTTTTTGCTCTATACACCACCACAATGGATTTAAAATGAAACAAACAAGATGTGCTTTAACTGCAGACTTTCAGCTTTATTTTGAGGGTATTTACATCCAAATCAGGTGAACGGTGTAGGAATTACAACAGTTTGTATATGTGCCTCCCACATTTTAAGGGACCAAAAGTAATGGGACAGATTAACAATCATAAATCAAACTTTCACTTTTTAATACTTCGTTGCAAATCCTTTGCAGTCAATTACAGCCTGAAGTCTGGAATGCATAGACATCACCAGATGCTGGGTTTCATCCCTGGTGATGCTCTGCCAGGCCAGTACTGCAACTGTCTTCAGTTCCTGCTTGTGCTTGGGGCATTTTCCCTTCAGTTTTGTCTTCAGCAAGTGAAATGCATGCTCAATCGGATTCAGGTCAGGTGCTTGACCTGGCCATTGCATAACATTCCACTTCTTTTCCAGTTCCATTGGCAGCCATACATGCCCACGCCATGACACTACCACCACCATGCTTCATTGATGAGGTGGTATGCTTTTGATCATGAGCAGTTCCTTTCCTTCTCCATACTCTTCTCTTCCCATCACTCTGGTACAAGTTGATCTTGGTCTCATCTATCCATAGGATGTTGTTCCAGAACTGTGAAGGCTTCTTTAGATGTTGTTTGGCAAACTCTAATCTGGCCTTCCTGTTTTTGAGGTTTACCAATGGTTTACATCTTCTGCTGTACTCTCTGTATTCTTCTCTTGATTGTTGACTTTGACACACATACACCTACCTCCTGGAGAGTGTTCTTGATCTGGCCAACTGTTGTGAAGGGTGTTTTCTTCACCAGGGAAATAATTCTTCGGTCATCCACCACAGTTGTTTTCCGTGGTCTTCCAGATCTTTTGGTGTTGCTGAGCTCACCGATGCGTTCTTTCTTTTTAAGGATGTCCCAAACAGTTGATTTGGCCACACCTAATGTTTTTGCTATGTTTGTTTTTTCAGCCTAATGATGGCTTGCTTCACTGAGAGTGAGCACTCTTTGGATCTCATATTGAGAGTTGACAGCAACAGATTCCAAATGCAAATAGCACACTTGAAATGAAATCTGGACCTTTTATCTGCTCCTTGTAAATGGGATAGTGAGGGAATAACACACACCTGGCCATAAAACAGCTGAGCAGCCAATTGTCCCATTACTTTTGGTCCCTTAAAAGGTGGGTGGCACATATACAAACTGTTGTAATTCCTACACCATTCACCTGATTTGGATGTAAATACCCTCAAATTAAAGCTGAAAGTCTGCAGTTAAAGCGCATCTTGTTTGTTTCATTTCAAATCCATTGTGGTGGTGTATAGAGCTAAAAATATTAGAATTGTGTTGATGTCCCAATATTTATGGACCTGACTGTATATTCCTCCTCCTGACTCAGGGCCTTACCTAAAATATGTCTAAATGTAGTATTTATGTGTAGGAGGGGTCCCAGCACCATTGCAAATCGTGTCATATGTTTTCCATGAACAAGGATTCTAATCAGCCTTAACATTTCCCCACCACCACTAATTGAAGCCTCTTATCGAGCCAAAACCCACAAAATGACAACTGTTTATCTCTCAGCATGCTATCAGTAATCAGCCATAACCACCCTTCAAAACAGATGGCATATGCCAGAAACAGGTCTTTGGCTGGCTCTCTGGCCTTCCACACTACACCTGCATTGATTAACTTCTTGCACTCCTGGGACATAGGACTGTTTTACACTGTTTTACACAACATAGATGCAGCTGAAAAGCCTATAGCAGTACAGTGGCTCAGAGGCTAGTGCTTCTGCCTAGCAGCACTGAGTTCCCTGGTTCAGATCCCAAACATGCCACTTCATGTAGAAGTTGTCTGATCTCCCTATGTTGTTAATAGGCATGTGCACTGCTAAAAAGTTAATTTTATTCACTTTTTTGTTTGCTTTTCAAAAATTCGGAAATTCAAAAAGCGAAAATTCAGAAATTCCTAATTCAGAACTTCGGAAATTCAAAAATCCCAAAACTTAAAAATATAGAAATTCGAAAATTAAAAAATTCGAAAATTCAAAAATCTGAAAAATCAAAAATTTGAAAATCCAAAAATTCGGAAATCCGAAAATAAGAACAAAAATCCAAAATAATAGCTAATAATAGCCAACTATAAAATTATAAGTATTGGAATGTCCTTTCAAATTTGGCTGTTAGTGAATATAATGAATACAAATTTTTGAATTTTCAAATTTTTGAAATTTGGATTTTCGGATTTTCGAATTTCAGAATTTCAGATTTCTGAATTTGCTAATTTTCGAATTCCCTAATTTGGGATTTCTTAATTTTCAATTTTTGAATTTTCAAATTTCTGATTTCCGAATTTCAGATATTCGATTTTCCGAATTTTGGGTTTTTGAATTTCCGATTTTGAATTTCCAAATTAACAATTTTTTTTCAAATTTCATTAAAAAAACTAATTCGGAACAAAACAAATTGCACATGTCTAGCTTTAAACATAACTTGTGACTCAGGGCCTTACATAAATTATGTCTAAATGCAGTATTTATGTGTAGGAGGGTTTCACCACCATTGCAAATCTTGGCAGATACACTATCTAGGAAAAAGTATTGGGACACCTGCCTTTACACTCACATTAACTTTAATGGCATCCCAGTCTTTGTCTGTAGCGTTCAATATTGATTTGGCCCACCCTTTGCAGCTATAACAGCTTCAACTCTTCTGGGAAGGCTGTCCACAAGGTTTAGGAATGTGTCTATGGGAATATTTGACCATTCTTCCAGAAGCGCATTTGTGAGGTCAGGCACTGATGTGGACGAGAAGGCCTGGCTCACAGTCTCCACTCTAATTCATCCCAAAGATGTTCTATCAGGTTGAGGTCAGGACTCTGTGCAGCCCAGTCAAGTTCCTCCACCCCAAACTCACTCATCCATGTCTTTATGGGCCTTGCTTTGTGTACTGGTGTGCAGTCATTTTGGAACAGGAAGGAGCCATCCCCAAACTGTTCCCACAAAATTGGAACAGCAGACTGTTGAGACAATAAAGGTAATGATATGCTTCTTCAGCATATCAAATGTGACGGGCCTATGACCATCCGAAACTGAGTGCGATCCCATATAACCCTTAATAGCTTGCCTTACTAGAAAAAAACTGCTACATGCTGGAAAATTCATCATTTTGAAAAAAAAAGGAAATACCTGCCAATATTTTTGATATCTGGCTATGGGACATCTCCTTAAAAAGACTACATAAAAATGCCAGAATAGTTTGTTCCGAAGGTGAAAGAAATTTTTCATCCCCTCCATGCAGCCGAATACTCAGCCCATGTTTTTGGGTTGATAGAATTCTGAACCACAATGCCAATGGTCCGAACGTGGAGTTCCAGCCTCATCTGCCCCGGAAAGTAAACTGAGGAAACAATCCATCCGGAACCGAGACAAAGCATCTGCGATAGCATTTCTACATCCCGGTACATAACTTGCCTTTACCCAAATATTCAGAAGTAGACATAAGGATACAAAGCAACAAAGAATCTTAATGACTGGAGGGGATCTAGAGGATAGGCAGTTAACTGCAAAACTACCCTTTTATTATCTGATTGAATAGCAATACGGGAACAGCTCTAGTAAGACTATATTCTTAGTCAATTTATTATGTACCCAAGAGGACGGCCATCTGCCACAGCACCAATGGCTGCGCCAAGCTGCCGCAAAACCCCTTGAACCCACTGCATGATCAGCTGCTTGGACGAATTCCTCCTGGAAAAAGGATCTCCCGTTATATGAATCCAAAAATTGTGACCAAATCAAAAGGTCTAACTTAAGGTCATTATTCATTCTTATGTGGGAAAAGGGGGACTTTAAACCTGATGTCGATAAATAAAGCCTCCTAGAGAAAATTCTGCCAACTAGCATAATGTGACATGCAAAACTAAAACCCCTAATAAGGAAAGCAATCCTTTTAACAGGACTTTCTTTTTTTCTGTTTAAAAAATAAATCAAACCTTTTGCCTTGTCTACCTTCTCTAATGGTAAACAACATTCTGACAAAACTGTATCTATGTGAATCCCTAAAAGAAAGAAGTGCAAAGAAGTGGAGTGAAAAATAGTATTTTCTTCTGCCATTGGAATGCCAAAATGGCTCATAATAATAGAAAAAAGTTTCAAGGAATAAAACAAATGCGGGATTCGGCCAGCCCAACAAACAAAAAAATCATCTAAATAATGCACAATATTACCCAAACCCTATTCGAAACTAACAACCCAGTGTAAAAATTTTGCAAATCTCTCAAAATAAGAACAGGACAGGGAACAACCCATTGGCAAACACATGTCATAAAAGAAAACATTTTCAAAGAAAAAACCTAAGGAACTGTAAGAGCTAGGAGAAACTGGTAGCAATCTAAATGCAGACTTAATGTTTGCCTTTGCCATTAAAGTCCCTTGGCCAAAGGATCTCATTTTAACTATTGCTTCTTCAAAAGAGGAATAAAAAACTGATCTCATCATTAAGGGAGGATCCTTTTGGATAGGATAAATGATGAATGATCCTAAACGAATTGGGTCTTTCTTAGGAACCACCCCTAGTGGTGAAATGCGAAAGTTCTTAAAGGGGGGGCGGAAAAGGACCCGCCATGCGGCCTTCAGAGATCTACTTCACCTTTTTTTATTTAACAGTATCCGGGTAATTAACAGCTGATTTCAAATTATCAACCACCTTGCAACCTTAACCTGGAAATGTAGGGAATGAAAATCCATAAGTAAACCCCTCAATTAGAAACTGCGCTATCTCCTGCTCTGGGTACCGTTCCAGCCATGGAAGCATATTTATTAACTTCACTGGCGTGAACCCTTTTGGATTGAAAATTGTCACGCTGCTGTCCCGACGAACCAGGTCTTTTGAAACATTTCAAAACGGCGTGTGAGGGCCAGAGCAGAAAGAACACTCGTGCCTATATCTTCACGATGCACCCCACTTACACTGACTTTCGTTGAATGCATATCCTATAAGGGGAAATGTTGTTAACAGCAGGCTGTTGCTTTAAAAAGGTGGGTTTCTGTGGTACTATTAGATTGAGCCAAAGGCCCATGTCCTTCATGCCCCATTTTAGATTAGGGTAAATGGACATTTTTTTGCCTGAAGGACTCGTCGTATTGATACCAACCCATACCTCCAAAGCTCTTATAAGCTTCCAGTACATTTTCCAAGTGCTGGAATAACCCGCTACGTTTTCTGGGTGTTTCTCCCCCAAAATGCTAGCAAATATGCAGTATACCTGCAACCAATTATTAAAGGATCTGGAAATGGGTCTACGTCTATACTCTTCCCCTTTGTCTTCTGCTTTTTTCCGATTTACTTGAATTCCTTGGCTGAAAGAAGGAGTGATAAAATAGCCAAAAATTCCCCTTTCCAGATCTTTTCCTTCACATTCAATGACAGATGGAAACCTAGCGGAGACATCTTGCATGGCAATGTCTCCCTAAAGCATGTCTCAGGAACTGAGGAGTTAACCACATCACAAAGGGTTCCGTATTTTTAACTGAAACCACGTCTTGAGTGTTTGGTGTTGAATTAATACTAGGATTCACATTAGCTGAACCCCTTGTTAATGAAGCAAAATTTCTAGCTGACAAAGGGTTAACCACCGTAGCCTCAGGATACCATACAGAGGTAGGGGAAGCAGAAGGGATAGTAGCTGGAGTACTAAATAATTTTGCTATGTTAGCCCTAGAAGACATTAAATTTGAAAGCACCTGCAACTCACCATGTGTCCCAGCAGGTGGTGCCAAAGGAGTCAGCTCGGGCTGAATTACCTTAGGAATCTCATGAGAACTGGAAGGAGTGACTGACAGGCTGTTATCCACTTCGGGCACACTCTGCCTACCCAAACGGCTTCTTCTCTATGTCAGAGCGCATTCGACACTAGAGGGAGGAGCCTGGCTCTCAGGCAATATCCCACTCCCCCCCCCTGGCCGTCTGCTGCCGCTCCAAATAGGGGATGGGGAATAGGCCCAGCTCCTCCTTACTCGGTGGTCGAGTAGCTCTTCAACTTCAGCGCTGCCCACGCCATGCTCCTCCATACTGCCCGAGGGGCCCGGTTCTTGACTCGCCATCCTCCCTCACTTCGGGGGGTTGCTGCTCTGTAGAGACGTCTGCTGTTCTTCTCTGACGCCGGGCTGGCTAGGGGACAAGGGTTGACACGCCGGCCTCCTCCCCTCCCCATTCCTGCTTGGGTTCAACAGGAGCTTCACCCAGGCATTTTCTCTGCCATACTTCACACCCCCCCCCCCACCCCCCCGCAAGGCTCCACTCTTATAATAAGTTATCGCAGTAAGCTATCCATGAGAGGAATTTTAAATAATGTGATTCTTCCAGGCTCCGATGCCTTCACCTGCAGCAAGAACCCTGAGGGGGTGGCCCTTATATATATAATGAGCCCCACAGAACATTCCAACAAATTAATTTGGCCCATTCCTACCTGTTCACAGGTGAGCAGGAATATTTAAAGGGCCAGTGTCACTGAAAATTGTACTACATTTAAACACTGCCACTGCTTCAAACAAATGGGGGAAAAGGCGGAGGCAACCCCATGAAGGTGCTCCCAAATGAATTGTGCCCCCTTATACAATCTCTGTGCTATGCAAATTCAGCCATACAGGTAGTATGGCTGAATTTGCATTGCATTCGGACCAAACTCGCACAGGACCTTTTTTTTGTTGCGCAGCAGAATTGGATTGCATGGGTGTTCACACCCATACAATCAGATTCCTGTCCGAATTTGCAGTTTGCAGTGCGATATGCAAACTGTGTTGGGGTGTCATTAGCTTTCTATTGACACTCCCAGCAATTTAGCAGGGTTCCCACATCGCACCCGACTCACAGGCAGTTCACACTGCCATATGTAAACTGCTGGGAGTGCCAATAGAAATCTAATGACACCCACAAATCAGTTTGCAGATCGCAGTGTGAACACCCATGCGATTCGATTCTGCTGCGGAATAAAAAAGGGTCCTGTGCGAGTTTGGTCCTACTGTGATGCGATTTCAGCCATACTATCTGTATGGCTGAAATCGCATCACACAGAGGTGGCATGTGATTTTCACTGCACTGCGGTGCATATCATATGCAATCTCGGACAACTCTGCAGTGTTAACTGGCCCTCAGTCATGCTCTCATTTATATTTGCATAGTCCTTACAGATTTACATTAGCAGAACAAATGCAGGAAGGGTAATGTGGCTGTAAACAGGAAGTGATGTGTGCACATGGGCTGGAAGCAAATGTGTGGTGACACCAAATAAACAATTCACTGAACCCCACCAACACCAAATATAGCTACCATATCCTACCCCACGTTGATCGAAAATGTAATTTCAACTTGCTTGCAGCTATAATGTATTGCTGACTCCTGGCAATACAGAATAAAAAAATATGGCATGGGGTCCCCCCCCCAATCCATACCAAGCCCTTTGGGTCAGGTATAAATTTCAAGGGGAAGCCCACACCAATTTTTTTTACAAAACGGCGTGGGATCCCCCAAGGTCAATACCAGACTCTTATCCGAGCATGCAGCCTGGAGGTCAGGATGGGAGGGACAAGCAAATGCCCCCCCGGACCATACCAGGCCACATGCCCTCAACATGAGCGGTGTGTGTGCTTTGGGGCGGGGGGGGGGCTCTGCGGGTAGGGGGCTGATCGGAATGTGGAAGCCCCCTTTAACAAGGGGGCCCCCTTATCCTGGCCCCCCCATGTGAAGGGGTATCGGGTACATCATACCCCTACCCATTCACCAAAAAAGTGTAAAAATGTTTTTTAAAAAATAAATTTTTTGTCCAATCTTTTATGTCAAAAATGTTAAAGTGTCCCACGATGTACATCCATAATCAATCATGGTGTCCGACGGACCAGAAAATTTGACACCAATCTAAACGCTGCACCCCGATGGGAGGGCTAACTGCTGTCTCTTTTGCTTTGACAGGTGTTATATTGTCAAGGGCGAGGCCACCCAGTGATGTAGGTAACCAGGTTACGCCGCACCCTTCTGATGTCACATGCCAGCACATGACATCAGAGGGTGCGGGCCCACTGGGTTACGTACCCAGGTGGCCCTGCCCTTGCCTAGAAAAGAACTGTCAAAGCGCACAGAGCGCATACAGTGGGAGCCCTCCCATCGAGGCGGAGCAATTACATTATGTAGTATTTTTGGGTCCGTCAGACGCCGTGATTGTACATTACAGAAATATGAAAAGAATCCAATATTAGTAATTGTATTTTCTATGAGTGTGCCCTGTGGCGTAGTGGTATGTTGTCCTACATTCAAAACTTGGTTTTAATCCCACCAATGGCATCACCTCCTAAAAACTAGCATTGTAGCCAGCAGGCATAATTATCCAGTACACATCATTTTGGTTGATTATAACTCTTCAAATGCATGCAATGGTATATAATTATTCAACATTAAGGTGTGGAATTCCAAAATCCAGCTAATCAAAAATCCAGACAAGACAAAAAACAGTGTGGGTTCCCCTCTGCCTTCCATAACGGGCAGTTCAGGTCTGGTCTGGATTTTTAGGCGAACTCCGCACCAAAATGTAAAAAAAAATTGGCGTGGGGTGGGCCACCCCCCAAATCCCATACCAGACCCTTATCTGAGCATGCAGCTTGGCCAGACAGGATGGGGGGACGAGTGAGTGCCCCCTCAGTCCTCAGCTGTACCAGGGCACATGCTCTCAACATGGGGGGGAATGAGCCCTGCACCCCCACCCCATGTTGAACAAGGGCCTTTTCCCAACAACACTGGCCGGTAGTTGTCCGGGTCTGTGGATGGGGGCCCCCAGATTCCACCCCCCCCCCATGTGAATGAGTATGGGGTACATATACCCCTACCCAGTCACCTAAAAAAGTGGGAAAAAAAAACACACTACACAGGTTTGTAAAATATTTTATTAAGGCAGCTCTGACATGTCCTCTCCCCTCTCCGACTCTTTTCTCTCCCCCGGTGTCTTCTTTCTTCTGCTCTTTTGCAGGGTCTTCTTTCTTCTGAGGGGTCTTTTTTCTTCTGCTGTTTTGGGGGTCATTATTCTTCTGATCTTTTGTAAGGTCTTCTGATCTTTTGTGAGGTCTTCTGCTCTTTTGCCGGTTCTTCTTCTCTGTGCCTTCTTCTGCTCTTTTGCATTGGCTTCTTCATCTCTGCGCCATCTTCTGCTCTTCTGCAGGGTCTTCTCCACGCCATATTCTGCTCTTTTGCCTGGTCTTCTCCCTCTGTTCTTCTTCCAATGTTGATGCAACGTTATCTCCAGTTGTAATACTAGCCCCGCTCTGTGGAATGACTTATATTAGCATGGGGCGGGCCCCTTGTGACGTCACTGTCCTGTGCATGATGGGACTGTGATGTCACAAGGAGGTGGGGCCTCTGAATGATGTTACCAGGTGGCCCCGCCCCATACCAATGTAAGTCATTGCACAGAGCGGAGCCAGCATTACAACTGGGGATTGCGTTGAGTCAACTTCAGTAGAAGAACAAAGGAAGAAGACAGCAGAGAAGACCCGGCAAAAGAGCATAAGATGGCGCAGAGAGGGAGAAGACCCTACAAAAGAGCAAGAGACAGCACAGAGAGGGAGAAGACCCTGCAAAAGAGCAAAAGACGGCACAGAGAAGGAAAAAAAGAGAGAGAAGAACCGCAAAAGAGCAGAAGAAATAAGACCTGCAAAAGAGCAGAAGAAAGAAGACCCTTCAGAAGAAAGAAGACCCCACAAAAGAGCAGAAGAAAGAAGACCCTTCAGAAGAAAGAAGACCCTACAAAAGAGCAGAAGAAAGAAGGCACTGGAGGAGTCTTAACACAATAAGACTTAATACAATATTTTAAAAACCTGTGTAGTGTGGGGGGCGTGTCCGGCCGGCGTGAAGGATGGCAGCACTGTGAGAGAGCTCCGGCTCCAGCGATCCGCCTAGCGAATTCCGAAGCGACAGCAGCGTGGCACAGACAACAGGGATGGCTTCTACAGATGCAGCGGCAGCGGGGGCGATCAGAAAAAGGGGCTCCCAGCGCTCCTTCCCGCAGAAATTGACCGATTTCTTCAGCCCCTCCGGAGGGAGGGTGTACCAAGATGGCGCCGGCGCGCCGCTGCGGCCTACAGAGGAAGGAGACAGCGCCTCGGATTCCGGGAGCTCAGCGGCGTCAATCAGCTCAGTAATCCACAGAAGAAACACAAATGTAAGTGATCTCTCACCCCCTGATAGTCCTACTACTCGAAGTCCCGCGAAAAGTAAAAAAGCTAAAGGGGATTCCCAGGATGCTGAAGATAACATGGATGAATCAGCACCAGAGCTACCCACACAGACTCCTCTAGAAAATTTCCCCTCTTCATCTCAACCAGTCACCATGTCTAGCATGAAAGAGATGTTGATCTCCTTAAGGGACACTCTACATATTGATATGATGAAGATGCTGCAGCCCATTAATGTCTCAGTTTCTGATTTGCAAGACAGGATGGATCATGTTGAATACAAATTGGAAGATGCCTACTCTGCACATAACAGCCTAATAGACGCGTATCTCGATCAGCAACGTGAACTGCAGAGGATCTCAGCCAAACTGGCGGACATGGAAGACCGTAGCCGCAGATCCAACATAAAGTTCCGCGGCATATCGGAGAAAATATCCAATGCAGAACTGACTGACTTCATTAGACAACTCCTGCATGAGCTGGTACCAGAGGCAAGTGACATGGAGCTGCTAATTGACAGGGCTCACAGGCTACCAAAACCATCTTTCCTCCCAGACACCATCCCAAGAGACGTTCTGGCTAAGATTCACTTTTACCATGTGAAAGATGCAGCTATGAAAGCCATGAGACATAAACAACAGCTAACAGGTAAATTCGCGGGGATCTCCCTGTACACAGACCTATCCCAGGCGACTGTACAACACCGCAAGAAAATGACCACAATCACCAAAACCCTGCGGAACCACAACATCGGGTACAAGTGGGGGACCCCGTCCAAGTTGATTGTGACCTACAAGGACCTCTCAGTGAACATACACTCCCTGGAAGCAGGCCTACGCTACTTGAAAGAATGGGGAATCCTCCCTCAAGACAACAATGAAGAGTCATCCGCTGAACCTTCTAAATTGAAGAAAGACTGGTCACAGCGCCCGTCTAAATCATCATTCAAGAAAAAGCACGCTCACAAGCCATGAGGCGGACACAGGAGCCCACACTACTGACCTCCCTTCCCGGATAACAGGCTCATTTCTTTCTTGTTATCGGGGCAAGTTAACCCCCAGTGATGTGCATTAGTGATTGCCCTAGAGAACCAGGGCAGGCTCTGTTCTCATTTTTACTTGTTTTTTCACCTATTGTTACCCTACAGTTCATGTTCCTGTTCAACTACTTTGACGTACATCTTGTGCTCACCAAGAACTGGCCACTGTTCAACGCAGACCCGCTAGATGATTCGCGGAAGATGACCCACGACTCCAAGTACTCATACATCAACCAACTTCATCCACTTAAAGCTGCTCCCTCTGAGATCTGCTCCCCGGTGAGTTATCCCATATACAACACCCAAGCATCACGAGACATAAATGACTATTAAGATAATATCCATCAATGTAAAAGGACTCAATAGCCCCTTTAAACGCCAAGTACTCTGGCAAGAAGCGCGGAGACTAAATGGGGACATAGTCTGCGCACAAGAAACTCATTTTGCGGCTAACAGAGCCCCCAAATGTACACACGTCCAGTATCCCAACATTTTTTTCGCTAACGCAAGCTCCAAACATAACGGAGTGATGGTTGCTATTAGAAGCTCCATAGCCTTTGTGCAACAAGAGGTGATATGTGACCCAAATGGAAGGTATATCATACTTGTATGCCTGTTGAATAATGTACAGTATACCCTGGTTACGGTTTACGGCCCTAACCAGGGACAATGTAAATTTATTAAGAAACTATTACATAAAATTAAAACTGTTTGTAAGGGGGAACTCCTTCTGGTGGGTGACTTTAACATGGTGGCTGACAACATGGAAGATTGCAACCCCCCCAAAAGACAACCCGCCAATACCCTACAACACCCCCCCAACGTTAGAAGGTACAACAGTCGGTGGTACAATTTCAGTGGGTGGTCTTCCTCAAGGGGGAATGTTTGTCAAAATTAAAATACATTATCAAAGAATTATTTAAATGTAACAGGGACCAATCCCGGCATTTGGCATTGGTCCCATATGACATGTAATAAGTTGTCCGTATGTTCATACTATATGGAAGGTAAACCCAGTGTATAGTGGAGAACAACGTGTTTCCGATACCTCGAAGATTATCGTTGGTAGTGAGGCAATACAAACCTCGAACGCAATCGCTTTTTTTACAACCCTATGACCTGCACACATGTAAAC
>BLSH010169496.1:78344-93307 GCA_018402905.1 Glandirana rugosa | reverse complement strand
GAGGAGGAGGAAGAGGGGTCATTTCCACGGTTATCAGGCCAGTCATTCGCAAGTGGCTCGGAGGGTGGGTTCCTGCACCAGCATAGGCCAGGTCCAAAATATTCAAGCCAGGGCACAGTTCTGGAGGACGAGGAAGATGAGGAGGAGGAGGAGGATGAATTGCAGCAGGGTGGCACCCAACGCAGCTCGTGGGCATCACTGGAGCGTGGCTGGGGGGATACAGAGGACACAGATGATATACCTCCCACAGAGGACAGCTTGTCTTTGCCTGTGGGCAGCCTGGCACACATGGCCGACTACATGCTGCAGTGCCTGCGCAACGACAGCCGAGTTGCCCACATTGTAACTTCCTCTGATTACTGGGTGGCCACCCTGCTGGATCCCCGTTACAAGGACAACATGCCGTCCTTAATCCCCTCACTGGAGCGTGAGAGGAAGATGCGCGACTACAAGTGCACACTGGTAGAGGCGCTGCTGAGGGCATTCCCAAATGATACCGGGGGCTCAGCGGAAGCACAAGGTGAAGGTAGAGGAGGAGGAGGAGGTAGAGGCCACCAACGCAGCTGTGCCACCGCCAGCCCCTCAGAAGGCAGGGTTAGCATGGCTGAAATGTGGCAAAGCTTTGTCAGCAGCCCGCCACAACAAACAGCACAACCAGCCGATAGACAACGTCTTAGCATTAGGTAGCATTTCAGCAACAGGGTGCAAGAGTATGTGGGCACACGCCTACACGTACTGCCTGATGGGTCTGCCCCATTCAACTTCTGGGTCTCCAAATTGGCCACATGGCCTGAGCTTGCCGTTTATGCCTTGGAGATGCTGGCCTGCCCTGCAGCCAGTGTATTGTCGGAGTGTGTGTTTAGCACGGCAGGGGGCGTTATCACAGACAAGCGGAGCCGTTTGTCCACATCCAATGTGGACAAGCTAACCTTTATTAAAATGAATCAGGCATGGATCCCACAAGACTTGTCTGTACCTTGTGCAGAATAAACATTTAGACCGGACTCACACAGCCATTCATATACTTCTTTTTTTGAATAGGCCTCAATACCTCCTCCTACTCCTCTACCACCGCCACTTCCACCTACACTGCCACGGTCACGGCCTAGTCAACCTCTAGGCTCCTACTCCACATCCACCCTCTTCCCATTTTTTTATTTTAGTTTAATTTATTTTCCCGCTCAACTCTAGTCACCTGTCATGTTAGTAGAGAAGTATTCTTGGAGACTATTATCAATTCCAGTGACATTTACTGAGTCTGTGAGTAACGACTCATTTAGTCTCCAGTGCGGTTTAGGGAATAGTCTGGACTGGATGTGGATGGACATCGACACTAGAGAATGATCTGAAAGGGCTGTGTCATGAATGTGGGCATCTAATATGGTTGGTAAGGTATAGAAGGAAGTTCATAGGTGGTCAATTCTAGAATATGAGTTGTGGGGGCTAGAATAATGAGTAAAGTCCCTGCTACGGGGATGCCTATCCCTCCATACATCAATTAAGTTATAGGAGTGGAGGAGTTTGGCTATGAGTAGACTGACTTTAGTTGGGCGCAAAAGTTGGTTACCTAGGGGTCTGGTTTTATCTAATGATTGGTCAAAGGCTACATTAGAGTCCCCTCCAAATATTATCGTGCCCTCCAACAAGGGGGAAAGGACCGCTAACATTTTCGGAAAGAACTTCAGCTGACCCTGATTGGGAGCGTAGTACGAAATCAGTGAAATGATTTGCCCATCAATAGTACCCTTCACTAGAATATACCTGCCCTCTGGGTCCCTGACATCTGAGAGCCAAGTGAAGTTGCAATTTGTAGAGAATAGAATAGCTACACCTTTTGATTTAGATTCAGCGTTAGCTAGGAAAAAGCTTGGAAAATATGGGTGGAGGAAGTTAGAGTTGAATCGGGCAGGGAAATGAGTTTCCTGGAGCATAAGGATATCTAATTTCAGAGATTTATAAAGATCACCGATCTTCTTGCGTTTTATGGGAGAGTTCAGTCCCTGAACATTGTGGGTAGCAACTTTAAAAGGGAATTGTGGGAGGTCAGCCATCACTTATGGGGCAGAGGGTGTATCTATTAGTAGGGTCACTCACCCTTCCCAAGATTTTCCCATTATCCATGGAACCATATCGCGGCTTGAAGATAGAGCCTTGAGCAGCATTCACGCTGGAAGAAAAGAAGAAGAAATGGAGGGGAAGAGAAAAAGAAACCAGAAGTATGAAAAAGGCAATATTAAACATTGTGAACCAATCTCGACAAGTAAGTAGCCCTGAAAAGGGCCATTTTATTTATTTTATTTATTTATTTTAGGTACTTATATAGCGCCGTCAATTTACGCAGCGCTTTACATATACATTGTACATTCACATCAGTCCCTACCCTCAAGGAGCTTACAATCTAAAGTCCCTAACTCACATTCATACATATACTAGGGACAATTTAGAGAGGATCTAATTTACCTACCAGCATGTCTTTGGAGTGTGGGAGGAAACCGGAGTACCCGGAGGAAACCCACGCAGGCACAGGGAGAACATGCAAACTCCAGGCAAGTAGTGTCGTGGTTGGGATTCGAACCAGCGACCCTTTTGTTGCCAGGCGAAAGTGCTACCCACTACACCACTGTGCCGCCCGTTTTCTCCTACTAAGGGATTTGCGACCAAAGGGGGAGAAAAAATAGAGCTCCTTGGACACCCTTTGGTATAGACCAAAAAGTCTAGCTATTACCACTAGACAGCCCATCCCTGACCTACCAAAAGCGATCAGCTAGATAGGCGGAGGCGCAAGTGGGCCACCACCCGCCTAGGAGCCCTGTGAAAAACAATTAATATGAACAATGGAAAATGACAACTTATAGTCTAATCTTATATAAGGTCTTGAAACGGACTACAAGCCCCAGATGTCTCTCGCTTGAAGAGAAACAGTTGCCATCCCTTCCGGCCCCGGCCTGCGAAGACCCCCCCCCGAGAGAAGGGAGAGGGAGGTCTCCACAGGACGGGACCCCTGACGCGGGGGCATGGCCAACAAGGACGGGGCAAGAGAACCCGTAAAGTATGAGAGAACCATTTAATGGAGTCCAACCTCAACTTTGACACTTTGGCGTCAGAGAGTCTTTTAGTTCAAAACAAACCATCAGCCTGAAAAGCAAATAAATGTTAATGGGATTATATTGCATCAGGCCTATTTCAGGAGGGTATGCAATCAAGGCTTACCCTAGAAGTTAAGAGGGGACATAAGTCAACGGAGGCCCTAAAATAGAATAAGGTTGAAAATTATATAGGGACCAAGAACAAAAAGAGAAAATTGTGGAATGGGCGTTTCTCCAGAGCAGGAGTCCTGCTAGTTAGAAGTTATGTTAATCTTGTCTGAGACCCAAGTCAGGGGGTGCCATTTTCTTTCGCTCGTTTTGACTTGCCCTTCTTCCAGAGGGGGTCCTTGGGCTGGTGGGAGACTGTCTCTTAGATGAACTGGTGTTGTTAGAGGTGTCCATATCAGATTCCTGAGATATCAATTTTAGATGGAGGAAGAGTTTCTCTCCTTCTTGTAGAGAAGAGAAAGCATAATCCCGACCTTTGAGAGAAAATTTAACAGCAAATGGAAAGGACCACTTGTATTTGATTTCCTATTCCGTCAACACTGCTAGGAGGGGTTTCAAAGCTCTCCTTTTCTGTATTGTAGATGGGGCAAGGTCGGCATAGATTTGAACAGGGTGCCCTTTGCAGAGGATCTTGGCAGTAATTCTGGACTGTTTCATGACCCCTTCCTTTATGGCATAAAAATGGGGCTTGACAATTATATCTCTCAGGGTGCCATCTTTCCGTAGGGGCCCCAGAGCTCTGTGGGCCCTGTCAAGTTCTAAACGATGTCCTTGATCTCCTCTGGGAGGCCTCTCACTCTAAAATTATCTCGTCTAGACCTATTTTTTGTCGATTCTTGAAAGGGCTGTATCTAATTGATCTTGTAGGGAACCAATAAGATCTGAGTTCTGGTTGGAGATTGCTGCAGTGGAGTCCAGCTTGTTCTCAATTGCTTCAATACGGGCCCCCAGCATTTGAAAATCTGATTTGATCTCACCAGTAATAGTGGCAATCGTATTTGCTAGACCCCTCTCAAGGAGAGACGAGAATTTGTGGTAGAGATCTTCCACCTGTAATGAAATGTTAGGGCTGGGTAGGCTAGGTGATGCTGGAACCAGGCTGTTAGGCCCCAGTGGAGAAGATGAAAGTTCCCCTTGGAAACGGCCTAGTAGTAATTCTGTGGAGGAGGGCGATGGCAAGGGGAGCTGTAAGGAACCTCCCTGTGGTCCTGGGGTGAAAGTCAGCAAAGCAGGAGAGAGTACTTGCCTAGAATCGCGATGTATTGAGTGACCCGGGCTCTCTTAGCGAGGGCTGTCCATGGCTCCTGTAGCTGTGGCTGGAGCTGCCGACATCTTGGGACACCCCTTCAAAGAGGTCACAGATAAAAGCAAGCTCAAATCTTTCCTTGCGGTCGGTGCAGACATGCAGGGGAGAGGCTGCCCTGTTAAGAGACCAGGTCACCCGTTCTGGGAACAGACTGATGGGCTATGGAGTCAAGACAGAATCCGAGGATGGGAGAGGCTTAATATTGTGGGGTGAGGGCCTGAGTGAGTTTATGAGCACCTCTATATTAGTGATGAAAGCCCTGAGGACATCCCATGGGGCTTGGGGGGTAGCCTTGTGTCTCTGTAGGGGTGGTCACCAGGTGTTCCTGTGAGCTAAAATGCCTTTAGGCCTTAACGGCGGCCATCTTGGTACACCCAGTTATCTCTATTGTTGCTGGGGTAGAAAATTGGGGGCTCAGGGAGTGACCCGCCAGACTGACCTTCTCCTCAGGTGTGTAGGCCGACTGGTCCTGACTGGACTGGATGTTCCAGCTCGTTTGGATCCACTGCGCTGGATCTGCTGTGCCTGTTAGGCCGCCGCCACGGCCATCTTGGGACACCCGGCGGTCCCCACGATGTGGCGGGTGGACTCGGGGGTCCTTTGCAGCGCTTCCTACTGCCTTCCTCGGCCTGTGGGGAGCTTTGGGGGAAAGGATCCCCTGATACTGGCTCTCCCCAGCGTCGTCTCTGTGCGTTTAGGGCATCGTAGGCGGGTGATGGTGCGGAGCTCCGGATCAAGCGACCATCCTGGAGCTTCCGCACATGCGCACTCCCCCCATGCCAAAATTAAAAAAAAATAATGTGGGGGTCCCCCCAAAATCCATACGGGACCTGGATTTAAAGGGGAACCCCGCGCCAACATTTTTTAAAAAAATGGCGTCAGGTCAGGATAGGGGGGAACGAGCGAGCGCCCCCCATTCTGAAACATACCAGGTCACATGCCCTCAACATGGGTAGGGTGCTTTTTCGTACCCCCTCAAAGCACCTTGTCCTCATGTTGATGGGGACAAGGGCCTCTTCCTGACAACCCTGGCTGGTGGTTGTCGGGGTCTGCGGACGGGGTACTTATCGAAATGTGGAAGCCCCCTTTCATAATGGGGACCCTAAATCCCTGCCCCCCCCTATGTGAATGAGAAAAAAGCTGTGAAATGTAAGAAAAACAAGAGCCGGTTTTTGACAATTGTAAGATAGCTACCAGGTATCTTCTTCCCAGTGTCTTCTCTCCCGGTTCTCTGTTCTTCCTTGCCGCCATCTTCTCCTGTTGTTGTCACTCCCGCCACCATCTTCTCCTGCCGCCATCTTTTGTCGCCGCCTTCTTCCTTCGTTCTTGTGTTCTTCCACGCTGCCGTCTTCCTTGGTTGTGCTGTAACCCGCTGTCTGGCGTTTCTTAAATAACCATGGGGCATGGCCATCCGATGATGTCACCCAGAGAGCCTGCCCCCTTGTGAGGTCACAAGGCTACATAAGAGCTGTCAGACAGTGGAGGGTATCACAACGGAGGAAGACAGAGAGACAGCGGCAATAGAAGATGGTGGTGATAGAAGGTGGCGACAGAAGAATGCAGCGAGGAAGAACAGAGAACCAGGAAAAGACGGTGGCTGCAGAGAAGACACTGGGAAGAAGACACCTGAGAGCTATTTTACAATAAAAGACTTGTCAAAAACCGGCTCTTGTTTTTTTTTTACATTTCACAGCTTTTTTGGTAAATGGGTAGGGGCACAATGTACCCCATACTCATTCACATGGGGGGGCTGGGATCTGGGGACCCCTTGTTAAAGAGGGTTTCCAGAGTCTGACAAGCTCCCCACCCGCAGACCCCGACAAGCCAGCTTTGTCAGGAAGAGGCCCTTGTCCCCATCAACATGGGACCCCAAAGCACCCTCCCCATGTTGAGGGCATGTAGCCTGGTATGGTTCAGGAGGGGAAGGGGGGTGCTTACTGGACCCCCCCTATCCTGATCTGCCAGGCTGTGTGCTCGGATAAGGGTCTGGTATGGATTTTGGGGGGACCCCACACCAAAAATTGGCGGGGGTTCCACTTAAAATTCACACCAGACCCAAAGGACCTGGTGTGGCTTTTGGGGGGACCCACACGTCATTTTTTTAAAAAATTTGGCAGGGGTTCCCCTTAAAATCCATTCCAGACATGAAGGGCCTGGTATGGACTGGGGGGGAGACCCTACAAATTTTTTATCTGTGATTATTTATCTATATTCCCAGCAATACATTACAGCCGTGATCAAGTTTAAATTACTTTTTTTCTTAAAAAATGTAATTTTGCTGTGGCACTGTTCTAAAGATTGCACAGATGCGCCACTTTAAAAGCAGACTAAGGGGACCCTCCAGGCACGATATTTAAAGGAATATTTCATTTTTATTTTTTCATTTTAATCATTATTAAAATCACTGCTCCTTTAAAAATGATCTTTTGAAAAATTTTTACCCAGGTCCCCATACACTTTTTATGGCAATGAATTTGCATAAATGCTTTAACCCCTTCAGATCCGTGCTATAGCCGAAAGACGTCTACAGCGTGGATCTCAATTGCCGGGTGGATGTCCATGGACGTCCGCCCTTGTGCACACTCCCGGCGGGCACTCACAGGCGGTTACGCTGCGTGGGCATGCCCACGGGTCGGGCGGACTTTATCTCCGCTCATGACCCGCGATCGCCTGTCAGAGCTGCAGAACGGGGAACCGCCGATGTAAACACAGCGGTTCTCTGTTCTGTGAAGGGAGACATAGCAGATCTACTGATCCCTATCACTGGGATCAGTTAGATCTGTTATGTCCCTGCCAGCCCAGCCCCCTCACAATTAGAACACATACAGGGAACACAGTTAACCCCTTCACTGTCCCCTGCAGGTTAACCCCTTCCCTGCCACTGACATTTATACAGTAATCAGTGGACATTTAAATTTCTGATTGCTGTATACATGTCATTGGTCCCAAAAAATTTCAGAAATGTCCGACATGTCGGCCCCAATATCAAAGTCCCAATAAAAATCGCAGATCGCCACCATTGCTAGTAAAAAAAAAATATTAGAAACACCATAAATCAATTCCCATAGTTTGTAGACGCGATAACTTTTGCGCAAACCAAACAATAAACGCCAATTGCAAATTTTTTTACCAAAAATATGTAGAAGAATATATCTTGGCTCTTTTTTTTTTGGATATTTATTATAGCAAAAAGTAAAAAATATTGTTCTGTTTTTCAAAATTGTCGCTCTTTGTTTATAGCGCAAAAAATAAAAACCACAGAGGTGATCAAATACCATAAAAAAAAGCACTATTTGTGGGGAAAAAAATTTTGTTTGGGTACAACGTCGCACGAACGCACAATTGTCATTCAAAATGCGACAGCGCTGAAAGCCTAAAATTGGTCTGGGCAGGAGGGGGGTTTAAGTGCCCAGTAAGCAAGTAGTTAAACGGAGGAATTTGGAATTCACAGGTTCGAGACCAATTGACAGCCACTGCTCCCACATATGTGAGCTGACAGGTATCTTCCACAGCCATAGTACTGTTTGCATGTGCGCCCAGTTTCCTAGAGGTGAAGTCTTAATTGGGCGCTATTTTCCTGCACTGCAGGAGCACATTTTGGCGCTATAGTAAATTACCTCCGCTGTGTTTGCAGCAAACAGAGTGCCTCTCCTCACTTCTTGTCAGAGGCACTGAGCTCAATGGACAGCTTGGAGCCTTGGACCAATGGCAAAAGCACCATTGGCCCAAGCTGTCCAATAAAAATGCTGCAGTGGAGGCATGCCTCACTGCAGTGTCATAGAAGGGGGCATGTGTCTAAAAGACAAATTCTCCCTTTCAGCCCAGCCCTCTTAACTACAAGGAAAAACATGGGTTTATGGGTATAAGATTTACCCACAATCCCATGTTTTTCTCACACAGTTAAGAGGGAGAATGAGAATCTGTTGAGCTGAAAAGATACAAGTTGAATCATATATTATTATGATATATGTTATAAGATAATGATTTATTATTTATCTATTTACTGTGAAATTACTCGTTTGAAGTTAAAACTTCAAACTTCAGTAATTTGTCTATTAACCACTTCTGGACCACGTTGCGTATATTTACTGCTGCAAGGTGGCAGCATAACGCGAATCACCGTTTATAAACGGCGGTTAGCCCACGCGCGGCTAGGGTGCCCGCCACGAGCTTGAGGAGTGGGGGGGACTCAATGTCTGCTGGCGGCCCACGATCGCCTACAATAGGAGAAAAGTAGGGGAGCCTATTGGACATAACACTGATCTACTGATCCCTGTCAGTGGGATCAGATAGATCTATTATGCCCCTGCCAGCCCAGTCCCGATAAAAAAATCGCAGATCGCCACCATTACCAGTAAAAAAAAAAGTAGTAAAAACGCCATAAATTAATTCTTATGGTTTGTAAACACTGCAACTTTTGCTCAAATCAATCAATAAACACTGATTGCGATTTTTTTTTTTTACCACAAATATGTAGAAGAATATATATATCGGTCAAAACTGATGAATACATTTTTTTATAATTTTTTTTGGATATGTATTTTAGCAAAAAGTAAGAAATATTGTTTTTTTTGCAAAATTGTCGCTCTTTTTTTGTTTACAGCGGTGATCAGAAGTGACAGAGAGGTGATCAAATACCACCAAAAAAAAGCTCTATTTGTGGCAAACAAAGGACGCCAATTTCGTTTGGGTACAATGTCACAGGGCCGCGCAATTGTCAGTTAAAGCAACGCAGTGCCGAATCACAAAAAGTGCTCTGGTCCTAATGGGAGAAATCCTTCCGGGGCTGAAGTGGTTAAGCCACCTGTTTGAGTACAGTTTTTGAAAATAAAGTAAATTACCTTAAACAATTTAATACCTTAAAAACAATATATAATAATTATTTGTATATTACTTACTTATGGTAATTAACCCCTTGCCACCCAGGCCAATTCAGACACTTTTCTCCTACATGTAAAAATAATCATTTTGTTTGCTAGAAAATTACTCAGAACCTCCAAACATTATATATATATTGTTATAGAAGACACCCTAGAGAATAAAATGGCGGTCATTGCAACTTTTTAGGTTACACAGTATTTGCGCAGCAATTTTTCAAATTCATTTTTTTGGAAAAAATTTTTTTCATGAATAAAAAAAAAACAGTAAAGTCATAATGTGAAAGCTGATGTTATTCTGAGTAAATAGTTACCTAACATGTCACACTTTAAAATTTCGCACACTTGTGGAATGGCGCCAAACTTCAATACTTAAGAATTTCCATAGACGCTTAAACGCTTTAAACATTTTTAGAGGTTACATGTTTAGAGTTACAGAGGAGCTCTAGTTCTAGAATTATTGATCTTGCTCTAACGTTCGTGGTGTATGTAACCTGTGTGTATCTGGCTCTGATACTAGCCAGTGCCTCACCAGCCACTCACCTTACCGCACGTCACTGATATAGTGTATATATTTTTTTATATATATATACATACATACATACATACACCCCTAATTAATATATATAGTATATGAAAATGCATGAGAAATAATAATGTAAAAAGTTCTATAGGTGTATGTTGTTTTTTTATTTGGATAGAGTGGTTAGCCACTTCAGCCCCGGAAGGATTTCACGCTTTAGGACCAGAGCACTTTTTGCGATTCGGCACTGCGTCGCTTTAACTGACAATTGCGCGGTCGTGTAATGTTGTACCCAAACAAAATTTGTGTCCTTTTTTCCCCACAAATAGAGCTTTCTTTTGGTGGTATTTGATCTTACTTTTTGCTAAACTACAAATCCAAAAAAATATATAAAAAACATTTTTTTTCATCAGTTTTGGCCAATTCCTCATATTTTTGGTAAAAAAATCTCAATCAGCGTTTATTGGTTGGTTTGCACAACAGTTGCAGCATTTACGAATGATGAGAATTCATTTCTGGGGTTTTTACTTTTTATTTTTTAGTAGTAATGGCGGCGATCTGCGATTTTTAGCGGTACTGTGACATTGCGGCGGACATGTCGGACCATTGGCATTTATACAGCGATCGGTGCTATAAAAATGAGCTGATTACTGTGTAAATGCCATTGAAGGGGTTAACCTGGAGGGGGTGCTCAAAGGGTTAACTGTGTTCCCTCACTGTGTTCTAACTGTATTGGTGCTGGGCTGGCAGGGGGACGGGAGTGATCACGGCTTCCATATACAGGAAGCCTGTGATCACAGCCCTTCTCCCTCTATGAGAACGGAGATCCGTGTTTACATACACGGACCTCCGTTCTCTCACTGCGGGGGGGCCATCACTGATAGCCGGCGGCGATCTAGTCCGCCCTACGCACTCCCTGCCCCCCCCCCCGAACACAGTGAGAACATTTTCTGATTCAGTTCAACTGTTCAGGTCACATGATATTGACATCACACATGTGAGTGTGTATAGAGGCTGTAGTGGAAATCTCCTCCTATTTGAACATACAGCTATGGACAAACTGTGCAGGTTATCAGAAAACCGTGGCATACAGATCCTCCAAAAAGGTATATAGTGGCAGTATTTTTTAATGTAAAAAGAAGATTTATAAGCTGTGGACACTGTGGCGGGGGGGTGAAGATTAACTATTTTCATATCACTGGGTTTAGTAACACTTTAAGCCAAGTGCAGAAATCAACCCGAGCTTTGCATGTTCGGCATTCACAGACCAGCTCAACTGTTTGGCCAACTCACTAGCCCCAACATCCTGCTACCTCTAGACAGGATTACTGCCACCAATAAATATAGGATTTTTGCTTTGCAAGCTGCACAGCATTATTGGTTGCGAAGATGCTGATGGTTGCAGCAACCACTATCCCACTGTAAATAAGCTGGTAAGCATCGCAAGAGATGTCACCATTTTTTCTTTTGATGGGCCATTGGGATTTTCCTTGTTCAAATAGTTTATTGAAAAAGGGGGGTACAGATTCAGTTAACAAAACAAAAATAATGAAGAAAGAGAGTTACAACCAACATGTCCATAACAATGAAATAGGTTGTTAACCATGAGCATTACAGAATTGGCTATACAATATTAGGTCAATAGCGAAGCAGTACGGGGTATTATTTTGGAGCATGTTTTAGGGGAGTGAGCAAAGAGTCCATGAATATCTGCAGATGATACCCGTGAATCAGGTTCCAATAGATTAACAACAATGGTGAGTGGGGTGTTTGGGTAAGCAGGTAACACTTCACCGTAGAAGACTGAGCATGTTGTAGCAATTTTGAGTAAGCTGATGTATATGGGAGATCCTGTCATTAAGGGAAGGTACCAAAACTCTACTAGAGAGGGAGGGGAAGGAAACTATCAGAAGTAAGAAAGAGTGTGTAGCACCAGCTTAATAATATATGCAGAGTATTGCTCTCTAAAACATTGCATTGCATTTTTGTTCCGAAACTCTTACCTCACAGAAACTAGAGGAGAGACTCTATTGGTTACTGCTGTAGCTAAGAAGGAAGCCCACTCCTAACAACTAAGGCAAGGAAGGACATGATTGAATAGCAGCCCAGGAGAGCTGTGATTGGGTGGTCAGGCCGTTTTTGAGAGGGGAGGAGAGAGAGAGACAGGGGAAAGGGGGCCATCTTGTTTGTCTCCTCTGCCATCTGCCAGAGCCTGGAATTCTGTCAGTGACTCTCTTAAAGGGAGGTACAGATTTGAGAGTGGAGTATGCAGTGTGTTATTCTGCCTTTTTTTGCTTGACCTCTGAAGATGTGCTAACAGTGCAGGGAGATCGAGAGATGGATTTCAGCACTGCAGCAATCGTCATCATAATCCTCCTGTTAGAAGATGATGTGGCCTGCGTTGCTTCCATCCCGATCCAGTCGGCCATGTACATCACTGAGAAACCAACCATTACATTCAGAAGGGCTAAATCCAAGATCCAAGAGGGAAATTACATAGTGCTCCCCAATGGCTCAAAGTGGTTCCCTTTACATCATATAAACTGCTCTACTGTTGGAGTGGTCTATATGATGACATGTTATTGCAGGGCCTTTTACATTGGTAAGACCCGTAGGCCTTTTTGGAAGAGGGTCAAAGATCATGTTTATGCTTTACACAATGGTAAGATAGAGTCTTCAATTAGCAGACATATTGGTATTTACCATAATTTAGACTCTTCCGTTATGAAATTATTTGTTTTGGAACATGTCCCTTCCTCAGATAGGGGAGGTGAAATAGACTCCCAGCTTCTATCCAAATGGATAGTCACTTTGCAAGCGACAAAATCGCCAGGTACAAATGTGTTAGTTATAAACCTTTTCTTTGAACATCCACTGTTGTAAATACCTCAGCTTTACTTCTAGGGGCAGTTAATCACGTAGGAGATGGCCTTACAATGTTAACATTTAGGTAATGCCACAGGTTATTTCGGTTTTTCCTTCCTCTCATTGGGAGATGGGATTGTAACTTGGGTCCCTGGGCGGTTTCATCTTGGTTGGTATTATATATATATTTTTTTTCACACTTACATATATTTTTTCACACACACATTTTTTTCACTTTCACACACTTTCACTTATTTCCATCTTTTCATTAATTCACTTTCTATACACTATCCACACCATACACACTCCATCATTACATATTTAATATCAACACATGGTTTCTGTTTCCACACGTTTTTTTTTTTGTACAGCCCATCTGTATCCATGGGTGTGAGAGGCGGACTTTAGTGCAGCCAGCTATACCACCTGTCTTTCCCTTTCAGGGCTGTGGCGTCCCCTCTTTCCAGTGTCACTCGGTATGTTAGTGTGTTTTTTCTTGACTGCTACCTCTTTTCCTACTCAGTGTATCCCTTCCCCCCTCAGATCGGGCTGCCGGAGACCGCCTCTTGGCGGGAGGAGATACACGTGGGTCTTGATGACGTGACGGACCAGTACATGTCAGGGGCGCCAGATGTAGGCCCTACAGCTGCCCACGACCCGCGTGTACTATGTATTCCTCCCGCCATCTACGAATAAGCGCGGCAGATGTTAATCCGACCGTGTGATTCCCGGAGACACACCCACCCCACGCTGCCTCACCGTTCATTGGTGCGACGAATGTGGGGGAGGAGTTTTTCTTGTGGCGGAAAGCCGCCTACCGCTTTTTAAGGGAGCTTTTGCGTGCCCTGCGGAGTCCCGACTAGATGCCCTGGACACATACTACAGAGAGGAGGGCCTATTCTTGGAAGGCGATATCACAACTTCAGGTGGGCTTACCTATATTTTTAGGACTGACCTACACCTTTATATTAGTTATATCAGTTACATTTCATACTATTTTTGGATATGTTTGTATCTTTTTGTCATAGGATGCGAATGGGGTTGGCGCATTGGTCTCCATTCTAATGCGTTTAAAGGGGCTGTTTTTCTTTCTCCCACAACCATCCACCGTGAAGTCTTTAGTTCCAGGAACTCATGCACAACGTTTTTATAGCGGTATTCTCTGTCACGGACCTTGTTTTTCCTCATTTAGTGTCTTCTGGGCTGTATATATTTAATTTAATTTAATATTTCATTTCTTTCTTTTTTTTCTCCATACCCAGATCTTTCAGTTATCTAGGGGGCTCTCTCTTACTCTCCTATGCAACGATTTAGGATTGTTTATCATTAGAGTTGAGCGAACCCGAACTGTAAAGTTCGGGTTCGTACCGAACTTTGGGTTGTCCGGGACCTGGACCCGAACCGGGACATTTCAAAAAACATTCGGGTTCGGGTTCTGGGTTCTGGTAGTTGATCACGCATGTTGAATAGCTGCACTGATTTGCCCTTAGAAGCCATCACAGCCATACCTACTAATGGCATGGCTGTGATTGGCAAGTGCATCATGTGACCCAGCCTCTTTATAAGCTGGAGTCACTTAGTGCTGCAGTCACATGCTCTCTGAGACTCTGAATAATGTAGAGAGAGGAAGCTGCCAGCGCTGTGAGGGACAGATTACAGATATTTTAACATCTCATCCTGCATTAGAGAACGATCTGATTGTGGACTAATTAGAGATTACTACTACTGCAGCTCTGAGGGACAGATTGCAGATCTTACCCTGCATTACACAACAATCTGATTCTGGACTAATTAGAGATTTCTCATACTGCTGCTTTGAGTGGCAGATTGCAGATCTCACCCTGCATTACAGAACGATCTGACTGCACTAGGTATAGGCTACTGCTTAGAGGGACAGATTATTGTTCTAAAATCATCTCCTAGTTCTATAGGCTCAGGTTCCAGCTGTTGCTGTAAGGGACAGATTATTGTTCAAAAATCATCGCCTACTCCTATAGGGCCAGGTTTCAGCTGTTGCTGTAAGGGACAGATTATTGTTCAAAAATCATCGCCTACTCCTATAGGATCAGGTTCCAGCTGTTGATGTAAGGGACAGATTATTGTTCAAAAATCATCGCCTACTCCTATAGGGCCAGGTTCCAGCTGTTGCTGTAAGGGACAGATTATTGTTCAAAAATCATCCGCTACTAAAAACTTGTTATTAGACAGGGAATGTTGTTGTCGACCTTGGACCGGGATATCCTCATCCGCTACTAAAAACTTGTTATTAGACAGGGAATGTCGTTGTCGACCTTGGA
>BLSH010169496.1:49792-68619 GCA_018402905.1 Glandirana rugosa | reverse complement strand
CCCCCAGGGCCAGCCACAACATTGCTACAATAGTGCTTGCAGAGAAGCTGGGCCATTGTTGAGCTTACTATTGGCTTACTGAAGTCCCGGTTTCTCTGCTTGGCCAGGCCTGGGGGGGGGGGGGAGCTACTGTACTCTCCTCCAAAGGCTTCCAGGATCATTCTTGCCTGTTGCATTTTGCACATGTGCCTTGCAAGGGGTGATTCATGGGAGCTGGATGAGGAGAGGGAGCCAGAGGTCCGTCAGCTGCCAGTCCCTAGGGACCAAAACACAACTGGCGGGATTGGCATCCGGAATCGATTGATTGCTGGCTACTTTACAGGTACATTTTAGAACATAGCTAGAGATTGAGAATGTGTAAAAATAACAACTTTGCAGGCTAGTTCTCACAGGAACCCAGATGCTAACAAACATATGCCAGTTGGGGTTGACCCTTTATCTAGTGTGTAGTCAACATGACAAACACTGTTTGCTTGCCCACTAACACTAACCTCTTTTCTCAAATGTGTGCCAATTTTGAAGAGAGTGGAGAGGGAGTGGAACACCTGGCAGGTGTTAAAGGAACAAGAACCTCAGCTAAGTATCTAAATGTGTTTTTGTATTTTCAGAGGATGCGTCTGTTTAGGCAGCCATGGCATGTACCCTAGGAATCTTTTTGGGATGACTGTCTGGCGTCACAGGTGTGTTTTGAAATCTTATCTTATGTTTTTTTATTTGCTAAAAAAAGTCAAATCTTGAACTTACCAGCTCACTGCAGTGGTTAGCAACAGAGCAGCCATGATCTTTCTTTTCATGGGTGATGATGCTGGAGTTCCTGGGCCCTACCCCAGTCAAGTGCACACAGAGCACACAGCTTGTTTTGGAGGGCACCCAAGCCTTGCTGATGAGCCACCTCTGTGCATGGCTGGCAACATAGACAATCCTAGCTCTGACCTCCACCCCATACATTGTTAGCCAATAGCAGTTACTGCTGCCTCTGCTAATCTGAAGAATGCGTACATATACAGCCAAGGCTCTTGTGCCCATTAGTGCATATTGATGGAGCTCAGGTAAGTATTTGAGTGGCTGTGGGGGCTGCCGGCTAGAGAATATTTGTTACATTCATACATAGAAGCCATGAAGGTACAAACACTACTACCTTTGTAAAGAATGTTCTAGGGCAATCATTGCTAACATCAGTCCTGATCTGGAAAAAACTGTAACATAAACTCAAGCTAGGCTGCACTGAGAATTGATTGTCATGATGAAATGCCAATTATCCATTGTTCACATTTTACAGGAGTGGTACTGCTTTCGGTTCAAGGTGGTAGAAAGGCACCTTTATATCCTGCACTCACCTTCATTTGTGGAAAGTGGATCGTTTGTGATACAAGGCAAGAACTGGCATCTATGACCTGCATAAATAGCCTGGCACATCAGATGTGGCTTGGAAGCTGCCCAGCAACCTCTTGGAAGCTGCCCAGCAACCTGGCCATGCCTTTCCTGTATGCAGCTGGTGGGGGTGCATAATTGCTTCTTGTTTGTGCAAGAACCTGTACCAGATATCAGAGTCCTGCATGTTTCCCAAATCTCTACATGGTGCAAAAAGCCGTGGCTGGCTACATTGCTCCATGAGTGGCTTGAATAAATAAAAATGTTTTCAAATAACCATGTATGTGACCTCTTTGTTCAAATTCCTAGACGTAAGCTGCGAATGCATTATGCAATCAGATTGCTAAATGTCTTTGTTTTTAAATGTACATTTAGCAAACACTGTAAGATGAAGACCAGGCAAACATTATTACTTGGATTTTGTATGTTTAATTTTGCTCAGCTGGGCAGTGTAGTGGTTAGCTCATCTACCTTCCACAGTTGGTTCCATGGGTTTGATTCCCAGGTGTCATCTGCTGCTAGTTTGCAATGTATGTTGAAAACAATGCAGTTGCTGATTACCAACCTTTTTGGGGCTTCCATACAATGAAGTTTGTAAATGTATGCAATGGTACATACATATTCAATATTATGGGGTGCTGCAGGCATGTTCTTGATTTTAAGGGGAACGCCATGCTTAAGCCAAACCCCCAAAACAGAGTAGGGTCACACCCGCAGGTGCATAATAGGCCCTTTGGGTCTGGTAAGTATTTAAAGGAGAACCCCAGGCTCAATTTAATTTGACAAAATGCATAAGGGCACCCCAAAATCCAAACCAGGCCCCTCAGGTATAGTATGGATTTAAACGGCAACCCCACAGCAAAGTCAACAAAAAACAGGCACAGGGGTCCTCCCAAAATCAAAACCAGACCCCAAAGCACCCTCCCCATGTTGAGGACATGTGACCTGATAAGGTTTGGAGGGGCGCACTCACCCGTCCCGCCAGGGCTGCATGCTAGGATAAGGGTTTGGTTTGGATTTTGGGGGGACACCAACACCATTTTTCAACAATTTGGCATGGGGTTCCCCTTAAAATCCCTACCAGACCCTAAGGGCCTGGTATGGACTGGGCGAGACCCCCAACGCAATGCTTTTTCAGTGATCTTTATCTATATTGCAGGGAACCAGCAATACATTCCAGCCACGACCGATTTTAAATGACAATTTTTCCTTTACAAATGTCATTTTGTGTTGCCACTGTTCTAAACATCACAGAGATCCATACTAAGGGGACCTGTCAAGCACGATATTTAAGCACTTTAAGCAGTGTGATGGCGGCAAAGTGGTTTGTTATCGCAAACCCCCCTCACCTGACGGCAGCTCGATGACTAGCATTGTAAGCACGCGCGTGCTGCCAGAGGCACCATCGCACGCTCACTGTGTTCTGGGGGGGTCAGGGAGCGGGTAGGGCAGACTCGATCACCGCTGGCTACCCGCGATGGCTCCTCTGCAGTGAAAGAACGGAGGTCCGTGTATGTAAACATGGATCTCCGTTCGGACAGAGGGGGAAGGGCAGTGATCACAGGCTTCCTGTATATGGAAGCCGTGATCACTTCCCTCCCCCTGGCAGCCCAGCCCCCATACAGTTAGAACTCCCCATAGGGAACATAGTTAAGCCTCTCCAGGTTAACCCCTTCACTGCCAATGGCCTTTCTACAGTAAGCAGTGCATTTTTAGACCACGATCGCTGTATAAATGCCAATGGTCCAAAAAAATGTCTAAATGGTCCGACATGTCTGCTGCAATATTGCAGTGCCGCTAAAAATCGCAGATCGCCGCCATTACTAGTAAAAAATGTAAAAAAATACAACTCCAGAAATTAATTTGCATCATCCCTGAACGCAGCAACTTTTGTTCAAACAAATCAATAAACGTGATTGCGATTTTTTTTTTTTTAACAAAGATAGGATGAAGAATATAAATTGGCCAAAAACAAGTAAATACAATTATATTTCTTTTTTTACTATTGGATTTGTATTTTAGCAAAAATGAAGAAAAACCTGGTTATTTTGAAAAATTGTCACTCTTTTTTTATTTAGCGCGACGATCACAAATGACACAGAGGAGATCAAATATGACCAAAAGAAAGCTCTATTTGTGGGTAAAAAAGGACGCAAATTTTGTTTGGGTACAGCGCCGCACTACTGCGCAATTGTCAGTTAAAGCAACGCAGTGCCAAATCGCAAAAAGTGCTCAGGTTCTAAAGTGTGAATTCCTTCCGGGGCTGACGTGGTTAAAGGTGTTTTTTTTTCACTTTAACCACTTCAGCCCCGGAAGGATTTCCAGCTTTAGGACCGGAGCCCTTTTTGCGATTCGGCGCTGCGTCGCTTTAACTGACAATTGCGCGGTCGTGCGACGTTGTACCCAAACTAAATTTGCGTCCTTTTTTTCCCACAAATACAGCTTTCTTTTGGTGGTATTTGATCACCGCTGCGTCATTTCTGATCGCCGCTATAAACAAAAGAAGAGCGACAATTTTGCAAAAAAACCCAAATTTCTTACTTTTTCTTAAAATACAATTCCAAAAAAAAAATATAAAAAAACATTTTTTTTCACCGTTTTTGGCCGATTTATATTCTTCCTCATATTTGCGATAAAAAAAATCGCAATCGGCGTTTATTGATTGGTTTGCGCAAAAGTGGTCGCGTTTACGGATGATGAGAATTCATTTTTGGGGTTTTTAATTTTTTTTTATTTTTTACTAAAAATGTCGGCGATCTGCGATTTTTTGCGGTACTGCGATATTTCAGCGGACATGGCGGAACATTTTGACACTTTTTTGGGACCATTGGCATTTATACAGCGATCAGTGCTATAAAAATGCACTGATTACTGTGTAAATGCCATTGGCAGTGAAGGGGTTAACCTGCAGGGGGCGCGCTAAGGGTTAACTATGTTCCCTGGGCGTGTTCTAACTGTATGGGGGACTGCCTATCTGGGGAAGGGAAGTTATCACAGCCTTCACGTAAAGGAAGGCTGTGATCACAGCCCTTCCCCCTCACACAGAGCGGAGGTCCGTGTTTACATACACGGACCTCCGCTCATTCGCTCCGGGGGGGGCATTGCGGGTGGCCGGCGGCAATCGAAGCCGCCGCACCCGCTCCCTGGCCCCCCCTGGACATAGTGAGCGCGCGGGCGCGCCTCCGGCGGTGCGCGCGCGCTCACTATACACGTTCCCGCAGCCGCCGTCGTATGACGGCGATTTGCGGGAACGAGCCACTTTGTCGCCGTCAATCGCCGATCGGCGGTCGGCAAGTGGTTAACCATTATTAAAACCACTGCTCCTGAAAAAAAAAAAAAATAGAAACTTTTTTTTTCTATTCAGACATGTCCCCTGGGGCTAAGGCTGTTAAAATTATAGAGAGGGTGGTAATTTTTTTTTTTTTTATGGCAATGAACTTGCATACAAGCATTAAATGGAACCACAAGTTCCATCCCAGCCAACATCAAGCACTTAGAACATGTAACCTGAGAGGCATCTTCACAGGCAAATAGAGGCCGCATGTGTGCTATTTTACTCCAGTCTGTGAGAGTTGAAGTTGTAATTGCCTTTAATTGGGAGTTATTTTAAGGCACTGCTGGAGTAGATGTGGGAGGTATAGTAAATCAGGGCCTAAGCGTCTCAATCAAGTGCATATGTACCTTTGGTTATTTATCTGGATATGAGTTTAAAGTCACAATTACAGGGTTGCATCTTCACCATGTTTTAAAAGGCACAGACCATCTATCCTAACCCCATTGTAATTTAGAACCAGCATCCTGGAAAATTTATGTCATTTTGGATATTAGCATCCAATAGGGCTGTTATCATTGACACAGGAGAATCATAATATAAAAACATTGGTGTTACTGTAGAATAACATCTAAGACAGCATCAGAGCAGCGCTACACCCACCACAAGTATTTATTGATTTGCTACAGACTACACTTGGGTGAAGTTTGAGGTGGAGGCAGCAGCTCTCATCTCGAAAACTCAAATCTGTCTGCGCGGAACATATATCATTTATTAATGCACGGAAATAAACTGCATTAAACGGCATGTAACGCACTGAAATATACGGCGTTAAACTTGCAGTAATGCAATGACATATACTACATTAAATGTGCACTAGGGCACTGAAATTTATGACGTTAAAATTGCAATAACGCACTGAAATATACAGCATTAAACTTGCAGCAACGCAATGAAATAAACTGCATTAAATGACACGTAACGCACTGAAATATACGGTGTTAAACATGTACTAACGCATAAAAATATACTGTGTTAAATGGCACGCAACACACTGAAAATACGGTGTTAAACTTGCAGTAATGCACTGAAATATACAACGATAATCGTGCACTAACGCTCGAAGATATACTGCAGTAAACAGCACGTAACGCACTGAAATATACAGCGTTAAACTTGCAGTAATGCACTGAACTATACTGCAATAAACGGAAGGTAACGCACTGAAACATACGGTCTTAAACTTGCAGTAATGCACTGAAATATACTGTGCTAATCTTGCAGTAAAGCACTGAAATATAGTGCGTTAAACGGAAGGTAACGCACTGAAATATACGGCGTTAAACTTGCAGTAACAATAACGCACTGAAATATATGGTGTTAAACTTGTAGTAATGCGATGAAATATACTGTGTTAAATGGTCACTTAAACTGACTGAACTAAAGATGAACGGTGGTTACTACACTCACACTGGCTGAACTATCCCTAAATTCACACTAATGTAAAGATGAATGGTGGTCACACTACACTCACACTGACTGAACTATCCCTAGATTCACACTAATATAAAGGAGAATTGTGGTCACTACACTGACACTGACTGAACTATCCCTAGATTCACACTAATGTAAAGATGAATGGTGGTCACTACATTCACATTGACTGAACTATCCCTAGATTCACACTAAACTGATATTCTACACTGACGATAGAATCACAATAGTACAATATAGCGCACTAACTGTCTAGTAGCACTGAACAGAGCCATGTTCTATCTCTCTACACGCCGATCTCACACTAAAAATGGCCGCTATTAAAAGAATAATTTTCTAGTGTGGGGGGACTAAGAGCAATGAGCCATGAGTGAATAGAGTCATCATTGGAGTTGAGCGAACCCAAACTGTAAAGATCGGGTTCGTACCGGATTTTAGGGTGTCCGTGTCCCGAACCCAAACCCAAACCCGGACATTTGAGAAAAAGTCCGCGTTCAGGTTTGGGGTTCGAGTATTTTTTCGCACCTTTTGAATAGCTGCAGGGCAGCCAATCAACAAGCTTTTCACTCGTTTGCCCTTAGAAGCCATCACAGCCATGCCTACTAATGGCATGGCTGTGATTGGCCTCTGCATCATGTGACCCAGCCTCTATATAATCTGGAGTCACGTAGCGCTGCATGTCACATCATCTCATACTAGTGTGAGGGACAGATTAGCGTTATAAAATCATCTCATACTGGTGTAGGGAGAGGTTCCTGCTGCTGGTGTGAAGGACAGATTAGCGTTGTAAAATCATCTCATACTGGTGTAGGGAGAGGTTCCTGCTGCTGGTGTGAGGGACAGATTAGCATTATGAAATCATCTCATACTGGTGTAGGGAGAGGTTCCTGCTGCCAGTGTGAGGGACAGATTAGCGTTATAAAATCATCTCATACTGGTGTAAGGAGAGGTTCCTGCTGCTGGTGTGAGGGACAGATTAGTGTTATAAAATCATCTCATACTGGTGTAGGGAGAGGTTCCTGCTGCTGGTGTGAGGGACAGATTAGCGTTATAAAATCATCTCATACTGGTGTAAGGAGAGGTTCCTGCTACTGGTGTGAGGGACAGATTAGCGTTATAAAATCATCTCATACTGGTGTAGGGAGAGGTTCCTGCTGCTGGTGTGAGGGACAGATTAGCGTTGTAAAATCATCTCATACAGGTGTAGGGAGAGGATGCTGCTGCTGGTGTGAGGGACAGATTAGCGTTATAAAATCATCTCATACTGGTGTAGGGAGAGGTTCCTGCTGCTGGTGTGAGGGACAGATTAGTGTTATAAAATCATCTCATACTAGTGTAGGGAGAGGTTCCTTTTGCTGGTGTGAGGGACAGATTAGTATTATAAAATCATCTCATACTAGTGTGGGGAGAGGATCCTGCTGCTGGTGTGAGGGACAGATTAGAGTTATAAAAAATAATATAAATTTGTGCTAAATAGTATATTTGCGTCCAGAATGAGGAGAGAGTCAAATAAGGGACGTGGTTGTGGTGCTGCTGGTGCTGCTAGTGTTGGTGGTATTGGTGAGAGGACATGGTCGATCTGTGCCAGCTACATGCACAAGTGAAACACCTTCCTCAGGTATGAGTAGCCGACAGAACCTTCAACGTTATATGGTAGGCCCGAATGCCGCTCAACGAATAGTGAGACCCGAACAAGTACAGGCGATAGTAGATTGGGTGGCAGACAATGCCTGCAGTTCCTTCACATCGTCTCCCACCCTGTCCCTTGCTGAAAGCTCAGAGTTGGCAGCTGAACCCCATGGCCATCTGTCTTTCACCTCAGCCCCTTGTAAATCAACCAAGCAGTCTGAGCCACCAAGTCATGCAGCAGTCTCTTATGCTTTTTGATGACACTGCTGGTGTGCATTCCGTGGGCCATCCACATAACCCTGCCACAGAAGTGGAAGACACTGAGTGCACCGATGCCCAAACCACTTCTGTTTCAGGATGAGGACATGGAAACACCACCGCAGCACGTCTCTGATGATGACGAAACACAGGTGCCAACTGCTGTGGCTTTCTACAGTGTGCAGACTGACAAGGAGGGCAGTGGTGAATAGTGGGTGGAAGATGATGTGGAGGATGATGAGGTCCTAGACCCCACATGAAGGTCATGCAAGTGATGTGTGCAGTTTGGATGAAGAGGTGGTGGTCACACAGAGGCACCAGCACAGCAAAAGAGGAAGCAGGTTGAAAAAACGGAGTGACCATCCCCTAGACAGTACGCCTGCTACTATCCACCGCACCCAGGGACCTAGCACACCAAAGGCAGCTCAAAGGAGTTCCCTGGTGTGGCAGTTCTTCAGACAATGTGCTGACGACAAGACACAAGTGTTTGCACGCTGTGCAATCAGAGCCTGAAGTGAGGCATAAATGTTCTAAACCTGAGCACAACCTGCATGACCAGGCATCTACATGCAAAGCATGAGCTGCAGTGGAATAAGCACCTCAAAATCCAAGAAAGGTCTCAGGTTCCTCCTGCTTCCTCTTCTGCTGCTGCCTCGGCCTCTTCCTCCACCTCTACAGTGCCAGTGTCACCTGCCACCCAGCAAACAGACCATGTGACAGCAATGCCACCATGTCCGCCATGATCCCCAAGCATTTCCACATGGTTCCATGGAAGCTTACAGCTGTCCATCTCCCAAACACTGGAAGGAAAGAGGAATTACCCCCCTACCCACTCGCGAACCCTGGCCCTGAATGCCAGCATTTCAAAATTCCTGGCCTTTGAAATGCTGTCATTTCGTCTGGTGGACACGGACAGTTTTAAAAACCTGATGGTGGTGGCTGTCCCACAGTACGTGGTTCCCAGCCGCCACTACTTTTCCAGGCGAGCCCTCCCTTCCCTGCACAAACAAGTTGGGGACAAGATCAGGTGTGCACCACCATCTGTGGCAAGGTCCACATAACCACTAATATCTGAGCCAGTAAGCAGGGGCAGGGACGCTATATCTCGCTAACTGCACACTGGGCAAATGTAGTGGCGGGTGGGCCTGAGGCGGATAGCAGTTTAGTACATGTCCTTCTGCCACCGAGGATTGCAGGGCATTTCTCTTTGCCTCCTGTTGCCTCCTCCTCCTACTTCGCTTCCTCCTCCTCTACCACCTCCTCATCCGGTCAGCGTAACACCTTCACCACCAACTTCAGCACATCCAGGGGGAAACGACAGCAGGCTATTTTAAAACTGATATGTTTGGGGGATAAACCCCACACTGCACAGGAGCTGTGGACGGGCATTGAACAACAGACCAAAGAGTGGTTGTTGCCACTGAGCCTCAAGTCCGGCCTGGTGGTGTGCGATAATGGGCGAAATCTCGTAGCAGCTCTGGGCTTGCCGGTTTGATGCACATCCCTTGCCTGGCGCGTGTGCTGAATTTGGTGGTGCAGAAATTTCTAAAAAAACTACCCGCATATGTCAGAGCCGCTGCAGAAAGTGCGGGCCGCTTGTGCGCGCTTTCGGTGTTCTCACCCTGCTGCTGTTCGCCTGTCTGCGCTGCAGTGGAACTTTGGCCTTCCCGCTCGCCGCCTCCTATGCGACGTGCCCACAAGGTGGAACTCCACCTTGCACATGCTGGAGAGACTGTGCAAGCAGCAGCAGGCAATAGTGGAGTTTCAGCTGTAGCATGCACAGGTCAGTCTCTCTGCGGAACAGCACCACTTCACCACCAACGAGTGGGACTCCATGCGAGACCTGTGTACCATATTGCGGTGTTTCGAGTACTCCACCAACAATGCCAGTGCCGATGACGCTGTTCTCAGCGTCACTATCCCACTTCTATGTCTCCTTGAAAAAACACTTCGGGCGATGATGGAAGAGGATGTGGTACAGGAGGAAGAGGAGGCGGGAGAGGGGTCATTTCCACGGTTATCAGGCCAGTCATTCACAAGTGGCTCAGAGGGTAGGTTCCTGTACCAGCATAGGCCAGGTAAAACATTTTCAAGCCAGGGCACAGTTCTGAAGGATGAGGAGGACGAGGATGATGATGAGGAGGAGGAGGAACCGTGTTCACAGCAGGGTGGCACCCAACGCAGCTCGTGGGCATCACTGGAGCGTGGCTGGGGGGATATGGAGGACACAGATGATACACCTCCCACAGAGGACAGCTTGTCTTTGCCTCTGGGCAGCCTGGCACACATGAGCGACTACATGCTGCAGTGCCTGCGCAACGACAGCCGAGTTGCCCACATTGTAACTTGTGCTGATTACTGGGTGGCCACCCTGCTGGATCCCCTTTACAAGGACAACGTGCCATCCTTAATTCCCTCACTGGAGCGTGATCGGAAGATGCGCGACTACAATCGCACGCTGGTAGACGCGCTGCTGAGGGCATTCCCAAATGACACCGGGGGCTCAGTGGAAGCACAAGGTGAAGGCAGAGGAGGAGGAAGAGGTCGCCAACGCAGCTGTGGTACCGCCAACACCTCAGAAGGCAGGGTTAGCATGGCCAAAATGTGGAAAAGCTTTGTCAGCAGCACGCCACAACAAACAGCACCACCAGCTGATAGGCAACGTCTTAGCAGGAGGCAGCATTTCAGCAACATGGTGGAACAGTATGTGTGCACGCGCCTACACGTACTGACTGATGGGTCTGCCCCATTCAACTTCTGGGTCTCCAAATTGGCCACATGGCCTGTGCTTGTCCTTTATGCCTTGGAGGTGCTGGCCTGCCCTGCAGCGAGTGTATTGTCTGAACGTGTGTTTAGCAGGGGGCGTTATCACAGACGTGGACAAGCTAACGTTTATTAAAATGAATCAGGCATGGGACCCACAAGACTTGTCTGTACCTTGTGCAGAATAGACATTTATACCGGTCTCACACAGCCATTGGTATGCTTAAGTGAACTTATTCTTTTTTTTTTTTTTTTTTAATATGTCTCAATATTTTAGGGGCTACCCCAAATAGAAAAAAAAACAAACAAACAAAAAACAGTGTTGGCTACCTCCTCCACCGCCACTTCCACCACCTACATCGCCACTGTCACCGCCTCCTCAACCTCCCACTCCACATCCACCTCCTCCTCCTTTTTTTTTGTTTTATGTGATTTTAAGTTATTTCCTTATCCAAATTTGTTTGCAGGGCACTTGTCCTACTCTTACCCCCATTTTGCTTCCTTTTGCAGCCCTCTAGCCCTTTCCAGGACTTTTTTAGAGCCATTTTTGTGGCCAAAAGTTTGAGTCACCATTGACTTCAATGGGGTTCGGGGTCAAGTTCGGGGCCGAACTTGAAATTTTTCGCGAAGTTCGGCCGAACCCGCCGAACCTGAAAATCCAGGTGTCCGCTCAACTCTAGTCATCATTACAGCATCCAATCATGGCTCTGACAGTGCTCTGTGCCCTGTTTGCGCAAAGTTTTCATTGCTTCAACCAATCAGCGCTTTCAATTCACTGTGCAGCAGCACAGTGCATTGTGGTCATTCGGCGGCCTGAACAAATGGTCAAATGCCCCGATAATTTGGGTGTTCCGGCGTACGGGCGAATATTCAATCTTTAGCCTGAACTCATGCTCGGGCCGAACAATTCGCCCATCCCTAATGGTAATTTAGAACTTTAGAATACCATGCTTAAACCTAGAAAGTTTTGCCAAATTAGGTACTATGACTTCTGAGTATATAGATGATGCTTAAGGAAGTCAGCGTGGCGTCTTGCTCCATCCAGCATCATGGCATCTGTTTAACAATCTTTAAAGCGGTATTAAACTAAAAAACAAAAATGTATTCTTTTGCAACTTACCAATTCTTAGATGTGATGACTGCAATAGTTTTCATTTTTCAGTCATTTTTTTTGTTCACCTTCGATCTAGGCAATAAGTCTTGCTATTTGTCAACGTCCTTTAACAGACCATGCTGTCCAACAAAAGTAACAGATAAAGGGTTGAGTCAAACCATTTAACACAGACAGGGGTGCTTAAAATGGTCAGCTTTTATTCATGAATGTAAAACCTTTATCTCAAAATGATAAATAAAAAAAATGTTGCTGTAACTGCTTAATAAGTTTAAGCTGGGGTTCAGCTTCACCTTGCTAGTCAAGTCCATCTAAATCTGCTTGTCTAATACTGCCTTCGCCCCAGACTGACAATGCTGCTGTCCAAAAATGTACCCGAATGCAAACACTCTAATACAGGAAATGTGTTACTGGATGGACCACCAGGTAAAATTAAGAAAAAAAAACTGAAAAAAAAGAAAACCAATGCAGCCATCGCATTTAAGGTTTGGTAAGCTGAAATATTTAGCATTTTTAGGGGTTTATACCATTTTAACAATTAGAGACATAAAAAATATTGTAAAAAGCTAAAAACATAAAAGTCCATTATAGTAGGATTTTTCTTTCTAGCCAGGCTAACTCAGATTTAAGTGAATACAATGAGGCCAGGCCAACTGAACTGAGGCACTGCAACAATTCTTAATGCTTCATGGGACTAAATATCCTGAAACTACCTAAAATATATTTACAATAGTTCCTTATATTAACAACTTGAATACAGAGGATTATATTGGATTTTAACAAAATCTTTCTTTTAAGGTAGCATTTGGACTGCAGACTTCAGTGTAATTACTATACTGTCTCTGCTGTCATATTTGGTAGTTAGCATGACTGATGACCTGTGAATCTGAATCTAATGATGTATTTCCTCTAGCTCTATTCCATGTTAGCATTTTTTAGAGGGGAACTTGGAACATAATGTTGAATAAATTATACAGTTTAGCTGAAAACAATAGCTTTGCTAAATTTTTTTCAGAGGAAGAAAATGGCCTCCCACCCATGCTGGCAATACACATAATAAATAATAAGGCATTTAGCAGTTTACTTTTTGTACACCATGGTTCCCTTGAATTGAATGTTTAGTCCTTCTAATACCGGATTGACTCAGTCATGTTTACCGGCTGGTTAAAGGGCTTTAGAAGGAATGTAGCTAATGGAATGGGAGAACCACATGCTATTAACTTTATACAATTACTTTCACTAAGTATTAGCATGATGGAATAGCACCCCTTGTGGCCAGAGGCCAAAGTACTATACCAGGTCCCATATTGGAAAGATAATGGGGTTGATTTACTAAAATTGGAGATTGCAAATATCTGGTGCAGCTCTGCATAGAAGCCAATCAGCTTTCAGATTTTTTTTTTTTTTTGTCAAAGCTTAATTGAACAAGCTGAAGTTAGAAGGTGATTGGCTAACATGCACAACTGCAGATTTTGCACCTTACAGTTTTAGTAAATCAACCCCAATGTCTTTGACACCCGATTTGCACTGAATATGAAGCTATTATAAGGGAAATAATGTGAAACACCAATTTTCCTCCACCAGTTCTTTTACACGTCTTACAATGCACACTTTAATTGCTTCAACCTAAAGGCATGAAGGAAAGCTGCTGTGTATATTTCAATAAGGCCACATAAACCCATGGTACAGACCCAGTCCATAGGAGAACTCTGCTATGCAGTGGGCCCACATTGGGGTCCCTGCTGTTAAAAGGTTAGTTCATACAGCCCCAAACCACCCCTCCAGAAAAACCTCTGTCAACAGCCACCACTGACTCCACTCCTGAACTGGCTGCTTCCCCTTTCCTTTACTTGTCCCTTTCCATTACCAGTGAGGTTATCATGAAGGTTTACACTTCATTCTTTGTTCCCATACACTGTAGGATTGCTCTCTCATTTTGCATTCCCAGTAAATCAGGCCAGACGGTTCACTTAACCTGCAACTTTGTTTATTGAATAAAAGTAGCGCTTAGGCATACAACTCCTCTACAAAGAATTTCCATGAATTACACAGCAGTGCAACTAGCCTCAAGCTGATAGTGTTCCTCGTTAACCTTTGGCAGGATATTTTGGCTATGCTGTGGTGCCTCATACTTTTAGGTCGTGCTGATTTCCAACTGAGGGTGATTTACTCGCTGTTCAGCCCCACTTTAGGGACTGCCAAGGGGTACCCCACGGAGGTATCACTCTACGTCTCTCCATGTATGGTCTTTCCCCATCCCAAGACCAATCATCCAACCCCCTCCTGCTCAAATACTCCCACTGCTGGAAGTTCCACGGGCAGCCACACCACATCATTTTAACCTTTACAGCACTAAATATCTTTTAAATGCAAGGCACAAATACCATTTTGCGCACCTGTGTACATGCATGTGTATACCTTCCAACTTTCTGAAATGATGAAGAGGGACACCTTTTAGCACACTGTATGTAGGCAAGGACTACAAAGATCTAACATGCAGAAAATAGCTAAACACAACAAATGCTTTTTTGACCTTTATTTTTCTTTTATATTGTTTTTTTTTGTTTTTAACAAATGCCGTAATATAGAGCTTGGATTTAAGGTTTAGTGTAATATAACACTTTTGGTAGTGAAATAGTACATTTTGTGTAGAGATGTATACATCGGACCAAAAAGAGGGATAACTAAGGCTGTACAAGAGGAAGAGGGATTAGATCTCAAAAGAGGGACCGCCCTTCCAAATGTGGGACAGTTGAGAGCTATGCATGTGTACAAAACTTTGCATTTTACATCCTTTTAATAAGGGTGTCCACCAAAAACACTATACTTCCTTCCCTTATTTAAGTGGGCATGACTGTATTCCATCAGAGAGACAGCTTGATGAAGAATTGAAAGTAACAGCTCAATTTCCCTTCAAACACTTCAAACCCATGACATATCCTTGTTAATTTTTTTTAAACACCTGCTCATTTTCCCCTGTTTCTCCCCGACAGTATCCAAGACAGCTTACAATGGCAGAACTGTTCTGCTCCCTTCTGGTACTTGTGAAGAAAAAAATGCAGAGCTGTCTTGCACACATCCTCTCCAGAGGCCTATTTCTTAGAGAGAAAAAAAGGCATTTTAGCAAGTAAAAAAAAACAAACCTCCAGGGCTGCTTGTCTTTGCACGCAGCCAAAACGGTGCACTTTTTACTGTTTTTTTTCCTTTCTTTCCTTTCTTTTAAACAGCGAATTTTCTTATCCTACGGGGACAGATTACACTACCATTTCCACCACAGGTCTAGTCATCCAGGACAAGCTACAATCACAGAATACAACATTAAATTACCTGCCCTTCCTGCGTTTTCTCACCCTCTGAAGGTTTGAGCAGTATAATCGATGCCAGGATTTTACAAGGTAGACAATGACACTTTATCTGCTGGGATATTTTGGAACAACGAAAACGATTATAAAATGTTTTTGCAGTGAAAGCCAGACCCCCACATAATGTTACGATATTCTGTATATTTTCTGAAAAAAAAAATGTTGTGCAAGGCAAAGAAAAAAATGGTTATGTTGTATTAGGAAAGACTTGCCGTGCAGAAATATTGATATACACTGTGCTTATGTTTTATTCTTCCTGCACTTAAAATGTTTATTGGTTTGGGAGAAACCTGATATGTTCATTTCAAAGCCCCCTTTCCTTCCCAAAATCCTGACTTTGGCTCACTATATGTTAGTCTGTAGGTGTATTTTTGTGCTTAAACTTGATGCTCTCACATTGTACTGATTGATGTAAAGAATGCTATAGAAAAACTAACTTCAACGTCACCCATAAAGTGGACCTGTACTCAAACAGCGAACATTTACCATTTCATAGAGAATATAATTTTGCCTAAACAGTATCCTGAAAAAATATACTTTTTTTGTTTTAAATTATTCCAACAAAATAGCAGTGCACATCCTGTTCCTTGGGATTTATAGCTACAGTATATCTGCAGTGCAAGAATATAAAACATTACTATCTGTGACTGCAAGGCTGGTGATGTCAAAACCGTTCTTCTCACTGTTTTCCTTGTTGGAGAGGAAGCTGTACCTTAGAGACTGCAGTGAAAGGATCTCCCTGCTACATCCTTTCTGTGAATCTGTGCATTCTTCACCTATTTTGCTGTTTCTTATTCTATATTGCCCCACTAGTTGTTAGATCAAAGTCCTAATCTTCTACTACAATGGCTGCCTCCCCACAGGTATGCAATGCAGAACAAGGCATGGTAAGACAGAAATGGGTAAACATCAGCTGCAGGGAGACTACAGGCCTCTGACCTCTTGTCTGTTTTGGTACAGCTTCAACATGGCAGGTCCTCTTTTATAGCAGGCAATGCAGAATGCAAATACATTTATGCTATTGTAGGTTAGTGTAGCGCCCTCTACCATTAGGTAGGTGCTGAGTGTTAGGATTTTTGGTAGGTGAGGTAAATTTAGTCACACCTGACTTTCATTCGGGCCTGATTGTTTTGATCCTGGGCAGGGGTGTGGCTCAGGTAGAGGCTGGTGACTCACAGGCAATGACATCTCTTGGTTACCTCCTCTTTGAGGGTTCTAGAAAAAAGGGTGGGGAAGAGAGGCAGAGCTGCCTGGGGTGTTTGGGGAGCCCTGACCAGTCCCCAATATGGATTGGCAGGGGGCAGGCCTCCTTAAATACCTGGGGTCATCCCAGTCTGGGAGGATATTTCAGCTGGAAGAACTGGGAGATGGAGCACTAGTTGCAGAGGCCAGGAGGGAGCCCCAGTCTGGGGGGGGGGGGGACCTTGGATCTGGAGGCTCAGGAGTGGAAGGGACCTCTCAGTACATCCCATGGGGTGTCGGTGAGTGACACACATACAGGGATGCTGGAAGAGGCATACCAGGGCAGATTGGGAAGTGAGAGAGACAATCTAAAAAGGGTGCAAGAGCCAGTTGGGACTGTGGCGTCACCAGCCAGTGAAGTTGGGTCACTGCAGCCGGGAGGGCTGGTAGGGCCTGAGGAAGGGACTGGCTGGGAGCATTAGTCCGCTGAGGTAGCTAGCACATTTGTACTTTGCTACACCTGAGGGGTCTGCAACCCCTTGCCTGTAATAGGCAGTTCACTGAAGCATGACCAGAGTCAAAGGTAGTTCTCACCACGTTTAAAAAACAATATTTTGCTCTAATGGATAAAAACGAAAATCATACTATGTGCAGCTGCTATATGCTGAGTGAATCCACTAGGTGCATGTGCAAAAATGATTATATCTATAGCGCTCGCACGTGATACTAAGTCGCTGCTGATAAAAAATATGTGGTTCAAAAATACCAATATATGTACTTAAATTATCGCACCAAATATTAATCCAGTGACAATCACATGAATTGAATAAACATATGACATTTACATCAATGTTAAGGTGCTGAATTAATAAAGCGACATAGTGCTGAAATAGTCCAAACAAAAGTGATAGAGTGCTTCGTGCTGAATTATAAATCTTCCAAGGTGCCAATGTGATCCACACGTGTGGGATATCCCCTTAGGAATCCTACTCACCAAAAAACCATGACGCCCAGCTTTTCAGTCTGGAGATCTGGTAAGGCTGTATGAAATCCTATACTGGACAGCTGGCAGATCAGAGACTCATGCTTCCACGGTGTCCCCCACAGGAATAATAGGATTAAAAGAGAAAAAGGATCCACAATAGTGAATCACTGTATAGCTGGATTTATTTTGTGCAGATAGGATGATACTTACAAGAAGATAAACGAACGATCGCTTTACAAGGTACGAACGCCGCTCATCGCGTGCGTTCCAAACTGAAACCGGAAGTGACGTCCACGGAATCCAAACACCGGAAATACGACTTACCAGATCTCCAGACTGAAAAGCTGGGGGTCATGGTTTTTTGGTGAGTAGGATTCCTAAGGGGATATCCCACACGTGTGGATCACATTGGCACCTTGGAAAATTTATAATTCAGCACGAAGCACTCTATCACTTTTGTTTGGACTATTTCAGCACTATGTCGCTTTATTAATTCAGCACCTTAAAAATGTCATATGTTTATTCAATTCATGTGATTGTCACTGGATTAATATTTGGTGCGATAATTTAAGTACATATATTGGTATTTTTGAACCACATATTTTTTGTTTATCAGCAGCGACTTAGTATCACGTGCGAGCGCTATACAGGGAGTGCAGAATTATTAGGCAAGTTGTATTTTTGAGGAATAATTTTATTATTGAACAACAACCATGTTCTCAATGATTCCAAAAACTCATTAATATCAAAGCTGAATATTTTTGGAAGTAGTTTTTAGTTTGTTTTTAGTTGTAGCTATTTTAGGAGGATATCTGTGTGTGCAGGTGACTATTACTGTGCATAATTATTAGGCAACTTAACAAAAAACAAATATATACCCATTTCAATTATTTATTTTCAGCAGTGAAACCAATATAACATCTCAAAATTCACAAATATACATTTCTGACCTTAAAAAACAAAACAAAAACAAAGCAGTGACCAATATAGCCACCTTTCTTTGCAAGGACACTCAAAAGCCTGCCATCCATGGATTCTGTCAGTGTTTTGATCTGTTCACCATCAATAACCAGTGACGAAACAAAAACAAAACAAAAAATTCCAGTCTTTACATATAAACACTTAAAACTCTACAATATAACCAAAGTGACGACTTTTATTTATTAACTTTACCCATATATAAACAAAAAACAATTCAACGGATTATTAATACGTGTCATTATCAGTGGACGTGTGTGTCTATAGGAGGATTTTATCGATGTTGATTTTTGTTTGATTTTTGATGAAGGTTTTTATAAGTCGAAACTATAATTACTCAAAAACCTTAGTAACTCTTGTACCAACAACAAGTTATTATTTTAATAAGGAGTTTTTATGTTGAACGGATTATTAAGACGTGAG
>BLSH010169496.1:35152-49782 GCA_018402905.1 Glandirana rugosa | reverse complement strand
GTCGTTTTTCAGCCTTTCTTACCTTGGCCATGTCTCTGAGTATTGCACACCTTGTGCTTTTGGGCACTCCAGTGATGTTGCAGCTCTGAAATATGGCAAAACTGGTGGCAAGTGGCATCTTGGCAGCTGTACGCTTGACTTTTCTCAGTTCACGGGCAGTTATTTTGCGCCTTGGTTTTTCCACACGCTTCTTGCGACCCTGTTGGCTATTTTGAATGAAACGCTTGATTGTTCGATGATCACGCTTCAGAAGCTTGGCAGTTTTAAGAGTGCTGCATCCCTCTGCAAGATATCTCACTATTTTTGACTTTTCGGAGCCTGTCAAGTCCTTCTTTTGACCCATTTTGCCAAAGGAAAGGAAGTTGCCTAATAATTATGCACACCTGATATAGGGTGTTGATGTCATTAAACCACACCCCCTCTCATTACTGAGATGCACATAACCTAATATGCTTAATTGGTAGTAGGCTTTCGAGCCTATACAGCTTGGAGTAAGACAACATGCATAAAGAGGATGATGTGGTCAAAATACTCATTTGCCTAATAATTCTGCACACAGTGTAGATATTATCAGTTCTCACCACGTGCTAGCTAGGCCTGGAGAAGTGTTGTGCAGGAGAGAGAGAAAGGAGAAGTAATGGCAAGCAAGATTGTGCTGGAGGAGGAAAGTCATGTATATACAGGGTTGTACATAGAGTGGTCCCGTTTCAATACTGTTCAATTCCTTAGGCATCCCATACATACCCTATACCCCATCCAAGTTAAAACCCCTAATAAAACAAGAAAAACACAAAGTACCGGCCTGTTCTTCTTGACTCTGGATGTGAGGAAACAGTGTGACTGAAGACAGAGTGACAGGTGAACCACTACTTCCAGCAACCCCTGGGGTGGGGGCATGGATACACTAGATTTTCCATAGTGTGCCAAAGGTATTATTGTGTAGCACTGTCCCCATAGGGATTGTTGTGTGTAGATTTCCCTGGGCCTTCCCCTTATTATCTTGCAGCCAGTTATTAGAGGTTTTCACACGACCAACCGTACTCTCATCCACTCATTATCCAATAATCAATCCAGGGGTTGGGTTTTTTGGTATTTATTGTTGGAACTTGGATAGGTGAAGGCAATAGTGGGATACTCCAACTGGAACTATTTACAGGTGAGGACAACTCTCACTTGGCCTCACCAGGTTAACTGTACGCAGTAGGAAAAAGGCTGTGAAGCTGCAAGGCTTCACTTTTTGTTTCCCTTACTACAAATGCTGGCGTCTGCACCCGAAGCCGATTGACGAATTGCCTTGGGGTGCAGACATTGAGGGATAGCTGGACAGGTAAATGTCCTTGTATAAAAAGTCAACAGCTATATGTATTTATTTATTTTTTATTTTTTTTACAGACTGGAACTCCTCTTTAAAGCATTATGTGCTTTTACAGAAAAATGGCATACACTGAGCAAAATTATAAACGCAACACTTTTGTGTTTGCCCCTATTATCCATGAGCTGAACTCAAAGATGTACGACTTTTTCTATTACACAAAAGGCCTGTTTCTCTCAAATATTATTCACAAATCTGTCTAAATATGTGTTAGTGAGCACTTCTCCTTTGCCGCGATAATCCATCCACCTCACAGGTGTGGCATATCAAGATGCTGTTTAGACAGCATGATTATTGCACAGGTGTGCCTTAGGCTGGCCACAATAAAAGGGCACTCTACAGTAAAATGTGCAGTGTTATCACACAGCACAATGCCACAGATGTCACAAGTTTTAAGGGAGCATGCAATTGGCATGCTGACTGCAGGAGATGCTTCCCTTGAATCGAATGTTAATTTCTCTACCATAAGCCGTCTCCAAAGGCGTTTTAGAGAATTTGGCAGTACATCCAACCTCACAACCACAGATTGCGTGTAACCACACCAGCCCAGGACCTCCACATCCAGCATCTTTACCTCCAAGATCGTCTGAGACCAGCCACCCGGACAGCTATTGCAACAGTCGGTTTGCATAACCAAAGAATTTCTACACAAACTGTCAGAAAACAGCTCAGGGAAGCGCATCTGCATGCTTCTCGTTCTCATCGGGGTCTCGACATGACTGAAGTTCGTTGTCGTAACCGACTTGAGTGGATAAATACTCACATTCGATGGCGCCTGGCGCTTTTGAGAGGTTCTCTTCACGGATGGATCCCGGTTTTCACTGTACAGGACAGATGGCAGAAAGTATGTATGGCATCGTGTGGGTGAGTGGTTTGCTGATGTCAACGTTGTGGATCGAGTGGCCCATGATGGGGTTATGGTGTGGGCAAATGTATGCTATGGACAACGAACACAGGTGCGTTTTATTGATAACATTTTGAATGCACACAGATACCGTGATGAGATCCTGAGGCCCATTGTTGTGCCATTCAACCATGACCATCACCTCATGTTGCAGCATGATAATAATGCATGGTCCCATGTTGCAAGGATCTGTACACAATTCCTGGAAGCTGAAAACATCCCAGTTCTTGCATGGCCAGCATACTCACCAGACATGTCACCCATTGAGCATGTTTAAGATGCCCTGGCTCTCCGTATACGACACAGTGTTTCATTTCCTCTCAATATCCAGCAACTTCACACAGCCATTGAAGTGGAATGGACCAACATACCACAGACCACAATCAACAACCGGATCAACTCCATGCGAAGGATATGTACTGCACTGCGTGAAGCAAATGTTGGTCACACCAGATACTGACGGGTTTTCGGACCCCCCTGGACCCCTCATTACAGTAAAACTGCACATTTTCGAGTGGCCTTTTATTGTGGCCAGCCTAAGGCACACCCATGCAATAATCATGCTGTCTAATTAGCATTTTTTTTTCAATACATTTTTATTGGATTTGTTTTAAGGTACAAAGAAGTAAATGGTACAAAAGTACAATATAAAATAGAGGTATAGATGTACAGCGCAGCATTACACGAAAGAAGGCACACCATGTCGGACAGCAGGACGTTGTTGTACATTATAACAATATGACATTATAGCAATTAAACATTGTGGGTGGTCCTTAGGACCATATTTCCCAGGCTTTCTAGAATTTTTTTTAGGACATTGAATTGATCGCTATTATTTTTTCAAATGTTTTATTGTCATTGACCATGGATACCACTTCAGATGTGTTGGGCATTATTTGTGTTTTCCATTTTTTTAGTATAGCTAGTCTTGTGGCAAGCAAGACATGGGTGATTACCTGTCTGAGTTCTGGTGGAAAGTTTTCGATACCTACATTCAGAATGGCCAGTTTTGGGCAGGGTGGGTGGAGGGTACCTGTGCATCTGGATAGTAAGCAGAAGATTTGTTTCCAAACGCTAGTTAACGATGGGCATTCCCATAGTATGTGTGTGAGGTTCCCCACTTGACCACAGCCTCGCCAGCAATTCGGAGAGGCTGAGGGGGAGAACCTCACCAATCTAAAGGGCGTGTAATACCACCTATTGGTGATTTTTAGCGTCAGTTGCCAATGTGCATTGTGTGTGAGGATTTTCTTAAGGAAATTTTCGATAGTAAGGGGTTGATGTTGGTGTGGAGCAATTGTGAGGTGTTTGCCGTTAGGGTGATGCCAAGGTATTTTATCCCTTTTTCACTCCAAGGGAATGGAATGTGGTTTTGGAGAATTTTTTTTGTCAGTGTGGCTAATCCCCAGATCTAAGATTTCGGATTTGGATGTGTTCATTTTGTAGTAGGAGATATCGCTGAAATGACAAAGGAGTTTGTATGCTGCTGGGAGGGAGTTGGTTGGGTCGGTCATCATAAGGATAATGTCGTTTGTGAAGAGGTTTATTTTGTGGCTGGATTTCCAGAAAGTAAACCCCTTTATCTTTGTACTTTCTCTTATTGATTTGGCTAGCGGTTCGATTATCAAGTTAAATATCGTGGGGGACTCTGACACGTTCCATTTGTTATTTTAAATGGTTTGGAAAGGGTAGGTTGTATAGACTTGTGCTGATGGATGTGAGTATAGAGATAGCATAAAAGCTCTGATTGGGCCTTGGAATCCAAACTTGGAGAGGGTCTGCTCCATATATGACCAGTGCTTTCTATCGAACGCTTTCTTTGCGTCTAGAGCTAGAAGCAGAGAAGGCGCTCTGTTTTTTTCCACAAAGTCCATTATGTTCATGGCCCTTCTTGTGGCATCGGACGTTTGACGCCCTGCCACGAATCCCATTTGATCTTTTTTTATTAGATGGGGGAGAAAGGTCATTAAACGCTTGGCGTCTAATCAGCATCTTGATATGTCACACCTGTGAGGTGAATGGATTATCTCGGCAAAGGAGAAGTGCTCACTAATGCAGATTTAGACAGATTTGTGAACAATATTTGAGAAAAATAGGTCTTTTGTGTACATAGAAAAAGTCGTAGATCTTTGAATTCAGCTCATGATAAATAGGGGCAAACACAACAGTGTTGCGTTTATAATTTTGCTCAGTGTAGTTACATAGCTAGTCTGATTGAAAAAAGACACAAGTCCATCTAGTTCAACCAATTAAATGGGAAAAAAATATACAATCCTATATACACAATCCCATACCCACAGTTGATCCAGAGGAAGGCAAAAATAAAACCAAGCAAAGCATGATCCAATTTTCTCCAGCAGGGGGAAAAATCCTTCCTGATCCCCCAAGTGGCAATTGGATATTCCCTGGATCAACTTTACCTATAAATGTTAGTACCCAGTTATGTACATTTAGGAAATAATGCAGGCCTTTTTTTAAAGCAATCTCCTGAGCTGGCCAGAGCCAGTTCTTGAGGGAGTCTATTCCACATTTTCACAGCTCTTACTGTGAAGAAGCCTTTAAGTATTTGGAGATTAAATCTCTTTTCCTCCAAACGTTGAGTGCCTCCTTGTCCTCTGTGATGACCTTAAAGTGAATCACTCATCACAAAGTTCACTATATGGACCCCTTATGTATTTGTATATGTTGATCATATCCCCCCTTAATCTCCTCTTCTTAACCTCCTTGGCGGTATGATTCTGTCTGGAATTTTGTACCAAAAGCGGTACAATTTTTTGCATGGAAATTTGGGGATATGTATTATAGGCCTGCAATTCTTAGTAATTACTTACTTAAACCTGACCAAAACAAGACTCTAGTAGATATTCCAGATGTGATAAATTTGAAACACAAATGCATGAATTATAATCTAATCAATAATATAATTTTATTCAATAATGCAATGAAAAATAATGAAATTTGTCAAACAAAGAAATTGCAAGGGTCCTCAAGCATTCATTGTTTTTTTTTTTTTGCGAATATATAAATTTAAAAAAAAAATAAAAAACAAAAAATTGTGAAAAAATGCAAATAAAATAAATAAAACTTTTAGAATGTCCAGCTAAAATATAAAAAATTAAAAAGTGAAATTTCACTTTCAGCTCAGCTGATCCAAAAGCGCATTTGTAGGACAGCGCTTTTTTGATGCCATTTTCAAAGGCTTTTATTTGTCACAAATGACAATGGCAAGGGGCACTGAAAGGGCACTGTGTCTGATACTAAGGTGATACAGTGTAATCCTCTCAGATTACATTGTATCACCTCCTTTTTATGTGTTTGTGTTTGTGCAACATTTGAATTTCCCTCCCAGCTCCGCTCCCATGCACCATTGCTGCTGCAGGGAACGGAACTAGGAAGTCACCAGAGTGACAGACGGCGCGGCGGGGATCCCGGCGGCGATCACAGCGATGGGAGATCATCGCTGGATCTCCAGGAGAAGGTAAGGAACCCCGCTGCAGGCTCTGCACATCTACCCCGAGCGTGACTCGGGGATACCGATCCTAGCATGTAAAAACCACCCCGAGTCATGCTCGGGAATACCGCTAAGGGAGTTAAGAGAGAATTCAGTTCTTCTAAATCTTTCCTCATAGCTAAGCTCCTCCATGCCTCTTAAAAGTATGATGTGGTCCTTTAAAAGTGACAGTAGAAAAAGAAATACAGCATGAGTGTTGGCCAATTTACGTAGCATATTCTATATATATATATATATATATATATATATACTGTTGTGCTCATAAGTTTACATACCCTGCCAGAATTTATGATTTCTTGGTAATTTTTCAGAGAATATGAATGATAACACAAAAACCTTTCTTTCACTCATGGTTAGTGTTTGGCTGAAGCCATTTATTATCAGTCAACTGTGTTTACTCTTTTTAAATCATAATGACAACAGAAACTACCCAAATGACCCACCCTGATCAAAAGTTTACATACCCTGGTGATTTTGGCCTGATAACATGCACACAAGTTGACACAAAGGGGTTTGAATGGCTAGTAAAGCGGTTGTATACCAGTACAAAAAAAAAATAAAAAAAAAAACCTGTAAGTGGAAGGCATAATGAGCTAGTATGCACCGTATACTAGCTCATTATGAAAAGCTTACCTCAGAACGAAGCTCAGACGGATCCGCTTGGTCCCTGCAAAGGGTGTCAACGTGTTTCCTCGGGGGATCTTTCCGGGTATGTGGCTCCAGCGCTGTGAGTGGCCAGAGCCGCGAGACGTCACTCCAGCGCATGCGTGCTGGAGCTCTTCTTTCCTGCAAGGTCCGGCGCTATGCGCCAGGCCTTCACCGGGACCCCACCACGCATGCGCCATGACGCCAGCGGCTGCATTTAGGGTGAATATCTCCTAAACCATGCAGGTTTAGGAGATATTCATTTTACCTACATGTAAGCCTTATTATAGGCTTACATGTAGGTAAAAGTAAAATAATTGGGTATACAACCGCTTTAAAGGTAACCATCCTCACATGTGATCTGTTTGCTTGCAATTAGGGTGTGTGTGTATACAAGGTGATCTGTTTGCTTGCAATTAGTGTGTGTGTATAAAAAGTCAATGAGTTTTTGGACTCCTGACAGACCCTTGCATCTTTCATCTAATGCTGCACTGAGGTTTCTGGATTCTGAGTCATGAGGAAAGCAAAAGAATTGTCAAAGGATCTGTGGGAAAAGGTAGCTGAACTGTATGAAACAAGAAAAGGGGGGTGTGGCCTGGACGCAGACGAGACTGGTTGTGCAGTGGAGGAGCTCCCGACATTTCAACTGTATCCGGAGGCATCCGACATCTGGGGGCCAGGGTAAGAGGCGCCATCCACTACACCTGCCTCCCTGCCCCTGCAGCCACAATTTGAGACACATATTCCGCGGATCGGTAGCTCCGGTCCGCGGCGGTATTAAATTGAGGCCCCGGCTTTTGCGGCCTACCTGCGGCGGCGCAGGCCGCGCCATCCACAGCCTCTACAGGGCCCCATCTACCCTTTAGGGTTATATCACTCAACAGGACTGGGTCAGTGCCCTCAGAGGGCTTAAGAGGACTATCTGCTGTGCCACAGGGACTTTTAAAATCATTTGGTCCTGTGTTTAAAGAAAGTCCGGCGGCCATCTTGGTACACCCAGGCCTGCTACAATACTATATGGTTGCTTTAGCAAACCTCAGCCGCATCAACACTGTTAAACATAACCCTAACAGCCTAATTCAGGAGATCCATTCCACTGGTAAAGGGCCTTACATTAAGAGACAACTGCTAAGCTATCTAAGTATACCCAGGGAGCACAGTCCCCGCATGGCACTATAAGGACTTATGCAGTGAGAGCTCCGTCCGATAACAGGCCTGTCTTTCCTCTGACAATGCCATCTAAAGGTCCCAACGCTCATGTCAACTCCAGTAAGAGGCCTGGGAAGGGCTTGGCAGCAAAACTGGCCACCTCAGGCTCAATTCAACACTTCCTCGCCACAGAACAGCTTGATTCTGCAACACCGCGCAGCAAGGCTAAAGCTTCACGGCCGAGCCGCTCCCCCTCTGCTCACACAGCCTCCTCCCGTGGCTGCTCACCGGCCTCCTCTCAGGGCTCAGAACTTATGGAGGACCCGGGGTCTCCAGCAGGGTCTGACATGGTCTCACTGGTAAGTGGGCTCAAAGGGGAAATAGCAGGCATGTTCCGTAGCTTTGAAAAAGCCATGAAAAAAAGAATTTACGGCCGTACGAACGGACATGGCACACCTGCTCACACGTGTGGAGGAGACAGAGAAGCAGCAAGATATACAAGATGAGGCGTTCAGAGCCCGGTAACCAGACTTGCAATTGCCCACCGTGCCACCTTATATAAATTGGAAGATATCGAGAACAGAAATCGCAGGAACAATCTGCGCATCAGGGGGCTCCCTGAAGCAACTAAGGATGATGACCTGGAACCCACAATCCGTGGCATCTTAAATACCGTCATGGGTAAGCCGGTGACCGAGACCCTGCGCTTTGATAGGGTGCACAGAGACCTGCGCCCCCGCAACCTTGACATAGACTTGCCGAGGGACGTGATATACCATCTTCACTACTATGAGGAGAAAAATGCCATCATGGTCAAGCTACGGGGCTCCTCTGACATAGACTTTGATGGCGCTAAATTAACCATCTACCCTGATCTCTCAAAGGAAACCCTGGAAAGACGCAGAGCGCTTCGGCCCTTATTGGGCCAGTTACGGTCAGACGGCACGACATATAGATTGGGCTTTCCAGCATGTGTGATTGCCACTAAAAATGGCCGTTCCTCTACTTTACGGTTTCCTGAAGATCTTCCAACATTTCTGAAAGACCTCAACATGGCTCATGTGGAGTTACCGGGATGGCAGGATCATATCCCCTCATTTCAACCCATACCTGAATCCTATGGTCGCCGGACCCCCTCTAATAGGAAGCGCAATGCAACTCCAGGATCATCTTCAAAGAAAATTGGGTGAGATCCCGTCTGTTTTTCAAGCTTCACGTTAATGCTTCTCTATTTTTCAAACTGATTGGGCCCTCTAACACTTCAATGCATGACTGGGTCACTTACTTTTTTGGTTTTTACTCCTCCCTTACCCTCGGGGCTTCTGCCTGCTTGGGTGGGAGGAATATGACTGTGGTTACATAGACACCCAGCTTCATGGACCCTCAACAATCACATATGAGGCCCAGCATACTTTAGTTAAATACACATTGGTTACCCAGTTCTCTCTTTATTGGTACGGTTTTTTCTTTCTTCTTTACTTAAGCATTTATATAACATATCTTCCTTGGTATCGCCGGTGGTGTACGCGCCGCCTGATGGTCTCCTGCTGGCCCTGCCTCACCATCCCTTATGGGATCACCGCAGTAAAATGCATGAATTTTCAACAACCCGTGAATTTGCTTTGTATTACTTACATGTTTTACTATGTTTTGTTCCTGAAGAATATTGTTTCTCTTGTCTCTCTCCTCTCCTTCTCTATCCTACTTCTTTCTCTAATTTCTCTTCTTCCCGACAGAGCTGGCTGAGTGCCCGTTTGGAGATACACTGCTATCCCCATGGCTAACTTAAGTGTGCTCACATATAATGTAAGAGGGCTAAACGTGGCTGCGAAAAGACATCAGGTCTTGAGGGAGCTAAAAAGAGCCTCCTGCTCTATAGCATTTCTACAGGAAACCCACCTGACTCACACCACCAACGTTAAACTTCTCTCCCCACATTTTCCTCAATGGTACTATAGTCTTTCGGACACCAATAAGGCCAAGGGAGTTGCCATTGGGTTCAGCAGGTGTATCTCCTTTCGCCTCACTACAATGGAAGCAGATGATCATGGTAGATACCTTTTCCTACGCGGGTTCATAGGTAATGTTCCTTGTACTCTAGCTTCCCCAAACATAAACCAACCTGCCTTTTTATCCCAGGTTAGCCGAATTTGCAGAGGGATTGACCATACTTGCTGGAGACATTAACATGCCCCTCGACCCCATTATGGACACCTCGTCGGGCAGGTCCTCTATACCTTTTAAACGTATATCTCATATTAAAAAGAGACTTCATGACTCCCAACTCATAGATGTCTGGTGAATACTTCACCCTAAAGTGAGGGACTATTCATATTTTTTTAAAACACATAACACATATTCCCGCATAGATAATATCTTCATAGATCATTTTCATCTTCCACTACTATGCTCGGCCTCCATAGGCACAACAACTTTATCTGACCATGCACCTGTGACCGCCTGGCTGTCTCTCCCCTCCCTCCCTATACACACGAACAATTGGAAATTAAATGATTCACTGTTATCTAATCCAGTGGATACAGCCATCATTGCCAAAAAGATAGAGCTATTTTTTAAAGAAAATGTCAAGCCGGGCTACCCCCAACCACTGGTCTGGGAAGCTCATAAAGCCACTATTAGGGGAGTACTCATAGAACTGGGGGCTAGGAAAAAAAGGGAACACAACAGCTCAGGGACAAGCTGAAACAGGTCACTGACCTAGAACGACAACACAAATTGTCCCTTCACGCTTCACACCTGGCAGAGCTCACGCTGCAACAGGAAGAACTTAGAAATCTTCTACAAGCTGACATGAACAGGAAATACTACTCGGTGGCCCAAAAAATGCATGAGTGGGGTAATAAGCCTGGTAAACAACTCACACGCTCCCTTCATGCCAAGAAAACTGCCAATTTCATATCTAAAATTAAACTTCTGGGTGGGGGGATGGCCCACAATTCACGACAAATTGCTGAAGCTTTTTGAGACTCTTATTCAGATCTGTATAACGTGAAGGGTGACCTGGACCATCTCCCCCCAGAAATAGGCACAAAAAAAATAGTGACTTCCTTGGCAACTCACAAACAACAACACTACCTTCTGAGGCCATTAAGGCTCTGGAATCCGATTTTAAATTTGAAGAATTCCAGCTAGCCTTAAAATCAATGCCATCGGGGAAAGCCCCCGGTCCAGATGGGTTTACCGCTTCTTATTATAAAAAATTCAGTGAGGTTTTGTTGCCTAGATTAACTAAATACGCTATCTCTGCATCTTCAGCCCCCTGCCCGGAATCACTCACAGCACACATCACAGTTCTGCCCAAACCTAATAAAGATCCCACGAACTGCGGGAGCTTTCGCCCTATTTCATTACTAAATGTGGATATGAAGCTTCTAGCCAAGGTATTGGCGAATAGACTTCTTCCCTTCTTACCTAAATGGGTCTCGGCGGATCAGTCAGGATTCACACCAGGAAGGGAAGCCAGGGACAATGCGTTACGTACCCTCTCCTTGATCCACTTTGCTCGTAGAAACGCTCAGCCCACCCTTCTCTTGTCTACTGATGCTGAAAAGGCGTTTGATAGGGTGGACTGGACCTATCTTCACTTGACCCTACAGCACTTTGGCCTTGGCTCCCGGGTGTTGGATAGGATATTCGCAATGTTCTCCTGCCCGACGGCGCGGGTCAGGGTGAATGGGGTACTGAGTGAGCCCTTTACATTAGGGAACGGCACTAGACAGGGGTGCCCACTGTCACCCCTGTTGTTTGCCATATCCCTGGAACCATTCCTAGCCTCTATCAGAAGCAACCCCAACATTCACGGGATAATTATAGGCCAAGAATCACATAAATATGCGGCGTATGCGGATGATATCCTCTTTTTATATTCAACAACCCCGCATTTCTTTACCCAACCTCATGTCAGCTTTACAAGAATTTCAAGCTTTGTCTAATTATAAAATTAATATGACTAAATCCGAAATTCTAAACATTAACGTCCCTAGCTCAATGGTCTCTTCGCTAAAATGAATCTTACCGTTTCGTTGGCAGTCGACAACCCTAAAATACCTGGGCATCCATCTGACCCCTCATCTTCATTCCCTGTTTAGATGTAACTATATTCCTCTACTGAACACCATTAAAAAATATCCTGGTCATACCTCTCCCATTCCTGGCTGGGGAAAATAGCAGTGATTAAGAAGATGAATATCCTCCCTCGTATTCTTTTTCTATTCCAGATGATACCAATGGGGATTGCACCTGGTTTCTTTACAACACTTCAAACCATGATCTCCCGCTTCATCTGGGGGAGCAGACGCACAGAATCTCCAGAGCTACTCTCTTCCGCTCTAAGGGGTCTGGCCCTACCAGATTTGAAAATGTATTCTTATGCTATTGTCCTAGGTACAGTTTCAGATTGGAAATACCAGAGAGATAGCAAAATATGGGTCAGACTAGAATATGATCTAAGTGGTACAGAATTGGATGGCATTCCGTGGATCCCCCCAGGTACAGATTTCTTTCTCCTTCAGCCTCCCCCTTAACAATTTCCTCGTTATCCTCATGGGATACACTGCACAAGAAACTTTATTGGTCTTATAACTCCCCCCTTATGCCCTTAACGAACCATGACTATTTCCTTCCGGGCAAATTGGATAAGGGATTCAATACATGGTCCTCTGATCGCTGTCTCTGTCTACACCACGTCCTCCAAACCAACTCTCTTAAACCTCTACAGTAAATTGTCGGCTCAAGATCGAATATCTTCATAGAACAATGGAGATACTTACAGCTTAAGCAGTTTGTTCATTCTCTACCACAACCGTTAAGATCTGCCCGTTAACTTACAGCCATCGAGGCCATCTTTCTCCCAAAGGAACCTCCATTACATGTAATATCATAATTTTATAAGGCTCTTATCTCCCCAAAATATCACGGCTACCCGGAATATTTGAACCGCTGGGAAACTGAGCTTAGCACCTCACTGACAGAGATATCCAGAAGGACAAAATACTAGCCCTCATCCACACTTCCTCCATTTCCTCAAAAACGGCTGAGACAAACTATAAATTGCTTGCAAGGTGGTATTATACACCAACCAAAATGCACCATATTTCTCCTACCAACCCTGCTCTATGCTGGAGGAACTGTGGTCAAGTGGCTTCACATGCGCATATATGGTGGCACTGCCCACTCATTAAACCCTACTGGTCTGAAATCATCAGTCTCATCAACTCAATCACGGGATTCGCTCTCCCTTTCGAGCCTTGGGCTGTACTCTTTCACATGACCGCAGCAACTATTGGTGAATATAAACGTTCCATGACACCACACCTTCATAAAGCGGCCGAATCCCTTATTCCTCTTATGTGGAACAAACCACAAACACCCTCCAGTAAATTATGGTTGCAAAAGGTGAATGACTTGTGCTACATGGAAGAACTTACATACTTGTTGAGAGGGGAGTCTGGCAAACATACCAAAATATGGGCCTCATGGTTTGAATTTAAGACCACAAGCACCTACAAAGATACTATCTCATCCCCTGACCTGGTGTTGAAGGGGGGCTCCTCCGCACCTTTGCCGTCTACTCTTCCTAGTCACTAGGCCTTCAGCATTAGCTTTAGTATTAGCAGCGTGTCACATTGTATATCTTACTATGAACATTGTTTTGGATAGCTATCTCAAAGTTTTTCACCCCATGCCAGCTGGGAACTTCTTGATCTATTCTTTAATTCTTCTATCTATATCTCTTCTCATTCTTACTATTCTATCCTCTCTCCCTTACTTCTTTAATTCTCTTCTTTGTCTCTCAACTATTTTGACCTCTTCTTTTTTCTAATATGCAAAGGTGGTTTATCAATAACTTAAAGTTATAACAGGCTACAGATCGACCATGGGTGGTCTGACCGCTATATAGCCGCAATTAATATTCTTTGTTGCCCAATGAGATATCACTATACAGACAACATTGTGTGTGGGGTGGGTGGCTCCCCATCCGCCCGCCACAGTTTGCTCCCAGTTGGGGTGCCGGCGGGGGGGGGACCCTCCTGCTCTCAAATAATCGGGAAACAGACAGTAAATTTTGGCCGGTTATGGGTACCCATGGCAGGCCAATGTCCCAAATTAGGTCAGTCACATTTACATTTATATTTGTTCATGTATTCCTGTCTCATTGCCTTTGCCTTTTATGGTTATATGCAACTTTGTATGTGCAACTTTTTTTCTTTTTCTCTTGAAACTTAATAAAAATGTATTATTTAAAACAGGAAAGGGATATAAAAAGGGTTCTGTTGAATCCAACCCACGATCAGATAGACCAACTAGAATTTCAGCTACAACTGCCAGGAAAATTGTTTGGGATGCAAAGGAAAACCCACAAATAACTTCAGGTGAAATACAGGACATTGCACAATGAGGAGGCACTTGAAGAAAGATGGGCTGCATGGTTGAGTCACCAAAAGAAAGCCATTACTATGCAAATGCCACAAAGTATTCCACTTACAATACACCAAACAGTACAGAGACAAGCCTCAAACTATCTGACACAAAGTCATTTGGAGTGCTGAGACCAAAATTGAGCTTTTTGGCCACAACCATAAATGCTACATTTAGAGAGGAGTCAACATGTCTGTGAAACATGGAGGTGGATCGCTGATGTTTTGGGGATGTGTGAGCTACAAAGGCACAGGAAATTTTGTCAAAATTGATGGCAAGTCGCTAGGTGGAGGTACAAAGTGTCTGTACAACTGAGGAGAGATTTACATCGTAAATACCAACACCGGTTTTTCGAGTTAAAACCAGAGTCGTGAGGTTTACTGAAACACAGTCTATCAAACTCCGAACAGAGACATGACAAACCACATAACATTCACCTTATGAAACACCGTAAACGTATCATTACCGAAAGAAAACCACTGAGTTGGTACGTCGGGTAGAAAGAAGTTCACGGAGGAGTAACACGTTACAGGACATAAAGTGGACTTCAATAAACACCCAAAAGGAAACGTAGGGTTTGTTAAAAGGACCGTCAACATCGACTTTAAGAT
>BLSH010169496.1:13114-23794 GCA_018402905.1 Glandirana rugosa | reverse complement strand
CTCTAATTTCTGCTATCTGTCCTCAGAGCAACAGCACAGACAGCAGTAGTAAAGTAATCTATCTCAGGATGCAGGATCAGGTCTTAAAATGTCTCAAATCTGTCCCTCACGCAGTCAGCTACCTTTCCCTACACTAACCCAAGGAGCATGTGACTGCAGCACTGTGACTCCAGCTTATAAAGAGGCTGGGTCACATGATGCACTGGCCAATCACAGCCATGCCATTAGTAGGCATGGCTGTGATGGCTTCTAAGGGCAAACCAGTGAAACGCTTGTTGATTGGCTGCCCTGCAGCTTCTCAACACGTGGAGTAAAATAGCAGAACCCCGGACCGAACCCGAACGATTTTTGAAATGTCCGGGTCCGGGTCCGTGCCCCGGACACCCGAAAGTTCGGTACGGACCCGAACGTTACAGTCCGGGTTCGCTCAACACTATTCATGTAGTGACTGGCCTACTTTTGAAGTGTATAAAAACCTGTATTTCCAAAAAATAAAGAGTTCCAGTTTGCATCTAAAGCCTGTCACACACATACTAGATTCTTTTGGTTTGAGCGTGAACAAAATGGACAGCTCCAATCAGAGGTAACGATCCAACATTAGCACAGCAATCTCCCCTGCTGTTCTATTGTGTTCTGACAGGGGGATGGCCCCCTGCCAGAACACTGACGAGCCGGTCAGCTGCTGTTTTTCCATTCCGGCTGCCTTACACATGGGCCGAATGTCGGCCGTTTTTTATTGAACTGGCTGATGTCGTCCGACATTCATCCCGTGTGTACGGGGCTTAAAGCAGTAGTAAACCCATCCATTTAACAGTTTAAAAACCAGTTACATTTCCGGCACATGCCGGAAATGTAACACTCCCATTGGTTGTGCTCTAAACCAAACTGTCAAACCATCCAATGGCTGGTGTCATAGCTGATCACATGTGCAGCATCATGGCAGTTGTAGATTAAACAGAGGCCAAGATGGCAGCTTCCTTGGCTGAAAATGATAGGAGGGATTACTACCACTTTAAGCTAGTGTCGCCTAGTCTTGAGTGCTCAGCAGAGGCGACACTAGCTTAAGCACCATACACACGGGCTGAATGTTGGTGGGCCAGTTTAATAAAAACTAGGCAACACTTCCCTTGATGGGTTTGGATGTCCTTTGGGGGTGATACCTTTTTGGTGGAAAGTGCATACTGGTGGTTGTTGTTTCCCTTCACTGGTACTGTAAGTTCAGATCAATGAAAAAAATGTAATTTCGGCACTGTTTTTTGTAATACTGCTTATGCTGTATTTTGCAATATGTCCATTTTTCTGACAATTATTGTTTTATCTATAGTGCATTATTGTACTTGTCACATGGAACATCTACTCCTTTGAAGAAGACTCATTGGAAGTCGAAACGTTGGGGAGTTCCATGCACCTTGCAGTACTTACATTGTACCATGTCATTGTATTTTACCATTTCTATTAAATATTTTAATGTTGTCTAATAAAAACTAATGTCTTTTACTTACCTGTCCGGGTTTGCCTTCAAAGTCCCGTTAAACCTTCTTTTGCAAATCAACAGTACTTATTTGATGCGCCAGTTCTTGGTGTCCACTGGAAAATCTACTACTTTTTCCTAGTGCCCAATAAAAAGTATATTAGTTTCTTGTATTAACTGGAAATTTGGCTGAGTGGGAATTTAAATGTCGACCTGCATGCCAAATCAATGGTTATACCCATTGCTCGCACATTTTACAATTTTATTTCATAGCGTTAAATGCTTTCAAAAGTATTTTATTAAAGTATTAAGTATTCAACTGGTGGAAAAATGTATTTTTGTGAGACTATAAATTGCAACTAAAATGAATCCCAAAATGTTGTAATACCACAAACCGAACCTGTCTGCTCTGCCATAGTTTAGTAAAGTGCACTGGCACACACTTCCTCAGGGAGCCACAGGACGTCCATACTGGATGACAACCACAGAGATATTCATAATTTTTCTACTAGATCCAAGTGACGCCTTTTTTTGACAGAATCTGTAATACAGAACATATGAGGGAACCCAGTGGAAAAGTCTTCTCATTCTGCCACTTTCACTTCTTTTCCTCATCCCTGTGGAGTGACAAATATATGAAATATTTTCTTGGATTCTCTGCATCCTGAGGTGATCAATGGAAAATAATACTAGAGGGTATGACTGTGAGAGATCATCCATCATGCTCCTTTGACATAATACATGTGATTGATCCCACTGTCTCTGGTCTCACATTAAAGTTAAACCCTGCTGTTTTTCAAACTTATCAACGGTAACTGTTCTTTTCCATCTCAATGAATTTTAAATCAACCTAATTCTTACCTTGAGCTCATATAAATGAGGTTGTAGTTATATAACAAAACAAAGTACTTGCAGAGAAAATTGTGTAGCAGTGTCCACAACCCCCAGAGACCCAGCGGTGACCTCCGGAGTCAGGGAGAGCCGACATCCCTCCTCGAAGTGTGGGTTATTAGGCATGGTGTGTGTAGTGCAAGTTAGAAACATGGGCGCCAGTCACTTTTTGAATGCTAGAAAAAGAGATTTATTGTCTCTTAAACAGAACTGGTGGAGAGAGGGTTAGGGCCAGGACACCCTTAGGCAGATGCAAAAGCAATTGGCAGATGCTGAGACAAAAATAGTAATAGAAAGACAGCTATACAGGTAGAGGGTCTTTAAGCACTTCATTACAGGACACTTATACCCCCTTCCTTCCCAGACCAATTTTCAGCTTTCAGTGCTCTCACACTTTGAATGACAATTACTCAGTCATACAACACTGTATCCAAACAAAATGTTTATAATTTTTCACATAAATAGAGCTTTCTTTTGGTGGTATTTATTCACCTCTGGGTTTTTTATTTTTTGTGACGTAAGTGAAAAAAAGCGAAAATTATGAAAAAAACCCACTTTTTTTAGTTTCTATGATAAAAACTATCAATTGTAAATAAGTCATTTTTGTTCATAAATTTGGGCCAAAACCTATACTGCTACATATCTTTGGTAAAAATAACTTAAATCAGTGTATATTATTTGGTCTGTGTGAAAGTTATAGAGTCTACAAGCTATGGTGCCAATCATTGAAAATTTATCACACCTGATGTACTGACTTTCTTGAGGCCTCCAAATGACCCCTTTTTGAAAAGTAGACATTGAAAGGTATTTAGTAAGAGGCATGGTGAGTTTTTTGAAGTTGTATTTTTTTCCCGCAATTCTTGGGTAAATTAAGAAATTATTATTATTTTTTTTTAATTGTCATAACAAGTTATTTCTTACACAAAGCTACTCGTCCTGAGTATGGTGATACCACATGTGTGAGACTTTTACACAGCCTGGCCACAAAGAGAGGTCCACAATGCAGGGAGCACAGTCAGGCGTTCTAGGAGCATAAATTACACATAACATTTCCTAACGACACTTTTGAAGGCCCTGGAGCACCAGAAAAGTGGAATTACCCACAAAATTACCAAATTTTGGAAAGCAAATACCCCTACATATAATCTATAAGGCATTATGAGTCTTTTGTATGGTTCATTTTTTTCCACATGTCTTCGGAAAACGTGGAAAGAAAATGAAAACATATTTTTTTACACAAAGTTGTCAATTTATATGATATTTCTAACACATAGCATGTATATATCAAAAATGACCCCCCAAAATACATTTCTTTACTGTCCTGGACTGGTGAAAAGGCTGCTCTGGTACTTCTTCAGACTTCCATACACTGGCCTCTGATAACAGGAGTGGTTGTCCCTTGGTGGCAACTGCTTCCCCTTTACCTCTGGCCTTGATCCTTACTTGCCCCTGGCAACTGCTTCTCTCTAACCACTGGCAATGATTCAGGCTCCCCGTCCGGCCGAACCTCTGCAACTTGGTTGGGCTTTCATCCTGAAGCCCCAACTCCGCGCTGCTTCTCTCAAGCCTGAATAGGCCTCAGACACTCTAGCAGCCAGGTGCTCTCGGGATAGGCCTCAGGCTTCTGGCCTAGCAGCCCAGAGCCTTGTGTGATGTTATGCGAGGTGCCATAATGGATGGGCGATACTTGTCACCTCACATGCAATCACATTGAGGTGACTAGTGAGAGTCTGACCCGGGTTTTGACAGCCACCATGGCAGAGTTGGTTCTGACCTGGGCTTTCTGGTCCACTCAAACCCCTCTCCACCTTCATTTAATGACCAGGAAGAGAGCAGAGGAGAGCTCTATCCTGGATCTCAGAGAGAGAAAGCTGAGTGAGCTCCGTGTGCTAATTTGGACTCAAAGACAAAGGTTTGCACTGTGCTTATGTTTTGTGGGTGTCAGGGACAGCCCCACACTGTATAGAGAAGAAGCTGATTGTTTAGCTAAGCACCGGACAGCAAGGTTTTGTTTTCTGGTTTTGATTTTCTTATGTGTTTTGACCTTGCAAACCTGTGATAATAAACCTGGCAAGTTGCCAGATTTTAAAGAAACCTCCATGCTGAATCTTTTCTCTGAAAAGTGATTCCCACCAGCTAATCTCCCACACTTGTAACACACGTCCTCCCAGACAGCTGTCCAGGTGGCACAGAACCCCAATCACCTGACTCCTCCTGAATAAATAGGCTCTCCCAGAAGGCCAAGGGGCAAAGAAACCCCTGTCAATTGGCTGAAACAACCTATCCACTCCTAGTCTAAATTCACTATGCCCTTGTCAATCTAATGCCAGAGGCAACAATGCCACCTAGTGACAGAAGAGAGAGGTGCATCAAATTCAGATTTAGGGAAAAGTCAGTGGATCCCCCTAAAAATTAGCCAAGCTAGTTACCACCTAGCAAACTAAATTTAGCAACCCTGCCTAAGACCAGGGTGCTACAATTGTAAATGGTAACATACAATATGATAGTTCATACCATTATCCTTTTTTCTATGGTCCATTGAGCTTGTCAGTAAGATATCAAGGTTATACTGCTGCTTACAGGAGAAATGGACACTAGGCACATAGAAAATTGACAGACAGCCTCCTTAAGGATCTAACCCCTTCCATCTCATGCCTGCTTTGATATTCCTTCCCCTCTGCTCTATTTTTGAAAGCTGTTTTCTACTAGTAATGTTTTCTACTACAGGTATCTACTGTCAACTGCCACTGGTAGAGTTAGGCTGGATATTGGAAATTCTGGAGGTGTCTCCAGTTAGGCAATGAGAATAAGTTTGCCTAGTTCATTAGGTATATCAGTGTTTCTCTGTGAAGATGCTGCAGTCAACAGCAACAACCCGTCTGTGTTCCACCTCCAAAGAACTCCACTATTTGGGCCAGGGCAGTATATCTGGGGATTCCTCGTGGGGTTATCCAAACCAGAGTTTTCTCATCACCCTGTGTCTGAGCACTCGTTTTTATGAGTGACTTGCAAGGTGTAAGGTTGTTTTTGGGTATCTTTTTCTTTTCTCAAGTGTTTTTTGCTAAATTCTGTTGTTTCTGTGCTTGATGTTAACTTTTACTACTAGCCTTGCAAGTCCTCCTTATACTCCTCTTTATTACTTTTTAGGGTCTGTTGTGTTTAGGTTTTTTGGTAGTTGGAAATTGTATGGTGGCATTTGATTGCAAGCTCATTCAAGACTGTCTGAAATTGTGATATGTCCTATCCAGGCATTGTGAATTGGTGGAATTTAACTCTTGTGTGACTGCAGTCACTAATGCTGGAGACTCTAGCAGGACATTAAACCCTTCTGGTGTTATTAGGGAATCTTTGAGAAACCCTTTGGGGCATCAAACCTGAAGGACACCAGCCACTTCCTGTTTGTAACGATTATCAATATGTTTTGTGCTGCACCTAGAGTTGGGAAGGCCTGGAAAAAATCCAGAAAAACTGGGAAAAAAATGTTTTTTAATTTTTTTTTCCCCAAAGTCGTTTTTTTTTTTTTTTGGGAAAAGTTGAAACAAAAAGAAAAGTGTGCATTGCTCCAGGACTATGCTCCTCACCCTGCTGTTCCAAACCTCTATCCCATGACAGGGTGCGGTTCCTTGCAGCAAGCAATGCATGGAAACAAAGAAACAGACTTGATTGCCTGGACAGGAGTGCAGCCATCAAATCCGTTTCTTTGTTTCCGTAAAAGAAAAAGAGGAGTGGGATATGTTTTTTTACAATTATAAATATACATATAAGCTTGATTTTAGTTTGCTAGCGGGCTCCATTTTGTACCTTCTACAGTTGGGTGATTGTTGGGATACCGTAGATGATAGTTTGTCCCCTAAGGCCTTAATTGACAGGTAAGAGGGTAAATGTGTCTGACAAATTTGTTTATCTTTATAACCTTTATATGATTCATATTATTGTTATCCAAAATCACAGCATAGTGTTAAACTATAGTCTGGTCAGCAGTGTTAATTTTGTGGACTAAACTATTTTCGTTCACTAAATAATTACTATTTTAGTTGACTAAAATATAACTAAAACTAAAACAATTCACATGACTTAAATACGAATAAAATTAAAATGGCATTTTAGTCAAAAGACTATAACTAAAACATAGAACTTGTCTCAGCACACTGCTAGGGTCGGTAGTAAGACTTGAGACGCAAACGTAGGGATTTTGTTAGAAAAAACCTCAGTGATGAGCAAAGTCACAACCAATTAGTTAAAATTCCACAATTTTTATTAAGTTTACAATAGGGATATTGTTTCACCGACATTTCGCAGCTTTGCTGCTTCATCCAGGGTGATCCCAATTTGCTTGATACTCTATTACAAACAACATTTTCATATTAGTCATATACAATCAATATATGCACATCCAAAAATCGCAGTAAACATAAAAATAAAGATTTCTTTATATACATGCTCACCACAACCAGAAAAATATTTGCATTTATCGGGCTGCTCACCTCGTCCCCTCAATACTGCTGCCAAACACGAGGAAACCAGAGAGACAGGGATGTCAGAGTCAACTGTCCTGCAGGGGTGGGTACTGAACTGGGACGTCCAGGAGGGAGTTGGACAGATAAAACAATATCCACTCCAAAGCGGAGATGGGCACTTGACCAAGGCATTCCAGCCGTGGGTCTCCGTCCGACACCGGGAAGAGGGGACCGGCTACCTGAAGAGGGACATACAAACACCTGCTAAATATAGCAACCCCAATAAATATAATAGCATAATAGTAATGTTGTTGTAAGCTGCATTTTTAGCTATGCACTGATGGCAGACAAGTGGCCAGCATGCTGTGCCCAGGGCCTGGAATAGACTATTATATAATGACCTATAGTCCAAAATGCATATTGCTATCAATGTTCCGCAACAACTTGTAACCACCCTCGTCCGTCTTTAGCACCACCAAGAGGACGAGGGTGGTAGCAGTCTATTCCAGGCCCTGGGCACAGCATGCTGGCCACTTGTCTGCCATCAGTGCATAGCTAAAAATGCAGCTTACACTTACTTTTCTTATTTTTTTTTCTTATTATTTAATGTAGGTATTATATTCAAGTAATATGTACAATACCATTACAGCCAATAGAGTTTACAGTTTTTTTTTTTTTTTATATTTTCAACTTGTACTTCTGCTTGTCAAAAAGCAATATTTTTGTTTGTTTATGAAACTTGGTTTTATTTATAAAGACGTAATATATATATATCACAACGGCTAAATCTGTGTCTGTGGTGCATGTTCAAATCTTAATACCATAAATAATAACATGTTATTAGATTTTTACTCCAGGAGTATATAATGTTTGGCAAGTCTAAAGGAGATTTGGGAAGCTTACATAGGTGATGCATGGTTGTTGGAAGTGGTATCCAAAGTTGCAACATAGAGTTTTGCCTCCAGCCTCCCTCTTGTTTTTTCCTGATTGTGTACTCTGTTTTCTCAGCAATGTTAGACTGACCTTCTTTCTGCCTTTAGGTATTGTTGAACCAATGAGTTATAATTTCCGTTCCTCCAACTGAAAGATTTACATTTTTTCATTCAATTATGTTTACAGTGTGGAAACCCAAAGCCCTTCATCTTATTTTGGATTTGGATTTAAAGGCTCTCAATACCTCTGTTTATTCTAAAAAAGTTATATTGGGAACATTTTGGACAGTTAATCTCCCTTTCATTGCAGATCCTATTTGACATCCACCAACATTTCGGGATGAGTATTTACACATTCTCATCATCCAGGTCGTCAGCAACTCATTCACTTTTCTGAGGACAATAATCACTAGCAATTTGCTTTTAGTTTTGTCTCAGTTCCTGAGAGTTATCCCAAAGGTCCTCACAGCAGTTTTACTCCTTCTTCATCTCAATGGTATTCCAATACTAAGATACATGGACAATCAATTGCAAGAGTAAACCTCTCTGACCTTGGAGTTTATCAATCATGAAGTGATTCTGAATCTCTGATTCTCTCATATGACTTTGAGTACTTAGACCACCTCTGGTTACTTGTCAGGATATCCAGCAAAAATAGATGTAGCACCTTTGTAGGTAGTTTGCTAGGATGTATATAGTTAGCATAGTGTGGTCCCCTGATTTACAAGAAAGCTACATTTGTTCAGCTAGGGAGTCCTGTTTGTTTCACAGTGCTGCTGTATACGGGCAACGTTAGAGGGTGCTGGGTGAATAAGAGTGACTCATGCAGATCAGTAGCATGAGCATGAATGCCATCTCAGCCAATTACAAGCATAGGGGCTCCTGTGCATGCTGGGAAAGGTATTTATATTCGGTGGAACACACAGGAAGAGGTCTTTGCCCAGAGAGGAGAGTATAGCTGAGTATAGCTGAGGAGGGGGTGCTCTGCCCTCCTCAGCACCTGCTGCCATGTGGCCTCAAGTGAGAGTCCTAGAAGTTGGGGTACTGGCCCAAATGTTCTGAAGAGCTGACTGAGGGGAGATGTCCCTGTAAAGATCTGTCTGGGATCACTGGAGGGTGCTGCTGGAAGATTGGAAGGAGGCAACCATTTGGCCCAAAGGCCTTGTGAGTACTGACTGTAGATATCTTGAGGCCTGGTTCTTTAGGCTACCCCCCCTGTGCAAGGAAAGTCAGCTACTGAGTTTAGCAGAAAGGTCACACTGGCTAAAGTCCTGAAGAGCAACAGTCCATTATTCTAACAGAGGACTTGCTCAAGAGTGCACGGTGCATCAAGTAGGAATTCCACAGTTCAGTTAAAGAAGTTGTCCTCAATGTAATTAGTTGAATCTGGAGTATCTCACCACATTCCCTTCCCTATCCAAATTCTCAATAAAACATCAAAAACAACTAAAAACCCCTAGACAGACTATTGAAGAAATGAGCAAAAGTGTGTGCCTGGCTATGGAAAATACTGCGTGCCTAGCTGAAGAGCTGAAATAAGGGGAGATAGTTGTAGTTCCTAGGGGGGTGGTGCTACACAGGTGTGACCAAACATGTGTAGCTGCACAAAGGAGACTGGACCCAAACTAACAAATATAATAAGATTTATTCAGAACACTTCAAGTGAAAACCATCCAACATGACAAATAGTATACATGCAATAGTGAAAATGTGACAAGCGAATCCTAGTCAAAAACAACCTAACTAACAAACTAAGCTAGGTGATTAGTTACAAGGGGAACAGGTATAGGCATGGGATCAGGGTAACAGGTACAAGCAATAATCACCACTATGACAGGGTCTCAATCTGAATCTGGGATATCTGCAGTGTCTAGCTCTAGCACTTTACACTATGCTACCTAAGATGCTGGACAGCTCCCTTCCTGATCACTTGGACAACCTTGTATTGTATCTTGTTTCTGCTGAATCTTGAACCCTTTGCTCCTCCCATGCACGTCTTGATTTAAGCCATATCTCTGCACTTCCTATTTGCCCAATTATTGTGTTCTCTCCAGCCAATATTTTGTTTCTTTGCAATCGTACAGCTGTCCTTATTTTCACTAAAACTCATTATGGACTTTGGCTTGTTCAATGACTACGCTTCCTTCTGATCTTCTCCAACTACTACTTGTTACTGTAAAAACAAAAAGAATGGGGAGAAAATCACCACTACCTAAGTGTAGCATTTATTAAAACATATTTATGAAATAAAAAACAATAAACATGCACTCACATTTACAAGATATTAAAAAAATGTATTGATAAATCTCCAGCAGTGTCTGGGTGTATCACATGGATGAGAACCACTGTGGACAGTTGTTGGTGAACAAGATGGCCGTGATGATGTCATTTGACATAAATGGGTGTGGTTATGCTTTTTGGGGTGTGGCCCGCTTGTCAAACTACTTGTCACTGAACCATGGCTTGTTAATCAACGACGCTTCTGCATGTTCTTTTTCTGCTTGATCCACACACCTGACTCCCACTACTTCTTTTCCTGTTGGTGAGTCCTGAGCAGTGGCGGCTGGTGAAGTTTTTGGATGGGGGCGCCAGGCCCCGCCCTTCCCTTTGACCCCTCCTACTTTTAACAAGTCCCGCCCCTTATAGAATCCACCCACTCCCCTTGTGTCAGGGGTATACAGCTCAGCATCACAGGACACAGTATAAAGCTCAGCATCACAGGACACAGTATAAAGCTCAGCATCACAGGACACAGTATACAGTGACACAGGTGGGGGCAATTATGCAGCCAGTGACACAGGTGGGGGCAGTTATGTAGCCAGTGACACAGGTGGGGGCAGTTATGTAGCCAGGAACACAGGTGGTGCAGTTTGCAGCCAGTGACACAGGTGTGGGGTTTTTCGTATTGGTGTGGGTAAATACAGTTTAC
>BLSH010169496.1:1949-12497 GCA_018402905.1 Glandirana rugosa | reverse complement strand
GGGGGCAGTTTGCAGTCAGTTACACAGGTGTGGGCAGTTTGCAGCCAGTGAGATAGGTGGGGGCAGTTTGCAGCCAGTGAGATAGGTGGGGGCAGCTTGCAGCCAGTGAGATAGGTGGGGGCAGTTTGCAGCCAGTGAGATAGGTGGGGGCAGTTTGCAGCCAGTGACACAGGTGGGGGCAGTTTGCAGCCAGTGACACAGGTGGGGTACATTGCAGAGTCCCCCCCCCTGCACTTACCCCATCCAGCAGGCAGGATTATTGCAGAGATTCGGCATGCGAGAGCGCGCTGGGTCTGCAGAGTTCGGCACATGGAGAGCGGCTGTCCCCCCCTCGTCGGTCCCCGGGCGGTCATGGTCTCTGTGGGAGCGGAAGTCCCCTCCGCTGCCACAGTGACCCGCCCCCGGCCCCGCATCCAATCACCCTGAGCGGAGGCTCAGGGCAGCCAATCAGCCTATGCAAGGCCGCAGGAACAAGCACACCTTCATAGGCTTGAATGGCCGACCAATAGGCTCACTACTTGGCTGTCATGTGACAGCCAAGGAGCCGAAAAAAAAAAAGTAAATGTACCGGCGCCACCTGTAGGTGGGCGGGGTTGACTTTTTTTTTTTTCTTTCCTCTTTTGCCGGCGGGGAGGCGGCGCCCCTCCCACACCAGCCGCCGCTGGTCCTGAGGGCTGTAACGTGGCATTAGCATGCAGCAAAACCTATCTCCACTATCAGGAGTTCTGATGAAGACCTGCTGGCACTTAGACCTTGCACCTCCGATGAGCCTGCGTAATGTGCTAGTATATCTATTTGTGTATTAATCTGGCTGACTACTCGTGAATTTCTCAGCTGCTACAACCACTGGCCTCTGAGCATGACTCTAGACCATGACACACTAAAAGGTTTAGGGCAGCTGAATAACAATGACAGGTACAAGGCAACAAGGGTTAAGGTGCAAGTACAGGCACAGAAGCAAGATCACTGGTTAAAAGGCAGCAGAAGCAGAATGTTTGGCACACAGGATAAAGGCTCAATATCCTTTCAGCAGTCATATATATATACCAAATGAACATCAAAAGTGTAAAAAAATTCAGACCCAAAATTATGAAAGAAATACATATATAAATAAATTTGAAATGAATTCAAAATTAATAAAATTGTGCAAAAAGCATATAAAAATTGACAAAAAGTCCATATGAAATGGGTTGTATAGACGTGATAATATTATCAATCATTGTGACAAAAGTGCAAAATATTAAGCGTAAAAAAAAAGCGTCAGATGCAATGTCTTGGTACGTTCCAAATTGAATGACTGAAATGTCCAAAAAATGACAAACTTATAGAGAAAGGTGATCTGGTAAATTTCCAAGTCCACAGTAACGATACCATTAGGTGGAGATAAAGGGGAGAGAATACAAATATGCGCTTACCAGATAAGGTGGACCTAAAAAAACATACGGCTAATAAGTCAAACAGGCTTGTATGGGAATGATCTTAAAAAGGATTCCAATATGGCAGGATCCTGTTGTGGTAGGTTAGGTCATCACAGAACCATACCACGACATCTGAGGCGTCCCAGAAGAATCTTGAACAAAGGATGATGAATATATAATGGAAAGAAGGCTCCAAATAGTGTAATATTGAATGGGAAGATTTATTAAAATAAGGTACAAAGCCTTACATAAGAGATAGCCGGCTATTCAGACTGCAATGGTCGCACTCACCTGACTAGTTTCGTCCCATAGGACATCATCTGCAGCATCAGGTGGAGACTAATTTCTAGAGCCTGTTGACTGCTGTGAAACACCTGCTGGTGGACACTGGAAGTAAACTTTTCAGGTCTGAACATCGCAGTGCCACCAGCAGGTGCCCTAGTTTCTAACAATACCTTTCATACCACAGCCTTGTTGACATGGGAGAATTTGATGAAACTGCAGAATCGGGTTATGCGAGCTGGAATAGTTATAGTGCTGAAATTGATGGCTTCCACTGTTAAAGCAGTCCTATTCGTCATGTTCACCTCAGAATTGTGCAAAAAAAATTTGATGGCATGGGATGAATTCAGTTTTTTTAGGACCAGATGACCCGGTTACATCCGTAACCTAAATATCTTTGTCATGGAGGCTTCTTCTCTGGCATTGTCGGAGGGCAGGGGTTTTTCATCCTTTTCACTGGAAGATTGTTCATAACAATTGGGTTTGGGGAGAGTTGTGGATTACCTCTTGGGTTAGGGTTGTTGGTTTCAGCAAAACTGAAGCTTCCGATCAACATCCTAGAGTTTTAAGCAATTCATCTGTCATCACTTAACTGGACACCTCTACTGACTGGTGAAGGGGGGGGGGCACGCTTTTTGGGGGTTTCTATAGTTAAACAGTAAGGCTCCAGTTCATTTCCTCGATTTTTTTATTTGATACTGTTTACTTTATTTGATATTTTTGACTATTTTTTTCTTTCTGTAAATGATGGTATAATGTAATGTAAGGGCTTGTTCTCACAAGGTGCTTTACCCTTGCTGGTCCATGCTGGTCCATGTTCTCCTGGTGTTGCATGCATCCCCATGCTGGCATCCCATTCATTTCTATTAGGACATGCAGCTGCATTAACACAGCTGCTGTGTCCTAATATGACATGCAGGAGGGTGCTGGTTCCAGAACAAACCCTGTATGTGTTTAGGGACCCACACTTGCACTCATCTGCATGCCATATAAGGACAAAGCTGATTTGTCTGTGCAGCTGCATGTCCCGATAGAGATAATTAGAATGCCGGCATGTTGATGCACGCAGCACCCATGCATCCCCATGCCAGGAAAATACAGGCCTTCATGGGGCCCGCAGTAAAGTACTTCATGTGAAGGAGTCCTAAAGAGAAATGTTTTTATTCACATAATTAAATCAGCTAAAAATACATGAACATTAGCTCCATTCTTAAGTGTCTGGATGCAGCCAAATATAAAAAAGTAACACATAATTCAGAATCAAAGAAAACCAGCTTTCACAGTGGACTGAGTGTCATATATACTGTATATTTTTATGTCATAAAAAATATAAGCCAATATAGATACTCAAATTTAGTCCATCAGGCTAGAGTAGTGCTGCTTTAGCCTGATGGACTACATTTGAGGACCTACAGTATCTCACAAAAGTGAGTACACCCCTTCGGTGTTGTCACATGAAAAGATATAATAAAATATGGAGGGGTGTACTTACTTTTGTGAGATACTGTATATTGGCTTATATTTTTTATGATTTTTATTATTATAGCAGCTGCTTAGGTGTCAATCATTTTCTGTTCCTAAGTGCCGGATAAGTGATATTATTTACTAATAGGCTGATATATATTTTTATGTGTTTCGGTGTAATACTAATTTGTAGTCATTACCTCCCACAAATCACAGTATTCCCACTGGCAATTCTCTCGTTTGTTTTTCTCTCCAGAAAGATGTCACCAACTTTCGCCTTCAACGGCTTCCCAACACAAATGCAACTCAAAATCAATCATTTTTAATGAGTACAGTGCTGATGTGCATTTAGAAAAGTAGTGCATGATGTAAATGTCTACCAAGCTCAAGGCGCATCAATCCAAAAATATCAGCATTTTGATTTCCGACCTGTAGTGTGCCCGCTATTTCCAGCATAGTGTTTGGGAATGGAGAGAGCAGGAAAACATGTAAAGTCTGAAAGACAGCAAATGAAAGGCCCAGATTTGGCAGCAGATTGCCTCCTTTATTTACCCAGATTGGGAACAAATGACACAATCATAATAGACTGCTATATTGGGATAAGTGTATCTGGAATCCAATGAGAAGTCTGCAGCTTCTCACAAGATTCACAGATTTTTCACCTGAGATTTCATTTGAAAAATGTGTGAATTTTGATTAAAATCTGGGTGAAAAAAAGTGATGCAATACTCACCTTCCATCCACATTTTTCAGATGCAAATCTATTTTTTGGCCTGTAGATGTCCTCAGTCTTGCTATTAAAATGACACAACAGCATCATTCCACCAGGAAGACTGAAGACACGAGTGACAATTGACTGGAAAGAGACAGGATGGCAAATGTTTGAATAACATGCAACATGTGACATGAGAAGCATTAATCTACCATAGAGTAATTATGAGAAGTCCAGCGGCTGGCTTAATGTATGCTGTGTCCTGAAGTTGAAGGTTAACCATTAGCATTTCCAGAAGACAGTCAAAGCTATAAAAAGGAAATAAATATATGCATTACCATTAAAAATACCTTCCCCACCCCTTCCCATTTGCCAAAAGCATATATGTGGCCACATATGAATTGCATTTTTGTGTCGATAGCAAAGTCAATTAGAACCACAGTATCTTGACTGATTGTGCTTGCCCCTGACCCACAATAACAATGCATAAATATGTCATAAGGGAACAAAGGCTTACCTTTGTGCCCCCGCATATTTGTGTATGGCATTTTTGCAAGTGCTCTATTTTCTCTAGGCCACCTACCTTCCAAAGGTCTAGTTCTGGATGCTTTTCAGAGTCAGAAAAGAAAAATCACCTACACAATTCACTATAGTCCTAAAGCACATGGCAACTTATTTGGACCCCTGCCTGGATGCAACACACCTTTCTAAGTCCATATGAAACCTGATCTGGCTATCAACCACTTGCTGACCCCACTATAGCCGCATAACGGCTACAGTGAGGCCGGCTAGTTCTGGGAGGCCATCATATGGCCCACTGGGCGCGGGCGACACGCTCTGTGATCACAGTGTGTGAAGGACACTGCTGATCATAGATTGAGGTAAAGAGACAATTAGTGACTCTTTACCACATGATCAGCTGTGTCCAATCACAGGTGATCATGGATGTAAACAGAAGCCAGTTATCGGCACTCCTTTCCTCACAATGACAGCATGAGGAGAGGAGAAGAGAGGTGATAGCCGGCTTGTGTAAAAGAGACATGTACACTGATAATCATTATCAGTGCAGTCCCACCAGTGCTGCCAGTCTGTACCTACCAATGCTGCCAATCTGTGCTCACCAGTGTTGCCAATCTGTACCCATCAGTGCTGCCAATCATTGCCCATCAGTGCTGCCTAACAGTGCCAATTAGTACCACCTATCAGTGCTGCCTATCAGTGACCAGGGTGGATAAAAATCTATGATTTTTTAAAATTGATTTTAATAAAATTCTTTTGAAGTAAAAATCAAGCTAAAGATAGTGTTCTATTTAAGACACATTAATAATTTAGAAGGGCAGGAATATTCCTTTATCCCATTGTTTTGCAAATCTATGTACATTTCAAACTGTATGATTGAATTGGTTATGATATCACTGTATTACTAACAGCTTATTATTCTAAATAGGAAACCTTCATTTTGTTTGAAAATATTAAAGATTCTAACTACTGGCAAGATTATGTCCTTACATTTAAAGAGCACCTGTCATTTCAGATCCATCATGGCAGCGCCTGTTAGCGGGCATCCACTCACCCGATGCTGCCGCGTGCCTCACCTTGTTGTGTCACTGCTGCATTACTAGCCATCCCATTAAAGTGAATAAGACCATCAGTGAGTCAACAGCGGGTCAGGGGAGGAGCCCCTCTGGGACAGATGACAGTTGCCCTTAAAAATTATGAATTAAATCAAGTTGATTTAAATCAAGCTTTTTTACTAATGATTTAAATCAAATCCACCCTGTCAGTGACCATCAGCGCCCACCAGTGCCACCTCATCAGTGCCCATCAGTGCAGCCCATCTGTGCCCATCAGTGCTGCCTCATCAGTGCAGTCTATCAGTGCCCATCAATGCAGCCTCATCACATACCTGTTTGCAAAATTTTATAACAAACTAGGAAATTTTTTTTTTCAACATTTTTGGCCTTTATTCATTTATTTAGCAAAAAAATCGAAACCCCAGTGGTGATTAAATAGCTCCAAAAGAAATCTCTCTTTATGTGAAAAAAAGATAAAAATTTTGTTTGGGTACAGCGTAGCATGACTGCGCAATTGTCATTCAATGTGTGACAGCGCTGAAAGCTAAAAATTGGCCTGAGCAGAAGGGGGTAAAAGTGCTCAGTAGGCAAGTGGTTAGAGGTAAAGAAGTACTGGTCCCAAATTGGTTAACATGACTGCCTTTTAGAACATTGGACATTTTTGTTACCCACTGGGGCATTATGAAAGGCTAGGTGATCGATGGACGTTATGTTTCACGTCGTATGCATTCACTTGCAGGAAACCAAGGTGGAATTTACCAGCCACCTTGGCAGAGTTTGTTCCGGACCAGATTTTGTGGTCCACTTGTGTCCATCAACAGGTGGTATAAAGGAAGCAGGTCTGGATCAGAGGATAGCTCTTGACCTGGACTCAGGAAGCTAAAGCCTGAGAGAGCTGTTGGACTGAACTTTGCTTTGTGACTGAAACAAAAAGGTTTGCATTATCTTTGTTTTGTGGGTGACTGGGAAAAGCCCTTCACCTCTGAGTTAGGAAAACTGGATATGTTTAGTTAGTGCCTGGATGGCAAGGATTTATTTTCTGTTTTGTTTATTTAATTTTTACATGCAACCTTGTAAATAAACCTGGCTACAAGTCAACTTTTTAAGAAAACCTGCCGTTTGGACTACCTTTTTCCAGGGAAGGTGATAATTCCCATTGAGCTAACCCCCCCCCCCCCCCCCACACACACACACACACACACCACGTAAAAGCATGCAAGCAATGGAATTCACTATACATTACTTTTACTTTCAGTTCACAGGTTTAGTTTAGTTTAAAAAAAAAACAATCCTGGATGGGAACAATGGTCAAGGTACCAGGTACAAAATTGTCCTCTTTTTTTCCATTCCATTATCAGAGGATGCATCCACTAAGGGCACCTTTCCCAAGCAAGTCATCCTTAAACAGTAAAGGAAAGTACTAATATAATGCCCCTAAAAGCAGATATCATAAATGAATGGAGATTCACAAAAGGGAATCCACACAGATAATATTGAGAAGCCTATAGAAGAAGAAAGTGACCTCACTAGGAATGTTACTTTAATGAAGACTCCTTTAACTCCTTTTTTTCATCTTTTATGCACATGCTAAAATGCACATTTTAGGCTTGCAGTTTAGGTAAAACCCAAACATTATATAGTTTATGAAAACAGGGACCCTGGAGAACTAAATGGTGGTAGTATGGTTTCACTATATTAGGTACAATATTAAGCATAGTTGCACATGGGCGTAATAATTACTGATATTTACTCAGCAACTTGTTGACAGAAATTCCTTGAGTAAAAAAAAAAAAAAACCCTGTGTAAAGACCTGAGTAATGTTTAGTATAGGTGAGTGAAAGTGCGTGAACCTATAGATGAGCAAAATTCTGTTTCATTGCCAGTGTTGTAACACACTCATTTATACACGCATAAACATGCTTATATGCAAGTAAATTACTGCACTCAAATGTAACATTTTCTATTAACGTTTTACTGTTCTGTACTCAATGCTGTATTACTGATCTTTACTTATGGTTTCATAAACAACAATGTATCTCATTTCAAATCAGTAAGAAACATATGATTTTTTACTCCCTTCTGGAAGTGGCCTAAAGGTATCTTCAGTGCACAGAAACAGAATATATAACCTAATTCTTGGTGACATATGACAAAGATGAAGGTTACATCGAGTAAGCAGATACTGTAAACTACGGTACCCAAAACTGCCCATAGTTGACATTTCAGATTTTCAATTTAGATTTCTCACATTACATTTTTACCATGCTTGCATTTCTGCTAATAGTACATTTGTGATAGTATTTGCCATCTGTATAATATAGGAATAATCAACCTGATAGCAAAAATGTCACCTGCCATTAAATGTTTTTTATTAGGGTTAAAGTGATTGTGCACAGTATTTTTTTTTTAATTCTAAATAACAAACAGGTTAAACTTACCTGCACTATGCAATGAAATTGCACAGAGTGCCCCTGATCCTCCTCTTCTTGGGTCCTCCTATTGTGGCACACCTGCAGGCTCAATTCCGAGGCACGCTGCCTGCGTCTATAGACACAGGGCAGCTCAGCTCTGCCCCCCACCACTTCCTTGTCACAGGTTTTCATCGACAGTAGCGGTGCCAATGGCCAAGCCTGTGAGAGTGGGAAAAAGAGAGGAGAATTGGTATAAACTAGTTAGGGCTCAGGTAAGTATAAGGGGGTGAGGGGGACATATTGATACCTAAACATTTTTTACCTTAACGCAAGCAATGCATTAAAGGGGTTGTAAAGGAAGAAGTGTTTTTATCTTAATGCATTCTATGCATTAAGATAAAAAGCCTTCTGTGTGTAGGAACCTCCCCAGCACCCCCTAATTACTTACCTGTCTAAGCCATCCAGGACACTCCTCCTGATTGGCTGAGATACAGCAGTGACGCAATTGGCTCCCGTCGCTGTCAATCAAAGTGAGTCAGCCAATCAGGGGAGAGAGGGGGCGGAGTCGGGGGTGTGTCTGAATGTATACACAGAGCTGTGACTCGGCTTGGTGCCCCCTGTCACAAGCTAATGGCAGAGGGGGCACTTGATAGGAGGGAGGGGCCAGGAGCAGCAAAGAAGAACCCGAGAAGAGGAGGATCAGGACTGCTCTGTGCAAAACCAACTGTACAGAAGAGGTAAGTATTACACGTTTAATATTTAATAAAAAACAAAAAACTAGCTTTTACAATTTCTTTAACCACTTGCTTACTGGGCACTTAAATCCCCCTCCTGCCCGGACCAATTTTCAGATTTCAGCGATGTCACTCTTTGAATGACAATTGCGCAGTCATGCGACGTTGTACTCAAACAAAATTGACGTTTTATCACCTCTGAGGTTTTTATTTTTTGCGCTATAAACAAAGAGCAACGATTTTGAAAAAAGAACAATATTTTTTACTATTTGCTATAATAAAAATCCAAAAATAGAAAGTAAAACAACAAATTTATTCATCAGTATAGACCAATATGTATTCCTCTACATATTTATGGTAAAAAAAAAAAAAAATGCAATAAACGTATTTTGATTGGGTTGCGCAAAAGTTATAGCACCTATAAACTATGGACATAGTTTATGGTGTTTTTATTATTTATTTATTTTTTTACTGGTAATGGCGGTGATCTGCGATTTTTATCGGGACTGCGATATTGCGGCGGACATGCCTGACGTTTTTGACACTTTTTTGGGACCAATGACATTTATACAGTGATCAGATCTAAAAATAGACACTGATTACTTATAAATGTCATTGGCAGAGAAGGGGTTAACACTAAGGGGGCAGTGAAGCGGTTAAATGTGTTCCCTGTATGTGTTCTAACTGTGTGGGGGCGGGGCTGACAAAGACCCGATAACAAGGATCAGTAGATCTGTCATGCCCCCCCTCACAGAATGGAGAACTGCCGTGTTTACATCAGCGGTTCCCTGTTCTGGCTCTCTGTGAAGAGATCGCGGGTCTCCGGCAGGCATTGAGTCCACCCGACCCGCGGGTACGCTCACACGAGTGCATGCATGGTGCGCGCAAAAGGGGAGGACGTCTATTGGCGGCCTCCCAGCAATTCAGATCCGCGCTGTAGCCATCAATCGGCTATAGCGTGGATCTGAAGTGGTTAAGGTAAAAAATGTTTAGGCTTTAGAAGAACTTTATGTTTTTGGCTTACATTTAGGTTAATAATCAGTGAGTAATGAATCCTTATTTTATGGGTTTAGGGTGAAAGTGATTGTATAGTCTCGTTTTTAGTAAAGTAATTATTTCTTTGTTGGGGTGTGACCATTTCTGACACTTGGGGGTCTATGTATAAAAAAAAAAAAAAACTTGCCGTATTCTGTGTACTGTAATTAACTCCTGTGATCGTAAGTGCTATCGAGTGGCCATAAACATTTTTTTTTCTTTTCTGAGTGAGGTATTTTTAAAAAACACAGGAGCTTCATTGGAGTTGTGTGGATTTTTTTTCAACAAACTTTTTATACCTAGACCCCTAAAGCGCCCACGGTGAAAACAAACATGCAACGTTTCACTATAATGATTCTGTGTGATGCTCAGTAGGTGAGTAACTGAATGAGAGCAATCTGGGATGGATATGGATTTATAATTAAATAAATAAATGCTGCACTATCAGCAATAGTTTTTTTTTGTTAACCACTTCAGCCCCAGAAGGATTTCCAGCTTTAGGACCGGAGCCCTTTTTGCGATTTGGCGCTGCGTCGCTTTAACTGACAATTGCGCGGTCGTGCGGCGTTGTACCGCGTCGCGGTTTAGCGTTTTTCCCGAGGCCAGGATTTCGACCTTTAGGAAGACCCCGACTTCACCAATTGTTTTTTTTTGATAACGACTATCACGTCGTAAATAAATAAATTAATATTTAGGTATAGGTAGGGTCTAACGAGAGTAAGTCAATGAGTGGATGACTCGTAGTGTGTCTTAGTAATATCACTTTGCAACGTACAAACAAAAGTGGCACCCGCGAAATCCCCAGATCCATATTTTTCAAACAACTTTTTTTTAGGTGTGTTGAGGTTACTTCGAGGACACAAAAAATTTTTATGGAGTGAGTCTTTTCTTTTTTTTTACAAATACCGGTGAGCTATC
>BLSH010169495.1:120787-138536 GCA_018402905.1 Glandirana rugosa | reverse complement strand
GTCAGTGCTACTAACTGTTGTTAACTTGCAGACTGTCCATTGTCCAGGACCCAACCAGCCCCAGCCCTCCCACTCAGGCAGGCAGGTGGCAGGCCAGACCACCACACCCAGTCCAATCCCTCCCAGGCTCCCTGTGTAATTTACAGGCCTCACTCACAGACTCCAGTCAGTCATTCACCATGAAAAAACTTACTGGAGTCTGCTGGTCTGTCTCTGGCTGCAACCTGTCTCCTCAGGAGTCAGGGGACTCGGGTGAGAAAACCCCTCAGGCAGGCAGAGGCAGCTCACAGTCCCTCAGCAGTACCTTGTTGTTGTTTTCCTCCGCCCTCCACTCCAGTCCAGGCGGCTCCCCTCCTCTGTCTGGCTGCAGGCAGTGCCAGTGACCGACCCTCCGTCCCCTAGTCTCTCTCTGCTCCTCTGGCTCCGAGGCGCGCGCCGCCGTCAGCCGACCGTCACCAGCCCCTCCCTCCTAGATCACTCCGCACTCAGACTGCAGGAGGGAGAGTGGGCGGCGCCACACTCCCTGGCTGTCTTACTATGGGCGTCCTTGGAGGAGTTGGGCCGGCAGGGGGACAGTTTAGGAAAAAAAAAGTGTGTAAAAAAAAAAAGTTCTCGGCGGCGGCGGTGGACACCACAGGCAGTGCTGTCGGACACTGGTGTCCGGGAGCGGACACCTTGCCGATCCCTGCACAGTACAACAGTCGTACGTAGGGTTGCCACATCATCCCTTTAATCCAGGACACATATTAATTACACAGGTTCTGTGGCTGATTAAGGTGTTAATTTAACTCACTTGGTGCCTCATCTCCATTAAATTATCCTCAGAACCTGTGTAATTCATATGTGTCCTGGATTAAAGGGATGATGTGGCAACCCTAGTCGTACGACCACTTGTTGTACAACCAAAGTTTTCTAGTTTGCTCATCCAACTGTTGTACGACCGTCGTACGTCGGCTGTTCTAATCTCGTGTACGTGTGTACGGGACTTTAAGCTAGCCATACATTATACAATTTTCTTGTTAATTCTCTTTAGATTTACCTTCAACTATGTAGTAAAAGTAGGGTTGCCACATCATCCCTTTAAACCCAAACACATATTAATTACATAGGTTGTTCTGTGGCTGATTAAGGTGGTAATTAAACTCACTTAGTGCCTTATGTGCATTAAATTAGCCTCAGAACCTGTGTAATTAATATGTGTTTTTTGTTTTAAAAGGATGAGGTGGCAACCCTAAGGCTCGATTCACATCAATGCATGTTGCTTTTCAGCATTTCTTCACTGTTTTTTGCTGTGCTTTCTGCGTTTTTTACTGCGTTTTTGCCGCATTTTGCATTTTGCGTTTTTTTTTTATAATATTTTATTTTTTTTTGGAAAATCTTATTGCTAGGCAGATTTAAACCGCAAAATGCGGCAAAAACGTGGTAAAAAAGCAGCACTTGCGTTTTTCATGCTTGCCCATTGAAGTCTATTACATGCAAAACGCTGCTTTTTGCATGAAAAAAAGTCCCCGACCCTTTCCCAAAACGCAGAGGCACAAACAAGCATTGATTTGAACATGTTCCATAGGAACCCATGTTATAAAAATTCCCTGCATTTCTGCAAACTGCAAAATGCATTAAAAAAAACGCACTAGTGTGAAAGGAGCCTAAGTACAAGGGCCTGCCTGACTGCATACAAAATTGAAAGTGTTTAGGGGTGACCTCATATTATATGTTTTTGGTAAATCTAAAGGAAAGTTGTAGAAGAAAATTGTATAATGTATGGCCAACCTTATGGCCCGTACACACGGTGCAACTGTCGTACAACAGCATGTTGTATGATAATCCAACCGTTAGTACGCGTGATTACAACAGCCGACGTTCAACAGAAGTTGGCTGAGCAAACTAGAAACTTTTGTTGGCCAACAAGCTGTTGTACGACTGTTGACTCATGTGTACAGAAGTCGGCCCAACAAAAAATTGAAAGTGCAAACACGCATGCTCTGAATCCAGGAAGTGTTCGGTTGTTTAAACCTGTGTTCCTAATTCACAAATCACATTCACCTGAACTTCCTTGTTATACGCTGGTAACACGTCACTACGTTCAGCTTTGTTGGCCGATTACTTGACTCATGTCAGTACACTAGACAAAACCGCCAACAGCCAATTGTTGAATGTGCGGTCGTACAACAGTTGCACCGGCGGGTTGCCACATCATCCCTTTAATCCAGGACACATATGAATTACACAGGTTCTGAGGCTAAATGAATGCAGATGAGGCACCAAGTGAGAATAATTATCACCTTAATCAGCCACAGAACCTGTGTAATTGATAGGTGTCCTGGATTAAAGGGATGATGTGGCAACCCTATGCACCGCGTGCACCGAGGCATTAGACGGTCTCATTATATATGCCGCTGATGACTGTGCAATATCTGTCCAAGCCCAAGCCTGAAACACTGTAGTGGAGCCCCAGTTGCAGGTAGGGTTGCCACTTCATCCCTTTAAACCCGAACACATATGAATTGCACAGGTTCTGAGGCTAATTTAATGCAGATAAGGCACCAAGTGAGTTTAATTACCACCTCAATCAGCCACAGAACCTGTGCAATTGGGTTTAAAGGGATGAGGTGGCAACCCTAGTTGCAGGCTGGAGTCCTACCTAGAGCTGAGAATTGGAGAGAAGTTGTTGATCAACGCAGCTGTGCTGAAAATACACAGAGACCTCCTGTGGCCGTCAGGTTCAACTTAACTGCAGTACACATAAAAATTTGGCAGGGAAATATGCAAATTCCCGCTGCAATGTTGTGTGTGCGCAGCTCTGAGGGGGTTGCCAGTTTGGGTTTTCCACTTAACCTCCAGAAGATTTACCTCCCTTCCTGACCAGGTCATTTTTTGCTTTTTGGCACTGCGTTACTGACAGTAGCACGGTCATGCAACGCTATACACAAATTTTTATATAATTTTTTCCCACAAATAAAGCTTTCTTTTGGTGATATTTGATCACCACTGGGTTTTTTATTCTTTTCACTATAAACGAAAAAAAGATCAACAATTTTGAAAATAAAACAATATTTTTTACTTTCTGATATAAAACGTATGCAATAAAAAAAAATCACATTTCTTCATAAATTTAGGCCAATATGTATTCTGCTACATATTTTTGGTAAAAAAATCCTAATAAGCTTATATTGATTGGTTTGGGCAAAAGTTACCACATTTACAAACTATGGTATATATACTGGAATTTTTATTTATTATTTTATACTAGTAATGGTGGCGATCAGCGACTTATAGCGGGACTGCAATATTGCGGTGGACGATCTGACACTAATTGACACTTTGTGGGAACCAGTGACACTAATACAGAGATCAGTGCTAAAAATATGCACTGTCACTGTACTAATGACACTTGCTGGGAAGGGGTTAACATCTAGGGCGATCAAATGGTTAAATGTGTGCCTAACCAGTGTTTTTTGTAAACTGCTTTTAGAGCCCTTTCACACTGGGGTGTTTTTTAGGTGCTGCAGCGCTGGAAATAGTCTCTGCTCAGCACCTGAAAACCGCCTCTCAATGAAAGTCAGTGTGTCTTTTCACACTGGGGCGGCGCACTTGCAGGAGAGGAAAAAAACTCCTGCAAGCAGCATCTTTGGGGCGGTAGATTAGCGGTGAATACACAGCTCCTCCACCGCCCCTGGCCATTGAAATGAACGGGCAGCACTTCCGAAGCGGCTCTTAAACCGCTTTGGAGGCGCCACACACCTGCCCTTTTAACCCCTTTTTAGCCTCTTCTTAGGGTTTTAAAGCGCCCGCTGCCGCCCGAATAGTGGTGCCAAAGCACCGCTAAACTTTACTGCTGACGCTCGGGTGGCCCCAGTGTGGAGGGGGTTTTCCTGAGGGATGTGGTGGATGTGCCACAACCCACTGAGAGGACAGAGCTCTGCATTGTTTATGTATGCAGAGCTTTGTCTTGTCTTCCTCTTCGCCGATCAGCTGGTGCCAGAGGACATCCATTGGCCAGCACCCACTGATCAGCTTGTGCTGTGTCTAATCATGGCACAGTGCCCCCTACCCAGAAGTGTCGAATCATGTACTAGGTATGTGATATGGCACAAGAGGGCCACTTTGCTGCCGTATATTGGTGTTATGCACTCGACAAGTGAATATGCACTCACTTTTACAATCTCCTCCTGGGCTCTTATTATCTATTGCTGGAGCTGCCCACTGCTTCCATCCTGAAAGCTTTTCTCTGCTGACTTGCAGGCTCAGTGCTGCCCCCATGTTCACTCTTCATTCATTAACCACTTCCCGACCGCCGTATATAGAATGACGGCCGGGAAGTGGCTGAGTTATCCTGACTGGGCGTCATATGACGTCCTCAGGATAACAGTGTACCGCCCGCCCGCGCGGGGGGGGGGGGCGCAGCGCGGCGATCGTGGGTGGCCAGTGTCCCCAGAACTGGGGACTGGGGAACTCGACTGTTTACCACGTGATCGGCTGTGTCAAAACACAGCCGGTCACTTCGGAAGAATCAGGTGCAGAGGCGCACATTAAGTGCGCCCCCGGAGGAGTGCACGTTGGCGATCGGGGAGAGCCGGTGTCCCTTGGACACAGCGCTTCCCCGATCAAGGTAAACAGCCAATGAAATTGGGTGTTTACCACATGACCGGCTGTGTCCAATCACAGCCGGTCACAAATGTAAACACAGCACTGTCAGTTGCTATCTGATCTCTGACACCGATCGTGTGAGGAGAGGAGATCAGTGAGTAACAATCTGTGTCTTGTCAGTTTACTGTCAGTGTACACCAACACAGCACACAGCCCCCCCCCCCCAATAAAGAGAACCTGTCACCAGCGCTGTCGAACAGCCCATCAGGAACTGTCACAGCCTGTCGGGACCTGTCATAGCCCATCAGGATCTGTCACAGCCCGTCAGGATCTTATACAGCCCATCAGAATTTGTCACAGCCCATCAGGATGTTTTACAGCCCGTCAGGATCTGTCACAGCCCATCTGTCACAGCCCGTTAGCCGTCAGCATCTGTCACAGCCCGTCAGCATCCGTCTCAGTCCATCAGTATCCGTCACAGCCCGTCAGTATCCGTCACAGCCCGTCAGCATCCGTCACAGCCCGTCAGCCCATCAGCATCCGTCTGTCACAGCCCAGGTCACAGGCCCGATAACAGTACTCTCATTAATAACATCGCACAGGCCCGCCATCATGTCTGAGAGAGTGTACACCCCTGAGGAGACATATGAGATCCTCGCTATGTCGGATGATGAGAGCAGCGGGGAGCTCCTATCATTCGATTCTGGTTCGGAATACAATCCAGTGGACTATAGCGGATCGGAGACAGAATCAGAGGAGGAAACTGCCACCCCTCCAAAAAGAATTAGAAGATCAGGCTCAATACCTGAAGACCTGCCTTCCACCAGCAGTGCCAGACCCCAGGAAGTGGAGACTGGAACTAGCAATGGAACTGGACGCCCTGCCAAAAGAATCCTGTCCTACCTTCCTGAAGCCCTGGCAAACCCCTTATGGTTGTCTGCCAACTCAGGGTCCGCTAGAATCCCCTCCTTTACAGCGCAGCCAGGTGTGCAGCCCGACACCACAAATTTTACCCAATATGAATATGTTTCTTTATTTTTCCCTGAGGATTTGCTGCAGAGCATTGTGGACCAGACAAACTTGTATGCAGAACAATTCATTGCAGCCAACCCCAATTCCTCCTATGCCCGTTTATATCATTGGCGTCGTCTCACGCTAGACAAATTCAAAATATTTTTGGGCCTTGCTATTAATACGGGGCTTACAAAGAAAAATGAACATCATGCCAATTGGTCCACCAATCCCATCCACCATATGCCAATATTCTCAGCAGTTATGTCCAGGACACGTTATGATACAATAATGCGTTTCCTGCATTTCAATGACAATGCGCAGTGCCCTGCCCGAAGTCACCCCAACCACGACAAACTGTACAAAATACGGCCCCTAATCAATTCATTTTCACAGAAATTTGCAGAAGTCTTAATCCCCAATAATAAAATATATGTGTGGACGAGTCCCTCGTACATTTTACTGGCTGTCTGCAGTTCAAGCAGTACATACCAAACAAGAGAGCCAGGTATGAGATAGAAATGTACAAATTGTGTGAGCGATCCACCGGCTATGTATACTCATTCAGGATTTAAGAAGGAAAAGACTCCCAGCTCAAGCCCCATGATTGCCCCACATATATTGGAACCAGTGGGAAGATTGTCTGGGCATACCCCCTGTTTGGAAAAGGCTACCATTTATACATCGATAAACATGTAACCTCTTGTGCGCCCTGGGAGCTGGATGGAGAGAATGTGGGGGCACTGGCTCAGTCCCTCATCCGTGGACCATGGGTGGAACGTCCAAGGTGTCTATTGAGGTCTCAGAATGTGAAATGCTGGCTTTAGACGGCTGAAAGCTCTGAAAAGAGCTAGAAGGAACTCTGTGCGGACATAGAACAGAAAAAGAGCAGCGCCAATCTAAGTGCAGCAGTATAAAAACATCTTTATTAAAAAGACTACACCGTTTTTCATTGCATATTTTTCATTTTTTCTCTTTTCACATTCTTTTGTAATTTTTTTTTCTTTTTTTCCCTTCCAACTTGCCCTGAAGCGCCCCTTGCATTAGGATCGCTGTTCCCAGTCAGTTTGAGTACATGCAAACTCCAGGCAGGTGTTGTCGTGGTCAGGATTCGATCCAGTGACCCTTCTGCTGCTAGGCAAAAGTGTTAACCACTACACCACTGTGTCGCGCATACTCAACATGAAGAACTCAGCCCCTTTCCAAACAACACCACATATCCTGGGAACATGGCACCAGGGTGGGTGGAGTCTTTAGCACCGCCCTGACCTACCCTCCTCTAACAGTTAAAAAGTCAACACAAACATGGCAGCCCCCTATTGCCTGAGGAAGGAGCACGAATGCTCCGAACGCGAGCACCTCCCACTCCACCCTGCATCCGATAGTGACGTCACCGGCGGTTCCTGAGCCCCATCTGAATTCCTGGAAGTGCTGGAAGCCACCAGCTTAGCCAGTACCAGCGGCCACCAGTGTTCCCCGCCTGCAGCCCATCCTTCTGAAAGGAGTGGATGAACCTCTACACAAGGCCTATTGCCACACATGCGCTGACAACGTTTTTATCTTGTGAGTTGCCATTTGTCTTTTTAATAAAGATGTTTTTATACTGCTGCACTTAGATTGGTGCTGCTCTTTTTCTGTTCTATTTATATATCGATAATTATTATACCAGCCTGCCCCTATTTCGTCACCTTTACAGCAAAGACACCCTGGCCTGCGGCACCTTAAAAAAAATGGAAGGGATTCCCACAAAATTTATTGACACAACAGCTAAACAAAGGAGAGTATGTCTTTATGAGAAACGAGGAAGTGTTGGCGATGAAGTGGAGGGACAAGAAAGAAGTTCACATCCTCTCTACCATCCACAATGACACCGTGGTGGAGGTTCAGAGACGACGCTGCAGCGTTTTAAAGCCTCAATGTGTCCAGGACTATAACATGTTCATGGGGGGTAGATCTAAATGACCAGATGATGCAGCCCTATATGTCAAACAGAAAGTCCCGTTTTTGGTACAAGAAGATGGCGTTTCAACTTTTTCATATGGCCCTGTACAATTCCTTTGTCTGTTTCCAAAAAGCATCCCAAGACCCATCCATCACCTATCTCAAATATATTGAAGATCTTCTCATTGCCCTCATTTACAAACAAGGACCCGTACCAGAAATCATTCGCAACATTTTCCCTACAACATCCCCCCCACAGAATCCGGAAGAAGACGCCAGAGGAAATGTCGTATTTACAGCAAAAGAGGAATTAGAAGACACACGAGTTTCTATTCCCCTGATTGTCCCTCCCAACCTGGCCTGTGCATTGGAGATTGTTTCAAAATTTATCACACATCTGTCAGATATTAGTTCCCCTTATTTTTAAGATTGTAATTTCCCTGTTTCAACCTTTTGGGATCATTTGCCTGCTACCACATTTTTACCTTCCACGTTAACTGACCCTGGCCTGTTTGCCGACGATGTCTTTGCCTGCCGTTTTAAGCTATGTTTCTGATTACCATGTGCACCGACCTAAGCCTGTTTACAGATTATGCCTTTGCCTGCCGTTTTAAACCACATTTCTGACATCCATGTGCACCGACCTCGGCCTGTTAATTGACCATGTCTTTTGCCTGCCACTTGGACTGATCTTTTGCCCTTCTACTTTAGTAGACAGGGGTCTCACATATGTGAGGGGCTCCAGAAAAAGCGTTCGGAGTATAGAAACCAGTTTTTGGTTTTCTGTGTTCCCAGAACAGGGTCTGGTTTCCTGGAGGCTTCAAAGCATTTGGGTGGGAGAAGCCTCTACCCCTGTCCCCTTGGCCCTAAGCTTGATGGTCCTTCCTGCTGCCTGGACCAATACTTTTGGCTGTGCTGACCATATCGCTGCCTGTAGTGACCCAGGACTTTATGGACCATGTTTCTTCTTGCTGCCTGGACCAATACTTTGACTGTGCTGACCATATTGTCCCTGTAATGACCCAGGACTTTCTGGACAATGTTTCTTCCTGCTGCCTGGACCAGGACTTTGGCTGCACTGACCATGTTGCTGCCTGTAGCGACCCAGGCCTTCATGGATCATGTTTCTTCCTGCTGCCTGGACCAATACTTTGGCTGTGCTGAACATATTGCTGCCTGTAATGACCCAGGACTATCTGGACCATGTTTCTTCCTGCTGCCTGGGCCAATACCTTGGCTGTGCTGACCATGTTTCTGCCTGTAATGACCCAGGACTTTTCAGACCATGTTTCTTCCTGCCGCCTGGACCAATACATTGGCTGTGTTGACCATATCTCTGCTTGCTGCCTCTACTGACTATGGACAGTATTTCTGTGTGGAAGTCTCTGCCTGCTACCCTGGAACAATGCTTTGGCTGTGCTTTGGCTGTGCTGACAGTATCTCTACCTGTACGAACTATGGACAGTATTCCTGCCTGCTGCCTGGACAATTGCTTTTGCTGCCGCTGACCACATCCCTGCCTGCTGCCTGGACTGATTGCTCTCCTCTGTGGACCACTGCACTACATAATGACAGGTAATCTTTTGTTATTTAGTATGTACATGCTATGTGTTAGAAATATGAAGGGCCTTCAAAAATGTGATCGGTAATCAGAAAATGATATGTGTAATTTATGCTTTTAAAATGCCTGACGGTGCTACTTCAAAGTTGGGCCTCTGTATGTGGCCAGGCTGTGTAAAAGTCTCACACATGTGGTATCGCTATACTCAGGAGGAGTAGCAGAATGTATTTTGGGGTGTAATTTTTGCTATGTACATGCTGTGTGTTGGAAATATCTTGAATGGACAACTTTGTGTAAAAAAAAAATGCGTTTTGATTTTTTTCCACATTTCCAAAAACTTCTGAAAAAAATGAACCATTCAAAAGACTCATTATGCCTCATAGATTACACGTTGGGGTGTTAGCTTTCCAAAAATGGGGTCATTTTGTTGGTTATTCCATTGTCCTGGTACTCCAGGGCCTTCAAATGTAATAGATAGTTGAGAAATGTGATTTGCAGTTTATGCTTGTAGAATGCCTGAGGGTGCTACGTCAATGTTAGGCCTCTGTATGGGGCCAGGCTGTGTAAAAGCCTCACACTTGTGGTATCGCCATACTCAAGAGGAGTAGCAGAATGTATTTTGGGGTGTAATTTTTGCTATGTACATGCTATGTGATAAAAATATCTTATAAATGGACAACTTTGTGTAAAAAAAATGGGTTTTCATTTTATTTCCACATTTTCAAAAACCTTCTGGAAAAAATGAACCATTCAAAAGACTCATTATGCCTCATAGATTATACGTTGGGGTGTTAGGTTTCCAAATGGGGTCATTTTGTTGGTTATTCCATTTTCTTGTTGCTCCAGGGCCTTCAAAAGTGTAAGAGGTAGTTGAGAAACGTGATGTGCAATTTATTCTTGTAGAATGCCTGAGGGTGCTACGTCAATGTTGGGCCTCTGTATGTGGCCAGGCTGTGTAAAAGTCTCACACACGTGGTATCGCCATACTCAGGAGGAGTAGCAGAATGTATTTTGGGGTGCCATTTTTGCTATGTACATGCTATGTGATAAAAATATCTTATAAATTGACAACTTTGTGTAAAAAAAAAAAAAAGCGTTTTCATTTTTTTTCCACATTTGGAAAAAACCTTCTGGAAAAAAAATGAACCATTCAAAAGACTCATTATGCCTCATAGAGTATACGTTGGAGTGTTAGCTTTCCAAAATGGGGTCATTTTGTTGGTTACTCCATTGTCCTGGTGCTCCAGGGACTTCAAAAGTGTAATAGGTAGTTGAGAAATGTGATGTGCAATTTATGCTTGTAGAATGCCTGAGGGTGCTACGTCTATGTTGGGCCTCTGTATGTGGCCAGGCTGTGTAAAAGTCTCACACATGTGATATCACCATACTCAGGAGGAGTAGCAGAATGTATTTTGGGGTGCTATTTTTGCTATGTACATGACCTAAAAAGGCTAAAAGACCGAATTCAGAGAGTAGTGGTTAATGATTCTTATTCTGAATGGTCTAAGGTTATCAGTGGTGTACCCCAAGGTTCAGTGTTGGGACCCTTACTTTTCAATATATTTATAAATGATATAGGGTCTGGGATTAAAAGTACAATTTCAGTGTTTGCAGATGACATAAAGTTATGCAGTGGAATAACTTCCTTGCAGGATGTCTCCAACTTACAAGCCGACCTCAATGCACTGTCTAATTAGGCAGCTATGTGGCAAATGAGGTTTAATGTTGATAAATGTAAAGTTATGCACTTGGGGGCTAAGAATATGCATGCATCGTATATACTAGGGGGAGTACAACTGGGGGAATCCATAGTGGAGAAGGATCTGGGGGTGTTGGTAGATCATAAGCTTAATAATGGCATGCAATGCCAAGCTGCAGTTTCCAAAGCAACCAAAATCCTTTCTTGTATTAAGAGAGGTATGGACTCCAGAGACAGAGACATTATTTTGCCCCTGTACAAATCATTAGTAAGACCTCATCTGGAATATGCAGTTCAGTTTTGGGCACCTGTTCTCAAAAAGGATATCGGGGAACTGGAGAAAGTGCAGAGAAGGGCAACCAAACTAATAAGAGGCATGGAGGAGCTCAGCTATGAGGAAAGATTAGAGGATCTGAATTTATTCTCACTTGAGAAGAGGAGATTAAGGGGGATATGATCAACATGTACACGTATATAAGTGGTCCATATAGTGAACTTGGTGTGGAGTTATTTACTTTAAGGTCATCACAAAGGACAAGGGGGCACTCTTTACGTCTAGAGGAAAAAAGATTTCATCTACAAATACGGAAAGGTTTCTTCACAGTAAGAGCTGTGAAAATGTGGAATAGACTCCCTCCAGAGGTGGTTTTGGCCAGCACAGTTGATTGCTTTAAAAAAGGCCTGGATTCTTTCCTTAATGTAAATAATATAACTGGGTACTAACATTTTTAGGTAAAGTTGATCCAGGGTGAATCCGATTGCCGGGGAATCAGGAAGGAATTTTTTCCCCCGTTATAGCAAATTGGATCCATGCTTTGCTGGGGTTTTTTGCCTTCCTCTGGATCAACTGTGGGTGAAGGATTGTATATGGGATTATTTGGTTGTGTATGTGTGTATATATATATGTATATGTATATATATGTGTATATATGTGTATATATATAAAAATGTTTTTTTTTTTTTGTTTTTTTGGTTGAACTGGATGGACTTGTGTCTTTTTTCAACCTGACTAACTATGTAACTATGTAACTATGATATGTGATAGAAATATCTTATAAATGGACAACTTTGTGAAAAAAAAAATGAGTTTTCATTTTTTTTTCACATTTTCCAAAAACTTCTGGAAAAAAATGAACCCTTCAAAAGACTCATTATGCCTCATAGATTATACGTTGGGGTGTTAGCTTTCCAAAATGGGGTCATTTTGTTGGTTATTCCATTGTCCTGGTACTCCAGGGCCTTCAAATGTAATAGATAGTTGAGAAATGTGATGTGCAATTTATGCTTGTAGAATGCCTGAGGGTGCTACGTCAACATTGGGCCTCTGTATGTGGCCAGGCTGTGTAAAAGTCTCACATGTGGTATCGCCATACTAAGGAAGAGTAGCAGAATGTATTTTGGGGTGCCATTTTTGCTATGTACATGCTATGTGATAAAAATATCTTAGAAATGGACAACTTTGTGTAAAAAAAATTGGTTTTCATTTTTTTTCCACATATTCCAAAAACTTCTGGAAAAAAATGAACCATTCAAAAGACTCATTATGCCTCATAGATTATAGGTTGGGGTGTTAGGTTTCCAAATGGGGTCATTTTGTTGGTTATTCCATTTTCTTGTTGCTCCAGGGCCTTCAAAAGTGTAATAGGTAGTTGAGAAATGTGATGTGCAATTTATTCTTGTAGAATGCCTGAGGGTGCTACGTCAATGTTGGGCCTCTGCATGTGACCAGGCTGTGTAAAAGTCTCACACATGTGGTATCACCATACTCAGGAGGAGTAGCAGAATGTATTTTGGGGTGCTATTTTTGCTATGTACATGATATGTGATAGAAATATCTTATAAATGGACAACTTTGTGAAAAAAAAAATGCGTTTTCATTTTTTTTCCACATTTTCCAAAAACTTCTGGAAAAAAATTAACCATTCAAAAGACTCATTATGCCTCATAGATTATACGTTGGGGTGTTAGCTTTCCAAAATGGGGTCATTTTGTTGGTTATTCCATTGTTCTGGTTCTCCAGGGCACTCAAAAGTGTAATAGATGGTTGAGAAATGAGATGTGCAATTTATGCATGTAAAACGCCTGAAGGTGTTATGTCAATGCTGGGCATCTGTATGTGGTCAGGCTGTGAAAATGTCCCACACATGTGGTATCGCCATATTCAGGAGGAGTAGTAGAATGTGTTTTGGGGTGTAATTTGTGGTATGCATATGCCATGTGAGAGAAATAATCTGTTATAATGAAAATTTTGTGCTAAAAAAAAATCTTGATTTTGCAAAGAATTCTGGGAAAAAATTAAACCGTGAAAAAACTCACCATGCCTCTTACTAAACACCTTGGAATGTCTACTTTCCAAAAAGGGGTCATTTGGAGGGTATTTGTACCGTCCTGGCTTGTTAGGGTCTCAAGAAATGAGATCGGCCGTCAGTACATCAGGTGTGATCAGATGTGATCAATTTTCAGTGATTTGCACCATAGCTTGTAGACTCTATAACTTACACGCAGACTAAATAATATCCACTAATGTGGGTTATTTTTACCAAAGATATGTAGCAGTATACATTTTGGCCCAAATTCATGAAGAAAAATAATTTTTTTGCAAAATTTTACAGTAGAAACTAAAAAAAAGTGTTTTTTTTTTCAAAATTTTCACAGTTTTTTCACTTATATCGCAAAAAATAAAAACTCATCGGGGACTAAATACCACCAAAAGAAAGCACTATTTGTAAGAAAAAAAAAATATAAAAATTTTGTTTGGATACAATGTAGCGTGGCTAAGTAATTGTCACTCAAAGTGTGAGAGCACTGAAAGCTGAAGATTGGTCTGGTAGGGAAGTGTTCTAAGTGCATAGTATTGAAGTGGTTAAAGTATAAGTTCAACTGTTTGCAAAAAATGAAAAGGTGAATTAACATCCTGCACTCTCCCCACCCCTGACCCCCACTACATTAACCACTTGACCACTGGGCACTTAAACCCCCTTAACAACCAGACCAATTTTCAGCTTTCACTGCTCTCACATTTTGAATGACAATTACTCAGTCATGGAACACTGTACCTATATGAAATTTCCGTCCTTTTTTATAATAATAATAGAGCCTTCTGTTGGTGGTATTTAATCACCGCTGAGTTTTATATTTTTTTTGCGCTATAATTAAAAAAAGACCGAGAATATTGTAAAAAAAATTAATTTTTCTTTGTTTCTGTTATAAAATTTTGCAATTAGTAATTTTGTCTTCATAAATTTTGGCCAAAATTTTTACTGCTACATATCTTTGGTAAAAAAAAAAGAAATTAGTGTATATTATTTGGTCTTCAAATCTACAAGCTATGGTGCCAATCACTGAATATTAATCATACCTGATGTACCGATGTATCTCATTTCCTGAGACCCTAACAAGCCAGGAAAGTACAAATACCCCCTAAATGACCCCTTTTTGGAAAGTAGACATTCCAAGGTATTTAGTAAGGGGCATGGTGAATTTTTTGAAGTTGTAATTTTTCCCCACAATTCTTTGCAAAAATTAAGATTTTTTTTTCTTTTTTTTCACAAAATTCTAATATGTTAACAGGCTATTTCTCACACCCAGCATATGCATACCACAAATTACACCACAAAACACATTCTACTACTCCTCCTGAGTATGGCAATACCACATGTGTCAGACTTTTACACAGCCTGGCCACATACAGAGGCCCAACATGCAGGGAGCACCATCAAGCGTTCTAGGAGCATGAGTTACACATATAATTTCTTGACTACCTCTTGCAGTTTTGAAGGTCCTGGAGCACCAGGACAATGGAAACGCTCAAAAGATGACCCCATTTTGGAAAGCAAACACCCCAACGTATATTCTAGGAGGCATAATGAGTCTTTTGAACATGTCATTTTTTCCACAAGTTTTTGGAAAATATGGAAAGAAAATGAAAATGCATACACAAAGTTGTACATTTATACAATATTTCTAACACACAGAATGTGCCTAGCAACAATTACACCCCAAAATATATTCTACTACTCCTCATGAGTATGGCGATACCACATGTGTGACACATTTACACAGCCTGGCCACATACAGTGGCCCAACATGTAGGGAGCACAGTCAGGTGTTCTAGGGGCATACATTTCAAATCTAATTTGACTATCTTTTACACTATTGTGAAGCAATGTGGTGGCATGGATAGGCACTGTAGTGGCACGGATAGGCAGTGTAGTGGCATGGATGAGCAGTGTAGTGGCACGGATGGGCAGTGTAGTAGCATGGATGGGCACTGTAGTGGCATGGATGGGCAGTGTAGTGGCATGGATGGGCAGTGTAGTGGCACAGATGGGCAGTGTAGTGGCACGGATGGGCACTGTAGTGGCATGGATGGGCACTGTAGGGGCATGGATGTGTCACGGATGAGAACTGATGTGGTATGGATGAGCATGAATGAGGCACAAATGAGCCATGGATGGGGATGGATGAGCCGTCGATGGGGATAGATGAGCACAGATGGGGATGACTAAGCACGGAGGGAATGGATGAGCATGGATGGGGATGGATGAGCACTGATGGGATGACTGAGCATGAATGAGGATGGATGAGCATGGATGGGGATGCCTGAGCACGGAAGATGATGACTGAGCACAAATGGGGATGGATGAGCATGGATGGGGATGGATGAGCACGGATGAAGATGACTGAGCACGGATGGGGATGACTGAGCATGGATGCGTGGGTGAGCATGGCTGGGTGGGTGAGCATGGATGGATGGATGGATGGGTGAGCATGGCTGGGTGGGTGAGCATGGATGGATGGCTGGCTGAGCACAGGTGGCTGGGTGAGCGTGGGTGGATGGCTGGGTGAGCAGGGATGGGTAAGAATGGATGGATGGCTGGGTGAGCATGGGTGGGTGGATGAGCATGCATGGCTGGATGGGTGAGCATGGCTGGGTGAGGATGGCTGGATGGGTGGTGGGGGTGTATGGATGGTGGGGGGTGCAGCCTGTCCCCTACTGTCACTTAGCAGAGCTGTGGGCACTACACATTGCCCACAGCACTGCAGCATGTCCTCTCTCTCCCCCCTCTCACAATGCACCGATCGGTGCGGAGAGGAGAGAGAAAAGCCAGCGCTTCCGCCGGCTTGTTTACATGTGACGCGCTCACAGCGGCCATTCACTGCAATCCATGATGCGCTGGGTCCCCTGGATCCAGCGGTCACGGATGTTCCCGTGTGCGCACCCCAGGGGTGCCCTCCCAGAATTAAGCAACCGCCCTGTAGCCGTCATTCGGCTATGGGCCGGTTATTAAGTGGTTAAAGGAGCTGTAAAGTCTCATCATTCTTCACCTTAATGCATTCTATTCATTAAGGTGAAAAACCTTCTGTGCTGCAGCAGCTCGCAGAGCCCCCCTTTTGCTTACCTGAGCCCGATCGTTCCAGCGACGAGCATGAGCCCAGCAGCTCCAGCCGCTGTCTCGGGTCCTCATTGGATAGATTGATAGCAGCAGGGGCCATTAGCTCCCACTGCTGTCAATCAAATCCAGTGACGCTAGGTCGAGTCCTGCCGTTTGTGTCAATGGATGCAGCAGCAGGACTCTGAAGTGTGCCTGCACAGGTGCCCCCAAGGAATGCAGGTCTTTGTGTGGGCACCCGAAGAGGATGAGCCAGGAGCACCGCCGGGGGATCCCAGAAAATGGAGGAACGGGCCTCTCTGTGTAAAACCCTTGCATAGAGCAGGTAAGTATGACATGTTTGTTATTTAAAAAAAAAACTTTACAATCACCTTAACCTTCGTGGGTGATTAGCTGTCATTGCCCATGCAAACGGTGTTGCTGGCTTACACTGGTCAGGTGAGACTGGGGCTGATGTGATGGTAATCAGGAACACTGTTGCTTGCTTACACTGGGCTGGTGATGCTGGAACTGGTGTGGTAGTGATCAGGAACACTGTTGCTGGTTTACATTGGTCTGGTGACACTGGAACTGGTGTGGTAGTGATCAGGAACACCGTTGCTGGCTTATACTGGTCTGGTGACACTGGGACTGGTGTGGTACTGATCAGGAACACTGTTGATGGCTGCACTAGTATGGTGATGCTGGGATTAGTGTGGTGGTGATCAGGAACACAGTTGCTGGCTTCACTGCTTTGGTGTAGCTGTGATCAGCAACACTGTTTCTAACTACACTGGTCTAGCAACATTGTGGTGTAGCTTTTGTTTACAGGTGTGATTGGTCACAGTGATCAATTTCATTGGCCATGTACCACGATCTGTGATATACTGTGTCCAAAGACACGGTGATCACAGGGCACGCATGAACAGCGAGAGCAGAATGACATTTTAAAATGTCCTTCTCACCCCCAGGAGACAGTTTTAATAAAGTGGCCAGATGGCAAGTGGTTAAAGGTAAAAACATATTCAGTGCTTGTCAGAAAACCTTTATTTTTATCAGAATTCAACTGTTGAGTCTAATTATGCATTAAATAGTTGTCCAGCAGACCATTGATTATAAAAGGGAATTTGTAGTGTTTGGGTGTAGTATTGCGCTAAGCCTGAGAGTGTAGAAAAGCTGCCAAACAAATGACCAAACTAGTCGTAAGAAATGTAAAGATGGGGGTTGGCGCTAATAATGTAAAGAATGCTGATCAAACCAGTAAACAAACCGTCGAAAAGATGTGAGAGTCCGAATCGCGTTATGATGTGGGTTTGTGATGTTTAAGGGAAAATATTAGTTACCAGACGACCTGTTGATAAATTACGTATTAATCTGAGTTGTCAACTTAAGACTATTTTTATTTCCAAAAGACTGTTCGTGACTTATACAAAAATGGAAATTGGTGAACGGTAGACCGGTGAAATAATTTTGACAGAGGACCCCCACTCTTCCTGTAAAATTTTACAGTAAGACGAGAGCGACAAGTACGCACGGGACACTAGTGGCACAGAAACCTGTGTCATATAGTGTCTAGCA
>BLSH010169495.1:80757-95602 GCA_018402905.1 Glandirana rugosa | reverse complement strand
GCTTGTCAGTGCCGCCCATCAGTGCTGTATATGTACCCCATCATAAGTGCAACCTTATCAGTGCCACCTCATCAGTGCCAATCTGTACTGCCTCATCAGTGCCCGTCAGTGTAGCCTCATCAGTGCCCATCAGTGTAGCCACATCTGTGCCCGTCAGTGAAGGAGAAAATGTACTTTATACAAATTTTTGTGACAGAAACAAAGAAAAATTTTTTTTTTTTTCATAATTTTCGGTCTTTTTTTTTCTATAGCGCAAAAAATAAAAACCGCAGGGGGGATCAAATACCACCAAAAGAAAGCTCTATTTGTGGGAACAAAATGACAAAAAGTTTGTTTGGGTACAACGGCGCACGACCGCGTAATTCTCATTCAAAGCGCAACAGCACTGAAAGCTGAAAATTGGTCTGGTAGGGAAGTGTTCTAAGTGCCCGGTATTGAAGTGGTTAAACACATTTTATAAGTGGTCAGAAACTTGTAAATAACTCATGAAAGAATAAAGTTACGTTAAAACTAAGCACACCATTGTTTTTCTTGGGAAATTCCCAATAAGTTTGATGTGTCACATGACCCTCTGCCTATTGAAAAAACAAAAGTTGGATTCAAAATGGCAGACTTCAAAATGGCCGCCATGGTCACCACCCATCTTGAAAAGTTTCCCCCCTCACATATACTAATGTGCCACAAACAGGAATTTAATATCACCAACCACTCCCATTTTATTAAGGTGTATCCATATAAATGGCCCACCCTGTACTTACTTTGTTTAATTGAATTCGGTTGATTTGTTAAATTTGTATTCCAAATTTTCGAATTTTCTTAGAATTTACAGATTTTTTTTATTTTTATTCGAAGCGTTCAAATCGATAAATTTACGAATTGGTCGAAAAGAAAATGTTATATTTTTTTTTTATTCGAATGCAGCAAAGTGAACAAACAAAAGAAATCTTCATCAAATGATTACAATGACCCTTTACATCACCTTTGGCTTAACAAATACAGCATTATTTCTAAATAGTACTCTAATAACACACAAAGTCTTTGATTTCAGAAATACGGTATGTTTACAGTTCAAATTCAAATGGAATGCAATGTAAAATTAGATTCGAATTTCAATTGGAATTTCGGAAATTTCTAAGAATTTCATTTCGTTATTTAGAACATTCGGTAAACTTTGTTTATACTGTAATTCAGAGAGTTGGCTAAATCCGAATCTCTGAATAACGAAAAATTTGTCTGAATATTAATTTGGAAAGAACCGCACATGTCTATTATCTAGGGTGGCAGTAGGTTATCAAGCAGCCTGTTGGTAGCATGTACCTGGTACGTGTGGTACGGCCTCTAGCAGCGGGGAGGATGTTGTCGGCACTCTTTCCGCCAGAAGTCTGTCTCCCATAGCAATGGGAGTGGATCTGCTCCACAGAGGTTTACCAACTGTATGGAAGCTCAAGATTTAAAGTGGAGTTCCACCCATTTAAAAGTCAGCAGCTACAAAAAAATGGCTACTCACCTGTCCCACGGTCCAGAGATCCGGCCGCCTGCTGCCTCGCTCCTCTCCCCCTCCCCTCCACGGTGCCAGCATAGCAAGTGTGGGTGCCCAGCTGTGGCTTCACAGCTGGGTGTGCACTGCACATGTGCGAGCCACGCTGTGAATGGCCGGGCAATCTTCTGGGTCCTGTGACGTGTCCCAGAAGATTGCCAGGAGGGAGGGGGGAGAGATGAACTTCCTTCTGGTTCCGCGGCACCACAAAAGGAAGTGGGAGCTGGGACCCTGTGAAAACAGGCCCCCCCCCCAAAAAAAATGACATGCCAATTGTGGCATGTCAAGGGGTCACTTACACTTAAAGCGGAAGTTCCACTTTTGGGTGGAACTCCGCTTTAAGTTAAGTGCGCACACGGAACCCGTTCTACTACCTGGAGAGGTAATGGAATACGCTGGATAGGTGGATGTGGACAGGGCAGTGGGGTGCATTAGGGGTGCACGGGCGCGGCCCCCTCATCCATGTGTTCAGCCCCCTGATCTACATACAGGGTGCTGGACCATTGATTCCAATGTGGGGAGGCTCTAATAGGCTTCAAAAAAGATTGGTTTTGGGGCACAGAGCATTGCGCTTTGAACCCACCCAGTTGTGTGACAATAGTGAATGAATATTTGTTATCGCCTCACTGATTCTCCTCACGGCCAATCAGGAAGCGGGTCTGAGACCCATCACCCGATTGGCTAAAAGGACAGGCGATCCTATTGGATGCCTAGGAGGAGGGAGGAGGATCATTCTAGGACATGCTGCCACCACCCGTAGGACACGCTGCCTGCCCGCCTTCTACCCAGATGGGGTAAGTGCTGGGCTTACTCCATCCGTCCAACTGTCCGACCGCGGGGGAGTGCCGGGGGGTGCCACCGACTGACCAGGGGGGGGGTTGTTTGCCGCTCCCCCCAAAGAAAAAAAACACCAGCTGCCACTGGGACAGGGCTCAGTGTGTCCCTACTAAATGCAAATTACAGAGAAGATGTACATTGTCACAGGGACCCGAGATCTCTAAGAGCAGTACTCCCTTAGCCGGCAGCCTTAGCCTTGTCCCAGGGCTTTGATCAAAATGTCACAGGAATAAAGGTACCCCAGGTGCAGTCAAGTGATCCTGTTACAGGTGTCTAGCATAGCCCAGAAGAAACCACCCTGGGGTAGGCCTCTCATGTGACCCTTGCTTGGTGCACAACGAGGAGGGAAATATGGAGGACATGATACCTATCCCACAACACAACCCCCCCATCCCCCTTACATGCTCATAGCTACAGTATTAGTATTTAATGTGTATGAAACGTTTTAGTTTTAGTTTTAGATAAGGTAGGGAAGGATTAAAACCCCCAGCAGTTCATGTTTTGCTGCCTGTGTCCAGCTTGGGAGATTTCGCTTCACTTCCTGTCCAGTAGACAAAACGAGAAATGAGAAAAAAATCTCTCGCTCTCTAAAAGCTCTCTAAAATGAACAGAATTCCCATCATAGAAGGTTATTACAAAGAAAGATGTAGCCATTGAAGTATTTTCCCTTACCTCATGTCTCTTTGACAATTGTCATTGTGACAGCTAGAGGGATGAATCTCCACGGCAGGCAGGTATAGCGATGAAAACTTACCAAAGGGTCGAACCCTCCCCTAGTTTAGTAACAACTAAATTAAAAGAAATAATATTTGGCTTTACAAGTGGATAAGTGAATGAAGATGACAAAGCAGTGAACAGTTTTAAAGTGTACAAATAAGTATTCATGAGCCAAGGAAATTCCTACATTCATAGTGCTTACGTTATTACCAGCTTAGCTTCTCTGGAACAATTGGAAGAATATAAGGCTGCCAGACTCATGTGCTAAAAGACTAGTGTTCTGCTTGGAAATAAGTAAGGTAAACGCTAAGAGCTATGCTACTGGATATCTGAAACATGAGAAATAAAGCAGGGTGCTCCTGGCCACCAGTGGAATGGAAGAAAATTGAATTGATGATCTGGTTGGAACTTGTGTGGCATCCAAAACTACAGGGTAAACAATGAGATGGTCTTGTTGGTAACAAACAGCAGGTTTGAGAGGCTTGGGGGGAGAGATTAGGCATGTAGTCAGCCAAGGGTCAGTTACAAGGTAGTTACACAACCAGAACATAGTACCAGGACAGGAACAGGGACAACATAAGGAATGAGACATAGGAAAAGTCAGGTGGTGGTCAGATATGGAATGAGGTTAGGCAGGAGTGCCACATTTGCAACAGAGGTCCATCATCATCAAATACAGCACATCCAGAAAGCAAACAAACACATTGTATAATTGGTATTGAGCAATGGATGACACATGAAAAAGGGTAAAGAGCTGTGACACTGTTGGCCAACTCAAAAGCAAATTTGTGTGAATGTGTGCATTTACCTGCATCAGATTGCCGTAGTCCTGTAGCACCGTATGATTCGGTGTAGTGTGTTTTTGAAAAGTAGTGCATGCGCCACTTTTGATGTAATCCAGTGTGCACCGCACTGAATCAAAGAGAAATTGCACAGGAATCCGAATCACGGTCTGGCATGGTGAACTGGCATGGTGATGTGCAAAACTGTTGGTGTGTCTCTGATGAATAAATGCTGAAGCTTTCCGATATATATATATATATATATATATATATATATATATATATAGATATATATACAGGGTGGGCCATTTATATGGATACAACTTAATAAAATGGGAATGGTTGGTGATATTAACTTCCTGTTTGTGGCACATTAGTATATGTGAGGGGGGAAACTTTTCAAGATGGGTGGTGACCATGGCAGCCATTTTGACCCTCTTCCCATTGAAAAAACAAAAGTTGGATTCAAAATGGCCGACTTCAAAATGGCCGCCATGGTCACCACCCATCTTGAAAAGTTTCCCCCCTCACATATACTAATGTGCCACAAACAGGAAGTTAATATCACCAACCATTCCCACTTTATTAAGGTGTATCCATATAAATGGCCCACCCTGTATATATATCTACAGTATCTCACAAAAGTGAGTACCCCCCTCACATTTTTGTAAATATTTTATTATATCTTTTCATGTGACAACAATGAAGAAATGACACTTTGCTACAATGTAAAGTAGTGAGTGTACAGCTTGTATAACAGTGTAAATTTGCTGTCCCATCAAAATAACTCAACACACAGCCATTAATGTCTAAAACGTTTGCAACAAAAGTGAGTACACCACTGTGAAAATGTCCAAATTGTGCCCAAAGTGTCAATATTTTGTGTGGCCACCATTATTTTCCAGCACTGCCTTAATCCTCTTGGGCATGGAGTTTACCAGAGCTTCACAGGTTGCCACTGGAGTCCTCTTCCACTCCTCCTTGACAACATCACAGAGCTGGTGGATGTTTGAGACCTTGTGCTCCTCCACCTTCCTTTTGAGGATGCCCCACAGATGCTCAATAGGGTTTAGGTCTGGAGACATGTTTGGCCAGTCCATCACCTTTACCCTCAGCTTCTTTAGAAAGGCAGTGGTCATCTTGGAGGTGTGTTTGGGGTCATTATCATGTTGGAATACTGCCCTGCGGCCCAGTCTCCGAATGGAGGGGATTATGCTCTGCTTCAGTATGTCACAGTACATGTTGGCATTCATGGTTCCCTCAGTGAATTGTAGCTCCCCAGTGCTGGCAGCACTCATGCAGCCCCAGACCATGACACTCCCACCACCATGCTTGACTGTAGACAAGACACACTTGTCTTTGTACTCCTCACCTGGTTGCCGCCACACACTCTTGACACCATCTGAACCAAATAAGTTTATCTTGGTCTCATCAGACCACAGGATATGGTTCCAGTAATCCATGTGCTTAGTCTGCTTGTCTAAAGCAAACTGTTTGTGGGCTTTCTTGTGCATCATCTTTAGAAGAGGCTTCCTTCTTGGATGACAGCCATGCAGACCAATTTGATACGGTGTGCGTCATATGGTCTGAGCACTGACAGGCTGACCCCCCCACCCCTTCAACCTCTGCAGCAATGCTGGCAGCACTCATACATCTATTTCCCAAAGACAACCTCTGGATATGATGCTGAGCATGTGTACTTAACTTCTTTGGTTGACTATGGCGAGGCCTGTTCTGAGTGGAACCTCTCCTGTTAAACCGCTGTATGGTCTTGGCCACCATTCTGCAGCTCAGTTTCAGGGTCTTGGCAATCGTCTCATAGCCTAAGCCATCTTTATATAGAGCAACACTTCTTTTTTTTCAGATCATCAGAGAGTTCTTTTCCATGAGGTGCCACCTTGAATTTCCAGTGACCAGTATGAGAGAATGAGAGCGATAACACCAAATTTAACACCTGCTCCCCATTCACACCTGAGACTTTGTAACACTAACGAGTCACATGATACTGGGGAGGGAAAATTGATAATTGGGCCCAATTCTGACATTTTGTATTTAAACGAGTTTAAAAAAGTGCGGAAAATTTTTGAAGAACCCTCATAAATATAAAAAAAAAATGTAATTAATATTTCTGCAGATTGTATTAATGTGATGTTTTTGCATCTTCATTACGGCTACCATCTTGTTTAACCACTTCCCTACCGGGCTAATTCTGGCACTTCGCTGCTATATGTAAAAATCATCATCTTTTTGCTAGAAAATTACTCAGAACCCCCAAACATTATATATGTATATATTTTTTAGCAGACAATCCTAGGGAATACAATGGTGGTCATTGCAACGTTTTCATGCATTAAAAAAAAAAACAAAATAGTAAAGTTAGCCCAATTTTTTTGCATAATGTGAAAGAGGATGTTACGCCGAGTAAATAGATACCTAACATGTCATGCTTTGAAATTGCGCACACTCGGGGAATGGTGCCAAACTTCGGTACTTAAAAATCCCCATAGGCAGCGCTTTAAAAATTTTTACAAGTTACCTGTTTAGAGTTACAGAGGAGGTCTAGTGCTAGAATTATTGCTCTCGCTCTAACGTTTGCGGAGATACACATGTTTGAACGGACGCGACTTACGTATGTGTTTGCTTCTGCGTGAAAGCTTGCGGAGATGTGGGCGCTTTGATTTTTTTTTTATTATTTATTTTTTTTTTATTTTTAAACTTTCCCTTTAAAAAAAAAAACTTGATCACTTTTATTCCTATTACAAGGAATGTAAACATCCCTTGTAATAGAAATATTGCATGACAGGTACTCTTTTTGGAGAGATGTGGGGTCTATAAGATCCCACACCTCTCCTCCAAGCTGGAAAGCATCAGATCAAAAAAAGAATTAATGATCTGCTACTTTCTAGCTGGAAACCCGGCTTTGTTTACTATTGTCGGACCGGATGTGAGGTCATGGCGTCACGCCCGGTCCTCCGAGAGCCATAGAGATGATGGGGGACGATCTGTCCCTTGGATCTTGAAGGTACTTCCTTCCAGTCGCGGCGGTTCTGTCCTCCGAGTTACCGATCACTGAGGTGAGTCGGTAAAGGCACCGGATGGCGGCAGGAGGGAGGGCAGTCCCCTCTCGCTGCCTGTAAGAACGATCAAGTGGCTGGGCAGCCACTATGATCATTCTTATGGTGAAGTGAATCGCTGGCTGGAAAGAATGATACCTCATTAATGCCTGCAGCTGCAGGCATCTTTGAGATATCAGTGTGCAAACTCAAGGACGTCATTTTACTATAGGCCGGTAGGGAAGTGGTTTTAAATTGCAGCAATTCTATACAGTTTATTACTTTACAAATGAATGTATACTGATGCAGCGTGTTGGCATTGGTGTATTATAGTTGTATATTAAAGCGGAGTTCCACCCATGAAATGTTTTTTACATCATTCAAGTCCTTTGCCTATATAGACTTACCTTTGAAGGAAAAAAAAAATATACTCACCCTAAGTCGCTTGTTGCTAGGTGGTCTCTGTAATCTGCCCCTATTAGGTCCTAGGCTCTTCTCCTCACTTCCTGCTTCCCCTGGCCTCCTGGGAGATGTGATTCATCATTTCACAGGAGTCAGTGGGCTTCCCTGTACTGTAAAAATGTGTTATTTCCAGACAGGAAATGACACAATTTAAGGCGGACCGAGATTGAGGAGTGCATGATGGTTACTCACCATGCACTTCTTTCAGGAAGAGATGCCAGGAGACTACGGATGGGCTTCAGATGTCCTCACCTTAAATGGAAAAGTCATGCAGTGAGAGAAACAAAATTGTGAGTAAAAAAAAACATGTAATTACTAGGCGGTTTGGAAGTAAGGAAACAGAAGGTTACATCTATATAGTATTAAAAGAGTGGATGCCAAAAATAAAAAAATTCTGGGTGGAACTCCGCTTTAACAATTGTTGAGACACCATTGAAGCCCCCAGCAAATATTTATAACCGTGGGCACAATTCATTAAGCAATATTTTACCACAGTATGTGGTAAAATAACGCACAGCCTTTCGAAAAAAAAACTGTGTAACTTGCAAAGAAACTCTCCATTAACTCTTGAATGCATTATATTTCTGAATTATGCCTTAAAAACTGTGCTGTAAGTGTAAAAGTGTAAGGCAGCCAACAATTTACTCATGGCTGGTGTGGCATGGCTTCTCTGGGTTAAGGACTCAAGGTACCCTATGAGTTGGGTATAAAGCTCCATGATTAGTGCCTTGGATAAGTGAAACTTCTGCAGGGTATCAGCGTCCATGAATTTATCCAGCAATGTGCGCTCCTTAACCACTTCAGCCCCCGGAAGGATTTACCCCCTTCCTGACCAAAGCACTTTTTGCAATACGGCACTGCGTCGCTTTAATTGACAATTGCGCAATCATGCGACGCTGTACCCAACAAAATTGATGTCCTTTTTTTTTTATCACAAATAGAGCTTTCTTTTGGTGGTATTTGATCACCACCTCAGTTTTTATTTTTTGCACTATAAACAAACAGCGACAATTTTGAAAAAAAAAAACATTTTTTTTACTTTTTGCTATAATACGTATCCAAAAAACAAAAAAAAATTAAAAAAATGTATTCCTCAGTTTAGGCCGATATATATTCTCCTACATATTTTTGGTAAAAAAAAAAACGCAAAAGGCGTATATTAATTGGGTTGCGCAAAAGTTATCACATTTACAAATTATGGGAATAGATTTATGGCATTTTTATTTATTTTTTTTCTACTAGTAATGGCGGTGATCTGCGATTTTTAGCGGGACTACAATATTGCAGCAGACAGATCGGACTGTTTTGACACTTTTTTGGGACCACTGCTCCCGATCACTTTTCACTTCCCTATCAGAGCGGAGATCCGTTTGTTTACATGAGCGGATCCGCGTTTTGGCTCTGTGAGGAGCGATTGTGGCTAGCCTGCGGACATCGTGCCCACCGGCCACACGCATCGGCCCCAGAGACGTGCAGCGATCGCCCCCTGCAGTCTCTTAAAGTGACGTCGTACATCTACGGCGATTCGCGCAGGAGAACCCAACCTGCTGCTGTCGAACGACGGCAAGTGGTTAAAGCATCTTTTCTTTAAAAGGACCACTCAAGATCTTCTCCTCCCCCTCTTCTACATTACTTTACATTGCAGAAGACTGGATTCAAAGGGTTCCAACCACTGTGCTATGCCATCTGCCAGCCTCCAGAGACAACTCCTGAATAGATTCTAGCTGACGCCTGCTCCAGCTTGTACTTTCCTGCCTATTTATTTAAACCAATCACTTACTTCAAACCCAAGATCTCACCATTGCCATAGTTATTGCAAGCTTGGACCAGTACGTAATTACCATATGTATTATATGCAGTATTTAACAAGCATTTTTGGTTTTTGAGCTAAATACCACATACGAGTAATAGTGAATTGACATTTTTATTATTGCATGCATTAAGTGGTCACGTGGCCGTCATAACGCATGTGCTAACCTTTAGTGGATTGTGCGCAGTATAATATCTTTTTATGATGTAAGTGCCTATGGTTGTTTAAAAGTAAAAACTTTTGAAGACCATTCTTTTTATTTATCCTCGGGATTTTCTGTCTTACGCTGCGACGTACCTGTCACTGATGCGAGGAGCGGTCTCCGGATTAAGGCACATAAGGGCCTGCTCGGTTGCCTTCCGTCTATCGCCGACAGTGTTGCCCGGTTTTACCAGAGCCTCTTTGAGAGACTACTTGGGGTAGCCTTCACCTACATGGGCACCCACATTATAGGACACACGCTAATGGCCTGATGGTGCAGACATCATCGGTTGGCAGTCTCTTTGGACACACGCCAGCCACACATTTGTGCGTCATCCTTGTGGTTCAGTGCGTGTTTTGTGGCGCCACCTACCCCTCTTTGGATTTCATTGTAGTCACCCTCGAAAAAAAAATATTTTTTCTGTTTTTTTGGGGATATAGAGAAATTCTCTTTTGGACCTTTTTGGATTCTCTTACCTAATCTAGGATCAGATATAGGACCTTTTTGGCCTGTTTTTCTGCATTCAATAGTTTCTATTTGGTATTTGTGATGTGTAAAGAATTTTCGGAGACCCCAAGCCTGTTCGGGCTTCCATCGCATTGATATATTTTCCCTGCGCTCTGCATCATAAGGGTCTATACATCATAAGCGGATTCCTGTTTCCCCTGAAGAAGCCACATCAGGCGAAACGCGCTGGAAAAGAATCCTCTACCCCTCATCAATTACAGTGTTTTCGATTGGTGTCACCTATACCTGTTGGTTTGCATTCTAAGGGAGAAGACTCTGTGTAGGGGCTGTACCTTTCATTATGTATATGCATTGTTTATAGTCTACTGGTCTATACAGCCCCACTGTTGGGCAGATTTTATGTGATTCAATAAATGTTATATTTTTAAGCATTTTTTGCTTTGTACCTGATCTTTTCAGAGGAAGGGTTTGACCAACACTAGTAAAGTCCCATTTGTCTTTATAGGGGTCCTTACCCTATGCAATTGTTCTTTCAGAATTTGTAGGGATGTGGTGCTGGTCAGAGGTATAGGTCTGTACCCTTTTTGTTTCTTTTTATTTATCTCCTGAAAAACAGAATGGAGCATGGTTACATTTCATCCAACAAGTCCTTTCATCTCTTAGGGACTGTGCACCTGTAAAGGTTTACTTTAAAAGGAGTGGATGTGAAGCTTACAATTAGTGTGCTGGATAAAGTGATTTTGCAATCAGATTGTAGTGAGACATATATAAACCAAAAGTGTCTTAATAAATATATGATTACAGTACCTTATTAGTGAACAAATTCATAAATCAATAACGTTGTATGACATACACACTATATAATAAGCAATAAAATGACAGTGCTGTGCTTGTATTTTCATAAGCATCCATGAGAAAGTGACATGTGCTAACTTAAAAATCCATAAAGTGACTTGTGCTGGCAAATAAAAAGTCCATAATATAATATTGGTTAAATTTCATAAATCTTGTGATGGAGTGGTGGTTGTCACACATGCTCTCTCTTCTCCACCTCACTCACCAGAGTTTCTCCCCTAGAAAGGGGTAAAAGAGCAGTCACGGCACTATGTGGCTGTACACAAATCCAGATACAGGGCTGTCTAGGTATATTCCACAATCTCCTGTCCCTCCATACTCCTCACATGCAGAGACAACAAACGAGCCCCATAGTGTAAATCCGTTTTACCATTTATTTGGCTATTGGCATGAAATTGCAGGCCACTCCTGATGACGTCATTGTGACGAAATGTGTAGGACGGAGCTTCCAGTGCATCACTTCCGGTTTTGGTCCGTGGAGTGCAAACGCGTCCTAGACTTCCTGATTCTCAAACGCTGTATATTCTTTTACACAGTGTAAGTACAATTTCATACACTACAATCTGATTGCAGCACACTAATTGTAAGCACACTTGAAAGGATACACACTACAAGAAGCTCTACACCCACTCCTTTTAACCTCCCTGACAGTATGATTATGTCAGATTTTTGCGTCTAAAAGTGGTATATTTTTTTGCATAGAAATTTGGCGGTTTATATTGTAGGCCTGTAATTCTTAGGAATAACTCACTTAAATCTGTCCAAACTAGAGTCTAGTAGACATCCCGGGTATGATAAAAGCTTGAAACAACAAAATCATAAATTATAATAAATAACTATAAATAATTATCAAAAATAATAACATAATAGTAATAAAAAATATTCAATAATGTAATCAAATCAGAAACACTGAAATGTGCTCAGTTGCAGAATGGTTGCTGTTGTCACTTTCAGTGTCTGATGGTAAATTTCCCAAAAAATCACTATCACTCAATTCTGCAAATGATTCTTATTTACTATTGGTGTTTTCTAGCTGATCAAAAACCGCTTTTGATGTAAAGGGACGCTTTTTGGATGCCATGGACATTCTCAAGTTTCCAGGCAGAAAGAATGTCAGGGCCACGAAATAATAAAATAGAGGAGTGGCCCCATGGGATTGTCATCCCTAACACCCATTTGTTTTATAAATACATTTTACTCTTATTAGAGGGCTATGATGATTGTTAAGTACATGTCTCTCTATGGCAACTTTGCTGGTTTCTTCTGTTTTGTGTTTCAGGTGACAAGCTACCTGTTGTTGCTAGGAAGATTTACCTCAGCTGCTGAGCACTGGATTGGTGACAACTGTATCATCACTTACATCTGTGGGCCCTGTGCCTGTATTATACCCCAAAATCCTGAAGGGCCAGGGCTACCCTGTATACTGATGGTAGTTGGTTATCTGAGTTCAGTCAGGGAACTTTTCATCCACCCGTAGGCAGACCTGGACCTGCAGCAAGACCATAGAAGCATCACATCACTACTGGGGCTTTACTGGGACCAGAAAACGAGGACCACTGACTGGATGTGTCCATGCACAGGCTGACAGGACAGGAGCTGCCATGAAAGAATACGCAGGATAAGGACGCTCTACTCTCCTTCAGATGCCACAACACCACTGTTCCTGCCACCATGAGCCAGGTAGGCAGTGGGTCTGAAGCTGCTACCATGGGCCGACAGCGCGAACAACACCTCTCCAACAGAACCCTCATCATCATCATCACAGACTAGGGGTGAGTGAAGGCTCTGAGGGCTGGGAATGTACACAGATTTCACTCTGTACTGCCTGCTTCAGTCTCCTCTGTGTCAGTGTCTTCCCTGCTCAGTGTGCTCTGTCACCCTTTATCCACCCCTTCCTGTTCACTCTCCTCTCTCTAGAACTTTCATTTAGATTTCATCTATCGCACTTCTGACCTGTGAAATGTCTTCATTGTGTTTTCATTTGCTGCAGTTATAGCAGGTACTGTGCTAGGATGATAAGTAGAGTTGAGCGAACCCGAACTGTAAAGTTGGGGTTCGTCCAGGGCTTTAGTGTGTCCGTGTCCCGAACCCGGACATTTGAGAAAAAGTCTGGGTATAGGTATTTTTTCGCACCTTTTGAATAGCTGCACTTGTTTGCCCTTAGAAGCCATCACAGCCATGCCTACTAATGGCATGGCTGTAATTGGCCAGTGCATCATGTGACCCAACCTCCATATGAGCTGGAGTCACATAGCGCTGCATGTCACATGCTCTCAGACTAGTTTAGGGAGAGGATGCTGCCGCCGCTGTGAGGGACAGATTACCATTATAAAATCATCTCATACTAGTATAGGGAGAAGTTCCTGCCGCTGGTGTGAGGGATAGATTAGAGTTATAAAATCATCTCATACTGGTATAGGGAGAGGTTCCTGCCGCTGGTGTGAGGAATAGATTAGCGTTATAAAATCATCTCATACTGGTATAGGGAGAGGTTCCTGCCGCTGGTGTGAGGGACAGATTAGCGTTATAAAATCATCTCATACTGGTATAGGGAGAGGTTCCTGCCGCTGGTGTGAGGGACAGATTAGCGTTATAAAATCATCTCATACTGATATAGGGAGAGGTTCCTGCTGCTGGTGTGAGGGACAGATTACTGTGATAAAATCATCTCATACTAGTATAGGGAGAGGTTCCTGCTGCTGGTGTGAGGGATAGATTAGCATTATAAAATCATCTCAGACTAGTATAGGGAGAGGTTCCTGCCGCTGGTGTGAGGGACAGATTAGAGTTATAAAATCATCTCATACTGGTGTAGAGAGAGGTTCCTGCTACTGGTGTGAGGGACAGATTAAAGTTATAAAATCATCTCATACTGGTATAGGGAGAGGTTCCTGCCGCTGGTGTGAGGGACAGATTAGCGTTATAAAATCATCTCATACTGGTATAGGGAGAGGTTCCTGCTGCTGGTGTGAGGGACAGATTACCGTGATAAAATCATCTCATACTGGTATAGGGAGAGGTTCCTGCTGCTGGTGTGAGGGACAGATTAGCGTTATAAAATCATCTCATACTGGTATAGGGAGAGGTTCCTGCTGCTGGTGTGAGGGAACGATTACTGTTATAAGATCATCTCATACTAGTATAGGGAGAGGTTCCTGCTGCTGGTGTGAGTGATAGATTAGCGTTATAAAATCAACTTATACTAGTATAGGGAGAGGTTCCTGCTTCTGGTGTGAGGGACAGATTACCGTTATAAAATCATCTCATACTTAGAGTTGAGCGAACCCGGACTGTAAAATTCCGGATTGTACCGGATTTTGGGGTGTCCATGCCCCGAACCCGGACATTAAAAAAAAAGTCTGGGATCGGGTTCGGTATTCGTTTATTTTTGGCGCCTTTTCTATAGCTGCTGGGCAGCCAATCAACAAGCTTTTCACTAGTTTGCCCTTAGAAGCCATCACAGCCATGCCTACTAATGGCATGGCTGTGATTGGCCAGTGCATAGAAACATAGAAAAGTGACGGCAGAAAAAGACTGAGTAGTTCATCGAGTCTGCCCCTTTTTATTTATTTATTTATTTATTTTTAATTTTTTTTTTTTTTACATTAACCTTGTTGTCTCACTATAGATTTATGATTATCCCAAGCATGTTTGAAGCCCTTTACTGTTGACTGTCTCACAACTTCTGTTGGTAGTTTATTCCAATCATCAACCACCCTTTCAGTAAAATAATACTTTCTAAGATTAGTTTTGAACTCCCCCCCAGTTAGTTTGAGGTCATGTCCCCGTGTTCTTGATTTTGGTTTCATATTGAAAAGACTGCCCTCCTGAACCTTATTCACCCCCTTGAGGTATTTAAAGGTTTCAATCATGTCTCCCCTCTCCCTTCTTTCCTCCAGACTGTACATATTAAGTTCCTGAAGTCGCTCTTGATATGTTTTATCCCCCAGACCTTTCACCATTTTTGTTACCCGTCTCTGAACTCATTCTATTTTATCAATATATTTTTGTAAGTGTGGTCTCCAGAACTGGACACAGTATTCTAAGTGAGGTCTCACTAAAGATCTATATAGAGGAATCAGAATCCCGTCAGAAAAGTTATACTTTGGTTTTAGTTCTTGT
>BLSH010169495.1:48455-62656 GCA_018402905.1 Glandirana rugosa | reverse complement strand
AGCTGATGGGCACTGGCGAGCCTGCATGATGGGCACTGATCAGGTTGCACTTGATAGGCACTGGTGAAGCTGCATTGGTGGGCACTGATGAGCTGCTTGGATGCATTATTTCTGTTAAACCTCCTTTGTTGCTATTAACATTAAATTATGTTACCACATTGTATCATAGTTGTCTTGCTTCATAACATCAATATCCATTCTAAAATCAGGTGGGCATGGATGGTGAGCTGATTCAGTGGTTCAATGGGCCACTTGACTGGACTTGCCCCCCAGGCCTAAGGCTGCCAGCCCTCCCCTGATATGAAGTATGTATTTGAAATAGCTGGCTGATCACATTCCCTATTTGCAAGTGTGAGCTGTGTTGGATATACTCGTTGTTCACCTAGAATGGAATGATTTAGGTGGATTCAAAATATTAGACCTTCTAAATAAAATGGGAACTGTTCTATCTACAAATAAGTGGTTTTCTAGGCCTGGGCTTCAGTTCATGGTACAGTTACCATAAAATGTGAATTGATTGATATGCTGATTTACTGTATACTCATTATTAGTGACTTAATTTTTCTCTATTGTGAACTGGAGAGTTTCATCAGAGGTCTAGCAGTATTTGGTATAGTGCCCAATCCCTCCTTTGGGACCAAATTCCTCTGTCCCTCATGCAGCTTCAGTTGTCCCTCGTTTTGGTCTGATGTGTACATCTCTATACAAAATGTACTATTTTACTGCCAAAAGTGTTATGCTGAACTAAACTTTTTATCCAGCCTCTATATTACTGCATGTGTTATTTTGAAAAGCCATTATAAAGGAAAAGCAGAGGTAAGAAAAAAGAACTTGTGTTGTTTATCCAATCATTTTTTGCACATTGGATCATTGAGGTCCTTGTAACCAGGGACATGTCCTTTGCTACTTACTGTGTAAAAGGGTGTCCCTCTTTATAATTTCAGAAGTTTGGGAGTTATGTTTTTTTAAATTTTCTCAGTCATTGGTAAGGGTATTTTCAATGCTGGATTGTAAAGAGTGATTGTTTAGGTCACGGTGGTGGGGTGGTGCCAGGTTAGTAACCTGGCTTTTGGGTAATTTCGCCCACTTTGTGGGTGGACAGTGGTTGGTAAACTGTTTTTTGGTTGATATAAGATATTGCTGCTTGAGTCTTAGTGACTAAGCAGGTTGGTCTGTTAATGGTTAACAGCGATTCTGTTTAGTATTAAAGGTTTAAAGTTAATTTCATAATTAAAATTGATTTAAACCCAATAAAGGGGCCGCGGCCTAAACTTTTCCACAATCCTTGCTGTGTGTTTATTTTATATTCTAGGTATGTTCTTATGGTATGATCGGTGTTAATGGGGTGTACAATCCCATGGCATATAATATAAAAGTGCATGCAGGGCACTGGACAAAGCACTAGGAACAAAAGGGGTGTGAAATTATTCCATACAGTGTACTGTATGTTTACTATGCACTTCATTATTTGAATTTCCCGCTGGTCTCCTACCCCGCTTCCAACGCTCGCAGGTAACGGAGCCCACCCCACAGAGTGAATCGGGCGGAAGACAGCCCGCTGGCACAGTGGGAGGGACATCGCAGGATCCAGGGGACAAGGTGAGTAATGCTGCCTGGATTTAATGGTGCAATCCTGAGTGCGGCTTGGGGTTACCGCTCTTGGTTCAGAAAATTCACCCCGACCCACACTCGGGAATACCGCCAGGGGGGTTAAAGTAAACTTTTGCTGACTCTACCTCAGTGGTAGTCTCAGTGGGGGCAGCAACTTAATAACTTTTCTTTTTATACAAATGTCAAATGTTGGTAGAGTAACTCTTCTTCTTGTTTATTGCGAGTAAAAAATGGATTCCAAGCAGTAGCAATGTGCCGTCATTGAGTTCTTGATGAAGGAGGGGTGCAGGCTGTCTAGAGATGACACCATTGACAAGAGGAATGTCTTGTCAATGGTGTCTCTTGTCAATGGTGTCTCTTGTCAATGGTGTCATACAGTATCCATAAACATTCTGTAGCCTTCTGTGGATATTGGACAGTCTGTATCCCTCCGTCAAGAACTCAATGACAGCATGTTTCTTCTGCTTGGAATCCATTATTTACCTGCAATGCAAAAAAGGAGAAAAGTTACTAAAGAGGTAGAGTTACTCTACCAAAATGTGAAATTTGAACAAACTACTGTATGCAAGTTAATAAATTAATAAATTATGTCCACTTTTGCATTGCCTTTGGTACAGCCTTCGTAAAATGATTGTTTAAGAAAGGGCTGTTGCACTGTAATAAGATTCACGTACCTAGAAAAAAAAAACTTACTGTACCGAAGCTCTTTTATCCCATTTCCTGAGTCTATTCCTTGAGTGTAGACTAAACAGGGTCTGCAGGACAGAAGCTGTTTATTATCAGTAACTGATACTCTGTAAGATGTCTGCTGACTTCTTTTCTAATAAGGTGAGTATTATTTGTCTGTTATTGTATGACAAACTTGGAGAAGTCAGAAGAGACCGGTCTAATGTTCCTTCTTTGCTTCTGTCCCAGGTGGGGTTGTTAAAGACCTGTAGCAATAACAGTCCACTCTGATGTAATTCGGAACATTACCCCTACTGGGAACAAAACCTGTAACTTATCACATGAGTGACAAACCTAATGTTTTGTTTTCCAGTGCAAAGGTTAACACACAACAGATGAGCAATTAACGTTTCTTTTTGTGGAGATTAGATCTTTCATGAAGGGAAAGTGGAGGACGCAAGGCGGGAGAGCTGGTGGAGATGAAATATGTAAGGTGTATGGGCTAGACTGCCTTGTCCCCTTTGATTGCTAGGAAATATGGGATGTTTTTCACTTTAATTCTATTGTAGGGGCACTTGGCTCAGCAAGACCTTCAATAGCTTATCTGATTTCTCTGTGTTTTCTCCTGTTGAACCAAGATGGATGTTTCATTTTTTACATAATATGTTATTTAAAGGTTAAGTTCACCTTTTACAGAAAATAGTCTATACAGTCAAGGTGACCCTGTAGGTATTTAAAAAAATGCAGGTTTACAAAATATTCATTTTTTCATCATTTCTGTAGGCCATTTGGGTTTCCCAGAAGCCTGGCTGAAAAACTCACAGTTAGCAACCCCCACATACTGCCTTGCTGCTAGAAAGAAAAAACCCTTGTTTTTCGCTCCTGTAATGCTCAGAGTGAGTGTCCAATGGTTTTCATGTCCTAGCAACAAGGGGTTGCTAACTGTAAGTGTTTGGGCCAGGCTTTTGGAGGACCCAGATGGTGTACAGGTATGATAAGAAACTGAACAAACATTTTACAAAGCTGCACAGTTTTTTTTAGGCTTCATGCACACAGGATGTTAAAAAAAAGTCCTAAAAAAGTCAGTAGCTTATCAGTGATTTTTTTTCAGCTTTTACCAGCGTTATATTACCGCAGGTTTTTCACGTTTTTAAAGGTCCAGCGTTTTTTGTTTTTTTCTCAATTGATCTAAAATGTTCAAAAACGTTGGGGATTGACGTTTAGCCACGCTTTTGTGCGTCTTTTTACAGCTGAAACCGTCTCTCAGAACCCACTGGCCTTGGGTTTTTTTACAGCTCAAAAACGTCACTGCTAAAAACAATTGATAACAGCCTATGTGTGCATGAACACATAGGATAACATGTGGAGAGTTTATTGACTGTAGAAAAAAACGTCTGCAGCTAAAAACAACAGCTGTAAAACAGTCAAATATGTCCTGTGTGCATGAGGCCTAATACTTAAAGCGTAACTCCACTTTTGTTGAGAAAAAAACATTCCCCTCTGGGTGATCTATGTACATTGCAAGGATTATAACAAACTGTGTTGCAGAGTCCTACCTTTTGTTATTCTGAATAAATCCCTCTGTTTTTCTCTGTGCCTCTGTACCAGTGTTGCCAACCTCCCGTACCGTTTTTTACTGGCAAAACATGGAAAATTTACTGGCTGAGCACATTTTTTACTGGCAACCTGAAAAATAACAGAACTCCTATTAAAAACGAAGGCAATTGATATTCAAACACAACATGGAAACACTGCCAAATACCCATATCAAGTAATTTGCTTAGTTTACACTTAAAAAATCAGCACAGCATGACAAATTATCAGAGCCTGATATTCATAGACCGTTGGAAGAATCACTGATTTTTACCAAGTGACGGTAAATTTACTGGTGGTTGGCAACCCTGCTCTGTACTGAGTGGGTCTAATGGGAGTGGCTTCATAATTCATTGTCAGGTGTGCACCTGCAGGGCACTAATGGGGAAATCTGCTGAGCTGCATCCCTTTAGACGTGTTCCTATTGAAAGTATCTCTCCAAAATTGACATTTTTGTTGCAGGGGATGCCTGAAATCTGACTTGTATCTTAGGCAGACTTCTGGCAAAATTGGTGAGCCAATCACACAAGCAGGAAATTATGTTTTTGGGGAGTGGTCAGTACACACTTTGTGTACAGAACAACTCCAGGTGGCCATATTGCAATGCATTCTCAGAAAATTACAGCAGCTGCAGATTGAAAAGGGAAGGTCATTTTTAATAACATTCAATTACAATATGACTTGTATTGCAATTGTACACGCTATATTATTTTTATAATATAATGATGTTGGATGAGAAGGCTTGGCTCACAGTCTCCACACGAATTCATCCCAAAACTGTTCTATCGGGTTGAGGTCAGGACTCTGTGCCAGTCAATTCCTCCACCCCAAACTCGCTCATCCTTGTCTTTATGGACCTTGCTTTGTGCACTGGTGCAGTCATGTTGGAACAGGAAGGGGCCATCCCAAACTGTTGCCACACTTCACTGTAACTAAGGGGCCAAGCCCAACCCCTGAAAAACAACCCCACACCAAAACCCCCCCTCCACCAAATGATTTGGACCAGTGCACAAAGCAAAGTCCATAAAGACATGGATGATCAAGTTTGGGGTGGAGGAAGTTGAAGTGGAGTCCTGACCTCAACCTGATAGAACACCTTTGATGAATTGGAGCAGTGACCATGAGCCAGGCCTTCTTGTCCAATATCAGTGCTTGACCTCACCAGTGTGCTTCTGGAAGAATGGTCAAACATGCCAAAAGACCAGTGATGGCGAACCTTGGCACCCCAGATGTTTTGGAACTACATTTCCCATGATGCTCAACTACACTGCAGAGTGTATGAGCATCATGGGAAATGTAGTTCCAAAACATCTGAGTTGCCAAGGTTCGTCATCACTGCCATAGACACACTCCTAAACCTTATGGACAGCCTTCCCAGAAGAGTTGAAGCTGTTATAGATGCAAAGGGTGGGCTAACTCAATATTGAACCCTACGGACTAAAGCACCATACACACAATGCACATTTTGGACGTGAATTTTCGTGTGAAGACCAATAGTCCGTTTGTATGCTTCTTTCAACAGCCGATTTTGACTTTTCAGAAGTCAAAAGCTGGATGCACAGACTAGAAAATGTTTTTCGTACGTCAAGGCAACGCCCGGTTCTCATATCATTAGTACGGTTTTCGTACGAAAAAAAAGTACGATTAAGACTACGCATGCTCACAAATGAAAGAATACATACAAAGCTATTCAACACATTTTGTCACTTCTGACGTTGAATTCGGTTGTACGAAATTTTTCGTATTGTTAGTACGCTGTTTACTTTCAACATGAGACTAGCCTCCAATAAAAAACGGACGTTCTGTCATCCGAAAATCTAAGCGTGTTTATGAGGTTTTAGACTGGGATGCGATTAACGTTTGTGTGTGTGTAATAAAGGCAGGTGTCCGCAATACTTTTGGTACCATAGTGTAGTTCAGAATACTATAGGAAAGCAATTTTAAAAATATTTTTTGTTTTTTATGGCTAATACAGCATTGACATTAAAACCAGGTAAGGACCTAGAAAAAGGGGCTTCCTATTATCCTATATCATTATTAAATGTTGGTATTTTATGGTATGCTGGCCATTGTGGTAAAACATTGTTGGGAATGCAGATGTAGGCCTTATGCATTCCAACCAAAGATGCTTTGTGCTGGGACTATCCTCACAGTAAAATATAAGACAGCTTAGGTAGTAATTGATTATTATTCTTATGAAAACAATCTCAAGGATATTTTGGGTCCAGAATGGGAAGTGTTAGTTTTCTCAGCATACGCCAGTACAAAATGGGGTTGATTTACTAAAACTGGAGAGTGAAAAATCTGATACAGCTGTGCATGGTAGCCAATCAGCTTCTAACTTCAATTAAGCTTTGACAACAAAAAAAAACACCTGCACCTGATTTTGAGCTCTCCAGTTTTAGTAAATCGGCCCCAGTGTGTTTATATTATAGAGATGCTGGTGAGATTCTACTTTAAGGGCAACTATTTTCACTTTCAGGTTTGATTTTTTAACCTTTTGTGCTTAGAAAACAATATCCTTGTATACTGGTGGGAACTAAATCAGTGAATGTTTCATTTCATGCAGATGATTTACATTTGTACGTCTCTGAACCAAGCTTGCACTAACATATGATTATGTCGTCACTTGCATGACAAAACGCGTTGGGCGGAGCTTGACGGCGCACGCCACACGAGACCAGGAACTGGGGAGGCGGACGCCATCTTTGTGGCTGGAGACCCATTTCGCTACAATAAGCTGGAATTACTGTTTTTAAATGTAAGTTACTACTTTTTTATAATTAAAATTGTATGATACCATCTGCACTACTGGAGTCCCTCTTTCTCTTTTACTATATGGGTTATTGGTCCCCATTGACTGTTACTGGAGTTCGTATGCCATTACTAGTGTGGATAAGACCGAAAGCTGACATAACCATCCACAGGTTGATCGGTGGAGCGATCACAATACTTACTGAAGGCACATACTGACCCTCCATAACAGGGGGTCGGTGGGTTCTGGTAAGTGGCTCAAATTGGTGGTGTCTTTGGTGATGGGCTGCACTAGATATCCCTTGCAACAGCACCTTTATCTGTCATCTCAGTAATACTTTTTGCTAGCAGGAACTTTAGTGTTTACTATTTGCATTGAAGATCTGCTTGCGCCACAGTGATACCTCTATATGTTTATTGTTTCCCATCTGGAACAAGCCTGCTGGCAGCATTATTTACATGAACTTTTGGCTTTAGCACTGATTGACTTTATATATATAACATATGATTATAGACTTAATTAAAAGATTTGGGTCTTTTGCATGATAAAAAAAAAATAATTCTGTAAAGTCAGAATATTTATGATTAAATAAAGGTAGTAGGTATATTTCTTTGGTACGTAATGTACACAGAGATTTAATTATTTGTTATTATATTATATTATATTATATTATATTATATTATATTATATATGCTAATAATTGGGAAAGGTTGTATGTTCATAACTATCCCCTTTTTATAGATTCTGTACTTAATTTATTGAAAGAAAGGGAAGGGTTACCAATATCTTTAAGTGGGCGAGTAAAATTAGCAGAATACAATATATTACAAAGATTCATGCACATGATGTAATCTCTACCCCTTTCAAATTATACAAAGGATATGTATAGATTAAATAAAGGGATTAGAGGTTTCCTCTGGAGAGGGAGAAAAGTAGAATTAAGGGCTTAATATTACGTTCCAAGCAGATTGGGCTGAGGCTAGCAATATTGCATAGTATAACACTGCCACCTTGGCAAGAATTGCTCTAGCTTGACTTTTAAAAATAACTTTTTATGCAAAGGATGTACACTCGCTGGCCATTTTATTAAGTACTCCTGTTCAATTGCTTGGTCGCACAAATTGCTAATGCATTTAGGCATCTAGACATGGTGAACTTTAATGGAAGGTGACCCCCCTGACATGCCACCATTGGCATGTCTTTTTTTTTGGGGGGTGACCAGGGACCCTGTTTTCACAGGTTCCCAGTTCCACTTCCTCCCCTGGCGCCGCGGCTCAGGGAAGGAAGTCTACCTTCCCATCCCTCTCTCTCAGCGATCTTCTGGGACACGTCACAGGTCCCAAAAGATATGCCAGCCAGTCACAAGGCGCAGCACAACTCGCACATGCGCAGCACCCAACTTTGCAGCCAAAGCCGGGTGCCCACACCTGTGATGCCGGCGCCGTGGAGAGGAGGGGGAGAGGACCGAGCCCTCGGGCAACTGCATCGCTGGAGCGAGGGACAGGTGAGTGTCCGATTATTAAAAGTCAGCAGATACACTTTTTCTGCTGCTGACTTTTAGATGGGTGGAACATGGAACACCATGCAGCCGGATGATTTCTTTAACCGCTTGCCGACGGCTGATCGGCAATTGACGGCGACAATGTGGCTCTGTAACGCGAATCGCCGTCATACGACGGCGGCCGCGATACAGAGCCACTGTGAGCGCGCGCCGCCGGAGGCGCGCGCGCGCGCTCACTGTGTCCGGGGGGGTCCAGGGAGCGGGTGCGGCGGCTTCAATTGCCGCCAGCCACCTGCGATGCCCCCCCCGGAGCGAATGAGCGGAGGTCCGTGTATGTAAACACGGACCTCCGCTCTGTGTGAGGGGGAAGGGCTGTGATCACAGCCTTCATGTAAGTGAAGGCTGTGACCACTTCCCTTCCCCAGCTAGGCAAGTCCCCCTACAGTAAGAACACGCCCAGGGAACACAGTTAACCCTTAGAGCGCCCCCTGCAGGTTAACCCCTTCACTGCCAATGGCATTTACACAGTAATCAGTGCATTTTTATAGCACTGATCGCTGTATAAATGCCAATGGTCCCAAAAAAGTGTCAAAACATTCCGACATGTCCGCCCCAATATCGCAGTACCGCTAAAAATCGCAGATCGCCGCCATTTTTAGTAAAAAAAAAAAAATAATAAAAACCCCAAAAATGAATTCTCAACATCCGTAAATGCGACCACTTTTGCGCAAACCAATCAATAAACGCAGATTGCGATTTTTTTTATCGCAAATATGAGGAAGAATATAAATCAGCCAAAAACGGTGAAAAAAAATGTTTTTTTATATATTTTTTTTGGATTTGTATTTTAGCAAAAAGTAAGAAATTTGGGTTTTTTTGCAAAATTGTCGCTCTTCTTTTGTTTATAGCGGCGATCAGAAATGACGCAGAGGTGATCAAATACCACCAAAAGAAAGCTCTGTTTGTGGGAAAAAAAGGACGCAAATTTCGTTTGGGTGCAACGTCGCACGACCGCGCAATTGTCAGTTAAAGCGACGCAGCGCCGAATCGCAAAAAGTGCTCTGGTCCTAAAGCTGGAAATCCTTCCGGGGCTGAAGTGGTTAATAAAGATTTCCGATGTTTCTTTTGCCGTGGGTGTGCCCTTCATTGGGAGGAAGTGTGCCATCTTGGTTAACCTGTCGACCACCACAAAGATGGTTGTGTATCCTTTAGCTGGGGGCAGCTCCACAATAAAGTCCATGGAAATCTTGGACCATGGTCGGTCCAGTATGGGAAGAGGTTTCAGGAGGCCCCAGGCGTGGGTTTTGTCCGTCTTGTTTCTGATGCAGGTAGCACAAGAGTGGACATAGGCTAGGCAGTCCTCCGAAAGTAGTGGCCACCAGAATGAGCGCAGTTTGAGGTCATGATGGACCTTGAGGACAGCAGGGCGTAGCTCCTGAGGGACGTAGATCTGGTTGCGGTGCCACCAGAGACCATCTTTCCAGGTGAGTCCTTGGACAGGGGATGCAGATGAACAGGCAGAATTTCTCCGGATTTGAGAGAGCAAGTCATCCTGTGTGAGTAGGAAATTCCTGGGCTGAAGGATGGTGTCTGGAGTAGTAAATGTTCCGGGTTCCGTGTACATGCGAGATAGAGTGTCCGGCTTACTGTTTTTTGCCCCTGGGCGGTAGGTCAAGTGCAACTAAAACCGGGAGAAGAAAAGCGCCCAGCGAGCCTGGGTAGGTCTAAGTCTTTTGGCCATGTGGCAATACTCAAGGTTTTTATGGTCCGTATATATCAGAATGGGGTGCTGGGCTCCCTCCAACAGATAGCACCATTCCTCCAGCGCGGCCCTAATGGCCAACAGCTCCCTGTCACCGACATTATAATTCCTCTCCGGGCAGTGAGCTTGTGGGAGAAGGAGGCTACCGGATGAAGGAGTGCCCTTGCTCCCCGTCTCTGGGACAGGACCGCTCCCATCGCCGTCTCCAAAGCATCCACCTCCAGCACATAGGGCAGAGTGGCATCCGGATGTTTTAGGATGGGTGCTGTGGTAAAAAGTCTTTTTAGAGCCTGGAAGGCATCCTGTGCCTCGGGCAACCAATGGAACCGCTGACCCTGTTTTGTGAGAAGGGTAATGGGGGCAATGATTGCCGAAAATCCCTTTATGAATCTTCTATAAATATTTGCAAATCCAACGAACCGTTGGACCCCTTTTTTATCCACAGTTGCTGGTCAGTCCAGGATAGCGGTAACTTTCTGCGGATCCATGGTGACCCCTGAGACCGTCAAAATCAGTCCTAGGAACTGAATGGTAGAACGCTCAAAGGCGCATTTCTCAGCCTTCGCATACAGTGTATGCTGCCGCAAGCGGCTAAGGACACAGCCCACGTTTCCGATGCTCTTCCAGAGAACGAGAAAAAATTAGGATATTGTCCTGATATATTATGCCGAAAATATCCAAGTAATCCCAGAATACATCATTGACTAGATGCTGAAATGTAGCAGGGGCATTGCAGAGCCCGAAGGGCATAGCGAGGTACTCGTAATGGCCGAAACTAGTCCAGAAGGCGGTCTTCCACTCATCAGCCTCTCTAATGCGGATTAAGTTGTATGCCCCTCTAAGATCAAGTTTAGTAAACTTGGTGGCTGACCCAAGCCTTTGAAAGAGCTCCGGAACAAGCGGGAGAGGATAGCGGTTTTTGACCGTAATCCGATTCAGCTCACGATAGTCTATGTAGGGACGGAGGGAATGATCTTTCTTTTCGACAAAGAAAATGCCAGCCCCAACGGGAGAGGTAGATGGTCTGATGAACCCTTTGGCCAAGTTTTCATCCAAATAGGCCTTGAGGGCTGCTAACTCAGGTTCTGATAGCGGATAGATGTGGCCGAAAGGGACCTCTGTGCCTGGCAACAACTCTATGGGGCAGTCATAAGGTCTGTGTGGAGGAAGTTGTTCTGCCCCCTTTTTGCTGAAAACATCCAGATATTCGTGGTACACTAGAGGCACCGCTTCGCGGGTTTCTTTATCTGGTTCAGAGTTCAAACTGAGAAGAAAAGGGCCAATGTTCCGGGAGGGAAGCAGGCAGTGTTGGCCACAGTAGGGAGAATGGGAATTGGATAAGTCCAGAGGACCAGTTTCAAGAATCAGAAGCTCCTGGTGCCCTTCGGCGGTGGATAAGGGAATTGGCTGGGTCTCCATTGTCACTTGGCCCGATTTGATGGCCGTCCCGTCGGCCAAGCGGATGGTCATCTTGTGAGCTTTGGGACGCAGGGGCACATGGTGTAGTGTAGCAAAGGCCTGGTCCACAAAGCAACTACACGCCCCTGAATCAATAATCGCTGGAACTTGGACGCTCCATCCGGGCAACTGTAAAGAGATAAGGAGAGTCAGGTGAGACATATGATGATTGGCAGATGTGGTCTCCTGGTTAGCCTGGTGATGCCACTTACCGGCTTTGGCAGGGCAGGTCCTCACCATGTGTCCGGGTTCACCACAGTACAGGCACAGGCTGAGCGCCCGTCGTCTCTCTCTCTCTCTCCTCTGGGGTGAGGGACGGGTGCAGGAGGCCAATCTGCATGGGTTCAGACCCTTCCGTTGGTGCGGGTGGCGCTGGTGTGGGAGCCCCATGGCTGGGAACCCGGGCCTCATCCAGGTTAGGCGGGGCCCCGCGGAAGTGCCTGCAGCACGTTCGGCTTGGCGTTCCTTGAGCCTCTGGTCTATTTGAATAGCCAGGTTAATTAAGGCTTCCAGGGTGCCAGGCACCCCGATACGGGCAAGCTCATCCTTTAGTGGCTCAGATAGTCCTAGACAGAACTGGTAGCAGAGTGCTGCATCATTCCAGGTGGTGTCAGCACTCCAACACCAAAACTCTGCCACCTAGTCCTCCGCGGTGCACCGGTCCTGCTGCAGGGCATGCAAGGTGGCCTCGGAGTTGGCTGCAAGGTGGGAGTCCTGGTACAATCAGGCCATGGCATTAAAGAAATCCTGCAGGGTAGCCACTTTGGGTGCACGTTGTTCCCAGAGTCGATGAGCCCATGTCTGGGGTTCTCCTTGCAGCAGGGAAATCACCAGGCCCACCTTGGTGGCTTCTAAGGAGAAGGTGCGTGGCTGTAGGCCAAAATACAACTCGCAGGAGCTGTGAAAGGCCTGGAACTTGCTCTGATCCCCTGCAAACTTATCAGGTAAGGGGACCTTAGGCTCAGATGGCAGTGCCACAATGGTGCAACCTGCTGTAGCTCCGCTTCTGGATGCAGATGTGTGGAGAGTTCACGCACTTACTCCTCCATCCGGGTATAGCCGTCCTGCAAGTTCTTCACGGCTTGTGTGAGCCACACAGTTCGTGCATGGCAGAGGGTGTTCCCTGTGCAGACTCAGACATTGGCTGTCCATTACTGTCACAGTCCTGGTGATGAAGTCTGTCTTATGCAGGAAACAACCACTCTTACACACTCGATTCGGGAACCCCTGATAGTATAGACAGGAAGTCCAGGAGTGTGGGATGGCAGGAGGGCTGGATGGTCACTGGTGGTGATGTGAGGCTCCAGGTAGACGTGCAGGCAGATGGGTGGTCGTGCAGGCTGGGTAAGCAACTGGCGGGCAAACAAGGCACAGAAGCGTCAGGCAAAGAATGGTCAAAGTCCAAGCAGGGTTCGTTAACAGACTGGCGGCAAAGTACAGAGGGGTCAGGCAAGCGGATGGTCTTGGATAGCCGGGGTCGGTGCAGGCAGATAGTTAGCAGGTCAGGTCAGCTCACAGGTACTCAGACGCCGTAGAACGGACAGCACTTGCTGACAGGTGCAGGAAGTTCAAATAGCGTTGTTTGGAGCCGTTTCCGGCGCACGCGGGCCCAAAGCGGCAAAAGATGCAGAAAATGGCCAGTCTTTTCCTAACACTTTGCCTTTCTAACACTGAACCGCCTCTCCGCCAATCAAGAAGCGCCGGTATGTTACCGGTTTCCTGATTGGCGGAGTAGGAGGGGTATGCACGGCTCCCCCCCTCACTGTTCCTGCTCTCTGCTGAGACACCGCTACCTGCATGCCTGCCCGCTCCTAGATGGGGTAAGTGCGGACTGATGTCCCGACTGCCTTGAGGGGGGGCTGTCAAGCTGCTGAAGGATATACCCCTCTGCTGATGCTACATATATCCCTCTGGTGATGCTATATATACTCCTCTGGTGATGCTATATATACCCCTCTGATGATGCTATATACCCATTTGGTGATGTATATACCCCTCTGTTGATACTATATACTCCTCTGGTCATGCTGTATATACTCCTATCTGTGATACTGTATATACCCCTATCTGGTGATGCTGGGCTGTATACTCCTGACACAATGAGTGGAATCTATAAGGGGTGGGGCTTCTGAGAAGTGGGAGGGGCCAAAGAGGCAGGGCGGGGTCTAGCGTCCCTCCAACCTAAAATTTCACCAGCTGCCACTGTTCATAAGTGCTCCCGGTTGGGCTTTCTCCCACCGGGTTTGCTGTGAACTGTTTTGCTGTTACTGCAATACAAGTTCTGCCTTTGCCACAATACAAGTTCCAATGATTGCGCCCAGACTGAGTGAGTTATTATCGCCTCACCATGCTGCACCCACCCACATGCATAACTGAGCTTTTAAAATGTGTTTAATATAAGCTTTTTAAATGTGTTTGTGTAAATGTTTTTAAGCAACAGTATGGCTACAATGCAGGGCCATCTTTAATATGAATTGGACCTTGGGCAAACATTTTCATGGGCCACCTCTCCCCATTCAATTTTGCTCTCCACCTGCTCTGAGACATACAATAAATAGCAGCTAGACTCAAAATCTGTTTACTGCAGCAGATCAGGCAGCGATTGAAATCGATTGCTAGAGATTACAGTATATCATTACCACTCACTAACTGGTTGCTAGAGTGTACAGCACACATTATGGCTCACTGATTAGTCACTAGAGGTTACAGCACATAATTTCTGCTTTTGCTGATTGGTTGTTAGAGTTACTACTCACCCATTGGTCACTGGGGCTACATCGGTATGACAACGAATTTTTGTAAATGTGTTTGTGTAAATTTTTCGAATATAATTTGTGTAAAATTTTCGAGTCAAT
>BLSH010169495.1:22692-47594 GCA_018402905.1 Glandirana rugosa | reverse complement strand
CTGTCAGTGCTGGGGGAGATGGGATGAGTGGCATTAGTGGGGGGTTGGGTGGGATGGGATGAGTGGCGTTGGTGGGGGGGGGTGGGTGGGATGGGATGAGTGGCACTGCTGGTGGGGGGATGGGGTCAGTGGCAGTGCTTGGGGGGGGGAATCTGTGACAGTGCCTGGGGTGGTTAAGATTAGTGACACTGCTGGGTGGGGATGGGATCAGTGACACTCACTTGCTGTCACCTGTCAGTCAGTGTTCCCTCTGTCTGCATGAAAGCTCTCGGCTCCCTCCATGTGTTTCCATCACTCTGTGTCCCAAGATAAGTCTCCTCACACAGCAGAGACCTCCTCCAGCTCCTCCCCCTTCACTGTACCGACCCGGGTCAGCTGACTCCAGTTTCTGCTCCCCATCTGCCTGCAGCTGTAAATTGAATAGTCAGAGAGACTGGGTGTGTAGTCCACTGTAGGGTTACTATGGAGGGTGTGTACTATCTCCTGAGTCCTAGCCTGAGCATAACTAGTTCTTTTGTTTAGTCAGAGGGCCCCCTCCCCTACAGTGGGGGAACACCAGGGCTTGGTCACAAGTGCGACCTTTGAGACCCTGGACCTGTGTCAAACCACCATCACAAGAATGTGCTAGATTTCACACCAATTTTGCACAGTGTACAATCTACCCAGCTACCAAGGCGCTGAGCTCAGCAGCCTTGCAACAGAGGGGGAGAATGCACAATGTTTGAATCTGAGAGTGCACTCTTCCTAAGACAGGAGGAGGACATCAGTAGCTGGAATGTCATAGCAACATCCTAGCAACAGGATGGGGGTACACCAGCTGTTAGAGTTTTTCAGGCAGGCTTCTGGAGCTCCAAATACCGGTGCTCATCTCTGCCATTAAAACAGCGCACTGTCTCTCTTTCAATCACCATTAATACATTCTCTTCAGCTTCTACAGTGCCTAACTCTATGCCATGACAACAGGGTAGAAAGCGCACTACGTACCTGCAACGTTGCTGTGGTGCTCAAGCCACTGATGCCCACCCCAAGCTCTTGGATTAAAATGCTGCCCAAGCGCTGTGCACCATCTACCCCGTTGCCATTATGCTGAGCTCATCACAATAGCAATAGGGAAGAAAGTGCATGTGTTTAAATCTGAGGGAGCGTACATCATGTGAAGGTGAGCAACAACAACGAATGCTCCATAGCAATTTCCTAGCAACAGGGCAAGCCGAGGAACTAAGCTATGGGAGTTTTTTGGAAAGATTTCTGGAGGGGTACAGTATTCAATATTGTTCATAGGAGCACAGTTTTTTTCATCTACAAGGGCAGATTTTTGTTGAAATGGACTTACCTTTTTAGTAAAGAGCACACCCAACAACCACCAGTCCTGAAGTCTGCAGGGTGAAGTGAGGAGACCTGGTCTTACAGAACACCCACAGACAGTGTACCATGTATACACATAAGGAAAACAAATCACTTATGTGTATTTTGAATAAGGCAGTGGATTGATGAGGTAGAATGTTGCATAAACATATTTTATTGACATAAGTAAATATTAAATGCATGACAACAATATAGATCATGTAAAAGAAATATATTAGCATTTCATATATATACACATCAGCACAAAGACATAGCATGAACATCATAAATTCATATATATATACACACATATAGAAACATATGTAAACCTGATGACATTGAATAAATAGGCTTGTAATTCATTTGTATATGCTGTGACAGCCAGCAGGTAAAATCACCTGGGTGCGTTCAGGATGGCAGATACATTTGGCCCAGGTTCTATGCGGATGGCTACCACTAGGGGGAGTGCTGGGAGTCTTGAAGGAGTAATGAGCCGAGCTGAGTGGAGCTGGCTCATTGAGGCCTCTACAAGAGCTCACAGCAGGCACAGGTGGATGCTCCACCCTGGAACCAGTTTCTGTGTCAGCAGACTGGGGAGTGTAAGATCTTGCCTGGTAAGAAGCCTGTGTGGCCGAGTTGCCCAGTGAGAGGTAGGAGCTAGGTACAGTGGTAGGCTGTACCCAGCTGACAGTCAGGGAAACCTATCGTGCAGTCAGGGGCCAAGTGGCCTAGGATTTATTTTGTTGTTTGTTTTTGTTTTGCTGTTTTTCTATGATTGTACATAGTGTAAATAAACTACCTTTTTGTTTTCACCTGCAACTGCTATCTTGCTGTGCCTAAATTGTGTAGTAAACCCTTCCAGGGGGTCACACACACCCGCTGCCGAGCTAACCCCCTAACAGTTGGTGGAGGAAGCCAGGGGCAGTTTTTTTGAAAGGCCAGCATGGAAGAGTTACTGAGATAGCTTGCTGTAGCAAATGCTAACCAGCAACAAGCGAACCTTGAGCAAAGGCGTACAAATGAACAGGTGCAGCAAAGTATGGAAGCACAGCAGCGAGCCCAGCAGCAATCTGAAGCTCGATTAATTGATCTGTTGCAGAAGCAAGAGCGGAGACTCCAACAACAAATGGATGCCATAACACAACAGCATCTGCAGAACAGTGAGGCAAGTGGTTTGATTAATACTTCATCATTTTGTGTGAGCCGTTTACTGACAAAAATGACTGGAGAGGATGATCCTGAAGTGGTTTTGACCACATTTGAAAGGACTGCAGAAAGAGAAAAGTGGCCTAAGGAAGTGGGCTGGATTGGTGGCTCCTCTATTAGCTGGGAAATCGCAGAAAGCGTATTATGACTTAGAGATGAACCAAGCAAAAGACTATGTTGTGCTAAAAACAGAAATATTGGCACGACTGGGTGTCACCCTGGCTGTCAGGGATCAGCGTGTACATAACTGGACTTTCCAACTTGAAAAACCCCCAGGTCGTAAATGTATGATCTCATTCACCTGGGCAGGAAGTGGCTGCAACCTGAAACTCTGACAGCACCAAAGATTGTTGAATGTGTGGTAATGGATCAGTTCCTGAGATCTCTACCTACTGCTATCCAAAAGTGGGTAAGCCATGGAAACCCGGATACGGCCGACAAGCTTGTGGATCTGGTAGAGAGGTACTTGGCTACATAGAACCTGACTGTCTCTTCCAGAGACTCACAGACTTTCCACCCTAAGACAAGACCATCCCCAGCGGTGGGTAAGATGACTTCAAGGGGTAAGGGTGGAGAGAGTGAGAGGGAGGTTGTATAATGTATAGCGAACGCAGTCAAAGTCGCAGGAAGCAGTGACAAAGTTTATTTGTTACCGTTGCCGGCAAGAGAGACATATTGCAACCAATTGCCCAGTTGTGGGTGAGCCTATGGAATGTGACTATCTAAGAGACAGACGTCAGTCACTGTTAGCGACAGTTGCATGCACTGGCACTCGGGGAACTGAAAAACATTTATGCAAAATCTGTATTAATGGTAAAAATGTTGTTGTGTTGCTAGATTCAGGTAGTCTGGTGATATTGATCAAAGCTGAATTAGTTACTACAGAGGTCTCTGGGAATAACAAGGTGGCTGTTATTTGTGTACATGGGGGACACCAGAGAGTATCCTGTGGCTAAAGTTGTTTTTGAGATCCCCAAAGGTAACATAACTTATCAGGTTTTGGGTTGGTGCCTTACTTACCACATGATTCCATTATGGGGAGGGATTTTCCAAAATTCTGGGAACTCTGGGATGGTCCTGAACCCTCCACAGAGGCCCCTAGAGGCCAGGAAGAGGAATCCCAAGTATCCTCTGAGAATGGTGAGACCTCCCCAGATTGTCCCTTGTCAGTGTTGGCTGAAGGGAGGAACCAACATCTTTAGACGAAAACAAGCCGGTTGTTGAGTTCTCTGATTTAGAGGTTCACAGGGAAAATTTTGCCACAGAGCAGGTAAAGGACCCCACCCTGACAAAAAGGAAAATGTGGTAAAGATAGATGATGAATTAGGGAACCCAGATCAGTCTTGCGGTTACCTATACTTTATGGTGGAAAGGGATCTGTTGTATCAGGTTGCTCAAAAGGCGGATGAAACCATTGAGCAACTTGTGGTACCCAAACCCTATAGGAAGTTGGTATTGGAATTAGCCCATGGGTACATTTTAGGAGGTCATTTGGGGGCAGAGAAAACCAGAGAGAGAGTATTGCAAAGGTTCTATTGGCCTGGGGTCATGAAGGAAATAAAAAATTATTGTTCCTCCTGCCCTGTGTGTCAGAAGTCGGCACCTTTGTCGCATTTCCGTAACCCACTGAGGTTCCCTTTGAGAGGAATGGATTTGGTAGGTCCGATACTGAAGTCTGCTAGGGGGCATCAGTACATTTTGGTCATAGTGGACTATGCCACCCACTATCCCGAAGCGATCCCTCTTAGGAATACCTCCGCCGAGACGATAGCCAAAGAGCTGTTTTTGGTCTTCAGCCATGTGGGTATTTGTTAGGAATTGCTTTCAGACCAGGGTACCCCATTTATGTCCAGAGTAATGAAAGAGTTGTGCAAGTTGTTCAAAGTGACACAATAATGTACATCCGTGTATCACCTTCAAACAGATGGGTTGGTTGAAAAGAACCATACAGGTTTAGGAGATATTTCCTGGAACTACAGGTAAGCCTTATTGTAGGCTTACTTGTAGTTTAAAGTGGTTGTCATGACTTGACAACCACTTTAATACCCTACTTCATGTTTGCTATTCGGGAAGTACCACAATCCTCTACTGGGTTCTCGCCCTTCGAGTTACTCTATGGGAGACACCCAAGAGGGCTGTTGGATATCGCCAAGGAAACTTAAGAAAGTGAGAGTTCTCCCCACTGGACTGTGATTGGGCATGTTGCCCTGATGCAAGACAGAATTGTACAGGTAATGCCAATTGTCAAAGAACACTTGGCCCAAGTGCAGGTAGCATAGCAAAGGGTGTATAACAGCAAGGCAAAGACCCATACTTTTTCACCAGGGGATAGGGTGTTGGTACTCGTCCCTACAGTCAAAAGCAAATTCCTGGCCAAATGGCAAGGTCCATACGAAATAATTGAAAAAGTAAGTGAGGTGAAATACAGGGTCAGACAACCAGGACGGCGAAAGCCAGAACAGATCTACCACATTAATCTGTTGAAAGCCTAGAGGGATAGGGAATCCCTAGTTGCAGAACCCTTGGTGTCGCAGACTCAGTCTGATTGCTTAATTCCTGAGGTTGGAATAGCAGTCACCCTATCGATACCCCAAAAACAGGAGGTGAAAGAATTTGTGCTCCGCAACAGTGAGGTATTCTCTGAGCTGCCGGGGCAAACATCTGGGGTAGAGCATGACATTATCACCCCGCCAGGAGAAAGCGTGAAACTAAAACCTTATTGAATACTGGAGGCCCGACGGGAGGCAATACGTGGGGAAGTTCAACGAATGCTTAAATTAGGTGTGATAGAAGAGACCAAGAGTGACTGGTCCAGCCCGATCGTTTTAGCGTCCAAACCCGATGGGAGCTGGCGATTTTGTAACGATTTCCGGCAGTTGAATAAAGTTACAAAATTTGACACCTACCCCATGCCACGCATAGATGAACTGATCGACCAGCTGGGAACAGCCCGATATATGATGACCCTTGATTGCACCAAGGGGTATTGGCAGATTACCCTAGCTGAGTCAGCAAAGGAGAAAACGGCATTTGTAACACCAGAAGTGGCATTTCAATATAGAAGAATGCCGTTTGGGTTACAAAATGCACTGGCCACATTCCAGCGGAAAATGGACAAAATTCTGAGGCCCCATCAGAAGTATGCTGCAGCCTACTTGGACGTTGTGATTATCCACAGTATGGATTGGGCCTCACATCTGCCAAAATTGCAAGCCGTACTAATTCCATAAGGGAAGCTGGGTTCACGGCTAATCCAAAAAAGTGTATCATTGGACAGGAAGAGGCCAAATATTTGGGGTACACTATTGGGAGCGGAGTAATTAAACCCCAAGTCACTTAAGTGGAAGCCATAAATAGCTGGCCGTGCCCCAACAGCAAGAAGCAGTTCCGAGCATTCCTCGGAACTGCTGGTTACTATCGGCGATTCATTCCTCACTTTGCTTCGCAGGCTGTGCCCCTAACCAACCTGACAAAAGGGAAAGAGTCTACCATGGTGAAAAGGACTCCAGAGGCTGAAGCAGCCTTCCAGGCTTTAAAAAAAGCCCTATGTAGCCAACCAGTGCTGTCCTCACCTGACTTTCGCTAAGGACTTTGTGGTACAGACTGATGCGTCAGACGTAGGCTTAGGAGCAGTGTTGTCCCAGGTCTGGAAGGGAGAAGAGCATCCAGTCATTTATCTTAGCAGGAAACTGAAACCCCACAAAGAAAACTATGCCACAATTGAGAAAGAGTGTCTAGCGATGAAATTGGCGCTAGACTCCCTGCGATACTATTTGCTGGGTAGACACTTTGACCTGATTACAGATCACACACCCTTAAAGTGGATGGCTCAAAACAAGGAGACCAATAGAAGGGTAAATCGGTGATTCCTGGCCCTGCAAGAATACAACTTCACCATGAAGCATCACCCTGGGGTTCAAATGGGGAATGTGGATGCTCTATCTCGGGTACCTGCGTACCTGGCTGCGTGTGTCCCAAGCCCCAGTTTGAAACAAGGGGGTGTATGTGACAGCCGGCAGGTAAAATCACCTGGGTGCATTCAGGATGGCAGATACATTTGCCCCAGGTTCATACTCTATGTGGATGGCTACCACTAGGGGGAGTGCCGGGATTCTTGCAGGAGTAATGAGCCCAGCTGAGTGGAGCTGGTTCATTAAGGCCTCTACAAGGGCTCCCAGCAGGCATAGGTGGATGCTCCACCCTGGAACCAGTTTCTGTGTCAGCAGACTGGGGAGTGTAAGATCTTGTCTGGTAAGAAGCCTGTGTGGCTGAGTTGCCCAGTGAGAGGTAGGAGCTAGGTACAGTGGTAGGCTGTACCCAGCTGACAGACAGGGAAACCTATTGTAAAGTCAGTGGCCAAGTGGCCTAGTATTTATTTTGTTGTTTGTTTTTGTTTTGCTGTTTTTCACATTGTAACTAGTGTAAATAAACTACCTTTTTGTTTTCACCTGCAACTGCTGTCTCGCTGTGCCTAAATTGTGTAGTGAACCCTTCCAGGGGATCACACACCCACTGCCGAGCTAACCCCCTAACAATACTCATATGTCAACTGGGCAGCACCTAGCATGGTCAATTGTATTTTATACATGAAAGTATGCAAATGTAAAAAGATGAGGTAGATGAATAAATTCTCATTGGGGCATATAGCCACATCATGAATGCCCGACGTGTTTTGTGTAAAAAACACTTCTTCAGGGTGGATGCTATGGGATATCTAAAAAAAAACAAATAGTAGTTGATTCAAATGTTAGACTGGGCAAGGAAAAGACAATAGGTCAGTATTGAGTACTTACATCAAGTGTAGCATAGTGGTGTATGGTGGGTATGAGGCCAGGACCAGGGACATAGTCTATCCTGGGAGCTGAGATGGTTGCAAGGTCCGCACCAACAGGGCGCATGGGCAATACTGCACAGGCACTGGATAATGGTCTCCGTAAGGATGTGAAGTGGATAAAAATGATGACCAGACAAGAAAAATAGCAGTGGGGGTCTGAAAGGAATGAAATACCATTATTAGTGACATAACCAATATAAAAGTAGGCATAGTTGCAAAGTAAATTGTAAACATGCAGGCAATGAAACCATGTGTATGTAAGTGGTAAAGTGAAGACATACTGAATTCTGAAAGGTAAATGAGGTAGGTAGACATCCAGAAAACCCCTTGGGACCCAAACACCAAAGAAACGGGGGGGGGGGGGGTGAGTGAAGGAAAAGGAAGGAAACAGAATGAAGACCAGTGAAATATGAACAAAATGAGAGATACCTGAAATCTATATGAAGATGATGTGGCTGTGTGATGCACCATATGCTAGCGTGTGGCAGAGCAAGTTGTGCCTGGGGAGGCGCCTTAAATACGTCCGGCATGCACGGAAACCGACCACCAGCATCACGCTAGCACGGCGTCTGCGGGGAGGGGCCACAGCCCACTGAAAGGTTACACAACCTACCTTTACAAGTTAATAAAATCTTCCTATCATTAAGAATTATTCCCTATATATTACTCCTATACTAACCTGTGCCAGCGCCTTCTCTTCCTCGCCCCATGACTCACACACACAGAGCTCTGCGGAAGCAATGCAGACCAAAGTCAACACGTGGACACAGAATAATACATCACTCGTTCTTTATTTCCTGGTTCAGTATCTTAAATACAATATATTATCAAGATATGACCAAGCGATATTTACAACATTACAGCAATAGAAACCAATAAAGGAAATGTCCACCCATTGCTTATCATCATTAACCTCCCTGGCGGTATTATTATTTCAGATTTTTGGTGCTGAAAGCGGTACGATTATTTTGCATGGAAATTTGGCGTTTTATAGTGTAGGCCTGTAATTCTTAGGAATAACTCACTTAAATCTGTCCAAACAACAGTCTAGTAGCCATCCCGGGTATGATAAAGTTTGAAACATGAAATCATAAATTATAATATAATAAATAACTAAAAATAATTATCAAAAATAATAATTTAATAGTAATAAAATGTATTCAATAATGTAATCAAACCAAAAACATAGAAATTTGCTCATTTGCAGAATTGTCGCTGTCATCACTTTCAGTGTCTGATGATAAATTTCCCCAAAAATCAGTATCACTCAATTCTTCCAATGATTCTTAGTTACTATCGCTGTTTTCTAGCTGATCAAAAACCACTTTTGACGTAAAGGGACACTTTTTGGTTGCCATGGACATTCTCAAGTTTCCAGGCAGAAAGAATGACATATATAATATAAAAGTGCATGCAGGGCACTGGGCAAACCACTAGGGACAAAGGGGATGTGAAATGATTTGATACAGTAATGTAATCTGGAACATTACAGTGTACTGTATGTGTGCTGTGTGTTTCACTTTTTAAATTTGCCACCGATCTCTGTCCCCGTGCAACGCGGCGCTCGCAGGGAACAGAGCCCGGCACAGCCCGCTGACACGGCGGGGGACATCACTGGATCCAGGGGACAAGGTGAGTAACATTGCCTTGGATCCAGCGATGCAATCCCGAGTGTAGCCAGGGGCATAGATCATTTTTTGTCCTGGGTGGGGTTCAGCAGCAGGTACCAAGTGGTGAAGCGGGGGGGTCAGGGGGTGGCTCCATCGACTCACACAGCACAGGAGTGAGCATGCACTGTGTGCCCCGTAGCAAGCAGGGTTGTCATTAAGATTTCACTGACACCCACTGTAGATTGCAAGGGCAGTGTAATTTGAATGTGGCGCAGGATCAGGGCCACCTTTCATATTGATTGGTCCCTGGGCAAACATTTTTCTTCCCCCCCATTCACATCATGACTGCTCACTGATTGGTTGCTGGAGGTTAAAGCACATCATTACCACTCATTGATTGGTTGCTGGAGGTTACAGCACATCATCTCATTGCCTGCACACCATGGACTGGGGAGGTGGGGGACTCCCCAATAGACAGAAAACTCCTAGAATGTGCTATTAGCAATGAGCAGAGCACAAACACCTATGGAAGTAGGGACTGCAGTGTGTGTGTGTAAAAGGTCTACTTTAAACCAGAGCAGCTTGTTCTGACTCCCATACACTCCATTTATTTTGTGCATGTATAGCTTGGTTTGAGACTGCATCCCAGTGATGGCCAACCAATGAGGTTTTGCCTCAACTACAGCCCCTGACACACCAAAGGGTTGTGCATATCATTTACTGACAGACATACTACGTGAGATGGTCAGAGACTGCAGGCGTACAAGAGATGGTCAGAGACTGCAGGCGTACAAGAGATGGTCAGAGACTGCAGGCGTACAAGAGATGGTCAGAGACTACAGGCGTACTACAGGAGATGGTCAAAGGCTGCAGACGTACTACAGGAGATGGTCAGAGATTGCAGACATAGTACAGGAGATGGTCAAAGACTGCAGACGTATTACAGGAGATGGTCAGAGATTGCAGACATAGTACAGGAGATGGTCAGAGACTGCAGACATAGTACAGGAGATGGTCAGAGACTTCAGATATAGTACAGGAGATGGTCAGAGACCGCAGACATAGTACAGGAGAGGGTCAGAGACTGTAGGTGTACTACAGGAGATGGTCAGAGATTGCACGCATACAAGAGATAGTCAGGGACTGCAAATGTACAAGAGAATGTCAGAGACTGCAGACGTACTACAAGAGATGGTCAGAAACCGCAGACGTACTACAGGAGATGGTCAGAGATTGCAGACATAATACAGGAGATGGTCAGAGATTGCAGACATAATACAGGAGATGGTCAGAGACCGCAGACATAGTACAGGAGGGGGTTAGAGACTGTAGGTGTACTACAGGAGATGGTCAGAGATTGCACGCATACAAGAGATAGTCAGGGACTGCAAATGTACAAGAGAATGTCAGAGACTGCAGACGAACTACAAGAGATGGTCAGAAACCGCAGACGTACTACAGGAGATGGTCAGAGATTGCAGACATACTACAGGAGATGGTCAGAGACTGCAGACTACTACAGGAGATGGTCAGATGCTGCAGGAGTACAAGAGAGGGTAAGAGACTACAGGTGTACTACAACAGATGGTCAGAGACTGAAGACATACTGCAGGAGATGGTCAGGGACTGCAGGTATACAAGAGATGGTCAGAGACTGCAGACGTACTACAGGAGATGGTCAGAGACTGCAGGCATACAAGAGATTTCAGAGACTGCAGGCGTACTACAGGAGATGGTCAGAGACTGCAGACAAGTTGTACTACAGGAGATGGTCAGAGACCATCCATGTACTGTCTTATCTCCTATCCCTGTACATTGTCTGCTGAACACTCACAATGGTCCTCCCTGATCACCATAACAGGTACTGTCAGTGTCCCCCCACACCACACATGTCATTTACTTACTGTGTGACAGGTCCCAGACTTTCAGCATGGACTGTACATCTCCTCCCCACTGATCACAGGTCTGGTTGTTAGAGGGTGGAGTGATTGGCTGTTAGGGGGATGCGGAGGTCACATGATGGCAGGTCAGGCAGTGGTTGGTTGGGGATTGGAAGAGATGACGAAGCACCAAGCCGGGAACCAAGCCGCACAGCTGTAGTCCAACTCCACCCAGTAGTATTTGGCCGCCATCTTATTTACAGGCAGCACAGGTGCAAGGGGCAGCTGCTTTGTGCCCCACAACAATGACTGGGGCTGGGCCCAGGACAGCTGCTTCTTTTGCCCCACGTTAAAGACAGCCTTGTGAGGGAGATGCGTTGCAGGTTTTCTGTACCACATCCTAGTGTGAACCAGGGCTTATTATTGCCTTTTCAACACAATTAATAAAGGGTTAGGGCACTAAGGGCAGCAAACAGTCCAGCCTGGCTCTGGCAGCAATGTTATTGTGCCTGGCATACCCTCAGCCCTTTGGCTCTGCAGTCAGCACCACAACATAGCTGACAGAGCCTGGCTGGAATGTTAGTACCAACCAAGCAGTGAAAAATCCCTGGCTATATTGAAAAATAAAGGGAGTTTGGGACTTTGAATGAGGCAATGGATTGATGAGGTAGAATGTTGTATAAAATATGTTATACGGGGGCGTGTCCAAGATGGCGACGGGAGCGGACGCTCTGTAACGGAGCTCCGGGAGTCTGGCAGTTTAATCCTGTTCTTTACGGTACATAGCAAGCCGCAGGAGGTGTGGGACGAACCGAGGTGTCTGACGGTGGGCTCGGGTCATGCCCAGAGGCAAATCCCGGCGTGCAAAGTCTGCAGTGATCCCCGTAGACAGAGCGGCCACCAGGAGCTGGGCTGCCAAGGCCGCGCACATGGCGTCTCAGACAGACCCTCCCGGGTCCTCCGCATCTGCAGGTGTAAACCTGGCGGTGGCCATACAAACCATGATTGCTGGCCAGGCTGCCCTTATGGATAAAGTGGATCACGTCCAAACTAATGTGGATCTCATCAGGTGGGACTTGGAAGCTTTTAGAGGCCAGGTGATGGAGGTGGAACAGCGGGTCTCGACGGTTGAGGATACCCTTAGCGAGCATCATGGGGACCTGCACATCCTCAAGCTGAAGGTGAAAACCCTGGAGAGCCAGGCCGAGGATGCCGTGATTCGGAACAGGCGTAACAACCTGCGGATCATCGGTCTCCCGGAGGGAGCTGAAGGTACTGATCCCACTACGTTCACGGAGCACCTTCTGACCACTCTACTGCCCAAGGCCCGGTTCTCCCCCTTCTTTACAGTGGAGAGGGCGCACCGCATGCCTGCAACCAGGGGCCCCCAGGGATCGCCCCCATGCACTTTCATACTTAAACTCCTCCATTTTAAGGATAGAGACCTGGTCCTGCGAGAGGCTAGAAACCGTGTTGGAGCTGAAGTACGAAAATGTCAGGTTAATGATCTTTCCCGACTATTCCGTTGAGACCCAGAGGCAAAGGAAGTCGTTTGATTCTGTACGGGCCAAGCTTAGAGCCAAAGGCCTTACGTATAGCATGCTCTTCCCGGCCAGATTGAGGGTGGAGGATGGGGAGACCGTGCACTTTTTTACGTCCCCAGAGGAGGCCTCATCTTGGATAGAGACTGTCCGGCGGCGGTGAGAGACTTCCAGGTTCTTGTAACGATACTATCCCCTTGCTCTGGCCGGCACCTCGGCTCATTGTGGGGTGTGCTGGGTCAGCGCAAAGCACCGATACTGGGGGATGTTCCTGGGTCCACCCACGATTACCCTGCCTGGGTCCGGGTCCAGCTGGTTTAAATGGGTCAACTGTAACATCGTAATGTTTTCTTTTTTAAGTGTGTGGCCCCGGCGAGAGCCGGGAGAATGTACCGGTCTTTTATATCCGGACTCCATTGGCCAGGCTAAGTACTGTGTCCAGACTACCAGCACCAATGCCTCCTTGTACATGGAGCCCCCAAGCGGGCAGTTTGCCCTATTTTGTTTTGGGTAATAAGCCTCCTCTGGTTGGGGTGGGGGGTGGGGGGGGGTTTGTTGGGATTATGTTGGTTCAGTTATGTTTTTATTGTTATTTCACATGTCAGGTGGTACTATACAATATATCCTATGGGTCTGTAGCGGGTGGTGCGGTGGTGGTGTTCGACCTTGGGCTGCCGTGGTCCTATACCAATGCTCATTATTTGTGCAGCCTAAGTTTCCATGGCTGAGTGTAAAATTGTGTCCTGGAACACTAGGGGGCTGAACTCCAAAATCAAACGCTCGTTGGTGTTTCAATTTCTACAGTGGCATTCCCCCCATATTTGTGTCCTCCAGGAAACCCACCTCACTGGGGGGAAATTGCTGAGCTTGAGGAGGCCCTGGGTTGGCCACACTTACCACTCCGTTTACTCCAATCTTTCAAGGGGCGTTAGCATACTGATACGTAAGTCTCTACCCTTTACCCTTTTGTCGACTTACACAGACTGGGGGAAGATATGTTATTGAGCATGCTAGGGTGTGTGTGCTGGAGATTGTGCTGGTGGGCTTGTATCTCCCTCCCCCGGCCTCGGTTCAAGTACTGCACCAGTTGGTGTCCAAGATTCTCCCCTGTGCCACTGATAACATCTTGATATGTGGGGATTTCAACATGGTGCCAGACCGGGGGAGAGACAGACTCTCCCAGTCGGTGGGCGCTGCTTCTGCCCTGGCTGACTGGGCGGAGGCCTATAATTTCACAGATGTGTGGCGGTGGAGGCACACGGACGAACATGGGTTTACATGCCACTCCGCCATGCACAAGACGTTTTCTAGGATAGAATTGGTATATGCTGGAGGTCCTCTTCTTCCCAGAGTGAAGGACATTTCTAATCTCCCCAGGGGTATTTCAGACCACGCCCCTCTCTTGCTCCAGCTCCATATGGCGGGCCTGCCGGCAGAGGGTTTGTGGCGCTTGTCGAGGTTCTGGCTGTCCGACTTGAGAGTAGAAATTCCCTGCAAAAGTGAGTTGATTGGCTTTTGGAATGCACAGGATAGATCCGTACCCGCTCATGTCACCTTAGACGCCTTTAAGGCCTGCATGCGGGGCTGTTTTCGGGAGCAGATTGCAAGGGCCTGTAGGGATGCTGGTAGGGAGCTGCTGAGGGCAGAGGCCAGGGTGGCGATCTTGGAGGCAGCCTACACTCGGGCCGTGATCCCTGGATGTGGCTCTCATATGAGTGGGTAACACTAGGGTCCGTCTCTTGCATCAGACCCAGCGGATTTTTGAACAAGGGGAGAGGAGTGGGCGTCTGCTGGCCTGGTTGTCCCGCGAGCACTCCTCTCCTGTGTCAATTTCCCAGATAAAGACCCCCGAGGGGGACACCCTGACTGACCCGGTGCAGATTAATGCCAGATTCGCCTCTTACCAGGAGTTGTATTCATCCCGGATGCGGTGCACCCGGGGGGATATAGATGCATATCTCTCCCCCATAGACCTGCCCTGCCTCACCAACGCTACCAGGGAGCGGATGGATAGTCCTATTTCCCTTAAGGAAATTCAGATGGCGGTTAAGTCACTCCAAGCGGGGAAGACGCCGGGTCCGGACGGACACCCGGCTGAATTTTTTAAACAGTATGCGGATGACCTCCTTCCCACATATAGGGAGATGCTGCTGCAGTGTTTGAACGAGGGCGTTTTGCCCCCTCTCCATGTCCGAGGCGGTGGTGGTAGTCCTCCCAAAGCCCGATAGGGACCCCGAACAGTGTTCTTCATATCGGCCAATCTCGTTATTGAACGTGGATTTAAAAATTCTAGCCAAAGTCTTGGCGGGTCGATTGAACTCTGTCATAACCGAGTTGATACACCCTGATCAGACGGGGTTCATGCCGGGCAGAGGGACAGACATCAATATACGGAGACTCCTGACGCACGTCGATAGGGCACCGGAGGGCAGCCTGGGGGTTGTGGTATCCCTAGACACTGAAAAAGCATTTGATTCCGTGGAATGGGAATACCTCTGGGCTGTCCTCCACAAGTTTGGGTCTGACCCTGCCTTTATCGGGTGGATCCGCCTTATGTATGCGTCTCCTAGGGCTAGAGTGCGAACTAACAACTCTTTGTCGGAGGCCTTTTCGCTGGGTAGAGGGACAAGACAAGGTTGCCCGCTTTCCACCGGGTTGTTTGCGTTGGCTGTAGAGCCTATGGCGACGTGGATCAGGACCGAGTGGGCAGTGGAAGGGATCCGGGTGGGAGTGGAGGAGAAAATATCCTTGTATGCAGATGATACCATCCTTTTTCTGAGGGACGTCTCCTCCTCACTCCCACCGGCCTTGAGAATTATAGACGAATTCGGCTCATACTCCGGCGTAAGGATTAACTGGGATAAGTCGGTGTTGTACCCCCTGAGGCCAGAGCACCCCAGACCGGACACCGGGACACTACGCAGATGCGGGAGGCAGGGGTTACCCCACAGAGGCATATGCGGAGAGACCCTGCCCGGTGTCCGATACGAGGCCCTGGCCTGCTGCCAGACCCGTACAGTCGTCTTCATCAGGGTGGTCAGGTCCAGATGGGCCCGTGGAATGGGAATAACTCTGGGCTGTCCTCCGCAAGTTTGGGTCTGACCCTGCCTTTATCGGGTGGATCCGCCTTATGTATGCGTCTCCTAGGGCTAGAGTGCGAACTAACAACTCTTTGTCGGAGGCCTTTTCGCTGGGTAGAGGAACAAGACAAGGTTGCCCGCTTTCCACCGGGTTGTTTGCGTTGGCTGTAGAGCCTATGGCGACGTGGATCAGGACCGAGTGGGCAGTGGAAGGGATCCGGGTGGGAGTGGAGGAGAAAATATCCTTGTATGCAGATGATACCATCCTTTTTCTGAGGGACGTCTCCTCCTCACTCCCACCGGCCTTGAGAATTATAGACGAATTTGGCGTAAGGATTAACTGGGATAAGTCTGTGTTGTACCCCCTGAGGCCAGAGCACCCCAGACCGGACACCGGGACCCCCTTGACGTGGGTTGCTGCCTTCAAGTATCTGGGGATACGAGTTGGGGGCCCGGTTTCCGCATATGTGGACCTGAATCTCTCCCCCTTGCTGGGCTCATTCTCGCAGCGCTGCATGGGGTGGAGACATCTCCCCCTCACGCCAGTGGGTAGGGTTAACCTAATAAAAATATAAGCAAAAAATCCGCGCTCACTAGTAAAATGTTAATATTTAAAATAAAGGGGTAAAATGGCAAGATGATGAAGATTGTGAATGGCAGCACGCACAAAACAATAGATCTATATTGTCCCAAAAATGCACTAAAAACTCATATGCAGCGCCTCTAATAAAAGTAATCCATCAAACCTGAGAGAGCTTTAAGTGAAGTTTGCTTTATGACTGAAACAAAAAGACCCTTTTGAACACCGGATTACCCCTGGATGTGAGGACGAGAGGGGTTGGAGCTACACCTCTTTCCCCCAAGTGCCTGCCCAGGTCTGAGAGTACCCCCTTCATGAGAAGTTGACCACCAGGACGGAGGACCATGCCCCAGGAGCCATCAGAGGGTCCCCCAGGAGACGTTCCCCTGTTCCTTGTGATTCGGATGATCAACAGTCCAGTTGGAATATAAACACCTGCGCTTGTCCTACCACTATCTGGTAAGCCTGCATCCACTGTCTTATTACCGCTGAAGTTTACCGGTGACATCTGTCACAGATTGAATCATCTTCATAATATTGAAAGACTCTTACTTTGATGTTACTTTTATTAGAGGCGCTGCATATGAGTTTTTAGAACCTAATAAAAATGGTGTTCCTCCCTAAGTTCCTATACTTGTTTAGGAACTGCCCCATCCTTCTCCCGGCGGCATTCTTTAACAAATTAAAATCTATTGTTTCCTTTGTGTGGTCTGGGAGGGTGCCTAGGCTGGCGCTGTCTGCGCTCCAGCAGCCGCTGAGTAGGGGGGCCTCGCCCTCCCTAACTTTAGACAGTATTGGGCAGCGATTTTGGTGACAGTCCGCTGGTGGTTCTCCCAGCCTAGAGAGAACCCGGCAGTGACACTGGAGGCGGCGATTTTGGGCTCTTGTGCTGCTTTAAGTAACCTGGTATTCCAGGGGGGGCGAGGGCCCATCCGGACCTGACCACCCTGATGAAGACAACTGTACGGGTCTGGCAGCAGGCTGGGGCCTCGTATCGGACACCGGGCAGGGTCTCTCCGCATATGCCTCTGTGGGGTAACCCCTGCCTCCCGCATCTGCGTAGTGTCCCGGACCCGCGGGTATGGGCCGATAGGGGGGAGGTGGTACTAAGTCACCTGGTGACTGCGGGTAGACTGTGTTCATTTGCGGAGTTAAAAACGAGGCATGATCTTCCAAATTGGATGTTTTTTAGGTATCTGCAGGTGAGGCATGCCTTTCAGCATCAACTCCCTGAGGGGGCTACTCTCAAGTCGAACCCAGTGGAGCGCCTACTGAAGTCTAGGGCTCTGGTTGCACCGCTGTCAACCCTATATTTCCAGCTGTCGGTGGATTCCTCCCCTGTCTTGCATAGGGCCTATCAGGCGTGGAAGAGGGATATTCCCTCTCTTACGGAGGAGGACTGGGAGGGGTGCGTCTCCTCCTTTGTGGTGAATATGATTTCTGCTAAAGATAGGTTTGTGCAGCTTAAACTACTGCACAGAGCCTATTATACACCCAAGTGACTGGCCAAAATATATCCAGGCAGATCCTCATTGTGCACACGCTGCGGGGACCCGGATGCCTCCCTGATGCACATGCTATGGTCGTGCCCCTTGTTGCACGACTTCTGGGAGCGAACCCTGGCGCATGTCAACCGAGCGGCGGGCACTACCCTACCGCTGCCTCCGGAGCCACTGCTGCTGAATGTTATAGGCGACAATGGGGTGGGGAGATACACCAAGCTATTCATAAGCTATGCTACATATTATGCCCGCAGAGAGATTTTATTGAACTGGAAGGCTTCTGCACCTCCCGTGGTGGAGGCCTGGCGTGATGCTGTGAATAAAGTTCTACCCCTCTATAAGATTACATATGTCAATCGGGGCTGTCCGAGCAAATTTGATAAAATCTGGTCCTCATGGATAGACTCGTGGGGGGCCCTGGAGGATGTAATGCTCCGGGTCGACCCAGGGGCGGACCAGTTGGACGACTGAAAGTTCCCCTTTGGGGCACGCTCCCCCTGGTCGAGACGATCTATGCCCCTGCCTCCTCCCCTCCCCCCCCTTGTGAAATCTCCCTGTATAGTTATGTATTCCCCCTGCTTGACTCTGTAAATACTTTGTTGTTGCTGACATGTGAACGATAACCTTTCTCCTAAATAAAATTTGAATTTTGTGAAAAAAAAATATGTTATACAACATTCTACCTCATCAATCCACTGCCTCATTCAAAGTCCCAACTTCCCTTTTTTTTGTTCAATATAGCCAGGGATGGAGGCACATTATAATATTACATACCAGGGACCAGAAACACCCTATCTGTGACATCACCTCGCCATGTTATGCATCGCCTCCGGAGAAAGAATGTCCCGAATAGGAGAGCCTGTCACAGGCGGGAGTGTAAGTGTAAGTGGTGATGGCTTAGGGTGGGCCTGGTTTGGGCCCCACAACAATGACTGGGCACGGGGCAGCTGTCCCTTTTGCCCCACGTTAAAGACAGCCCTGCTGCTATGTCTCAGTTAGTGACCGACCTACTTGTCAGAAAAGTGAAGGCGAGCTACATAACACATACATTTTTGCAACCCAGGCCATAAACTTGGGGATCTGAAGCTGTTGTTCCTTTCCAACTTCAAACAGCAGAGCAGGAAAAAGAGAAGGGGGATATATATATACACACAGTATCTCACAAAAGTGAGTTCACCTCACATTTTTGTAAATATTTTATTATATCTTTTCATGTGACAACACTGAAGAAACGACACTTTGCTACAATGTAAAGTAGTGAGTGTACAGCTTGTATAACAGTGTAGATTTCTGCCCCCTCAAAATAACTCAACACACAGCCATTAATGTCTAATCTGCTGGCAACAAAAGTGAGTACACCCCTAAGTGAAAATGTTCAAATTGGGTCCAAAGTGTCAATATTTTGTGTGGCCACCATTATTTTCCAGCACTGCCTTAACCCTCTTGGGCATGGAGTTCACCAGAGCGTCACAGGGTGCCACGGGAGTCCTCTTCCACTCCTCCATGATGACATCACAGAGCTGGTGGATGTTAGAGACCTTGCGCTCCTCCACCTTCTGTTTGAGGATGCCCCACAGATGCTCAATAGGATTTAGGTCTGGATACATGCTTGGCCAGTCCATCACCTTTACCCTCTGCTTCTTTAGCAAGGCAGTGGTCGTCTTGGAGGTGTGTTTGGGGTTGTTATGTTGGAATATTGCCCTGTGGCCCTTTCTCCAAAGGGAGGGGATCATGCTCTGCTTCAGCATGTCACAGCACATGTTGGCATTCATGGTTCCCTCAATGAACTGTAGCTCCCCAGTGCTGGCAGCACTCATGCAGCCCCAGACCATGACACTCCCACCACCATGCTTGACTGTAGGCAAGACACACTTGTCTTTGTACTCCTCCCCTGGTTGCTGCCACACACACTTGACACCATCTGAACCAAAGAAGTTTATCTTGGTCTCATCAGACCACCGAACACAGTACCAGTAATCCATGTCCTTAGTCTGCTTGTGTTCAGGAACCTGTTTGCAGGCTTTCTTGTGCATCATCTTAAGAAGAGACGACAGCCATGCAGACCAATTTGATGCAGTGTGCGGCATATGGTCTGAACACTGACAGGCTGACCCCCCACCCCTTCAACCTCTGCAGCAATGCTGGCAGCACTCATACGTCTATTTCCCAAAGACAAGCTCTGGATATGACGCTGAGCATGTGTACTCAACCTCTTTGGTCGACCATGGCGAGGCCTGTTCTGAGTGGAACCTGTCCTGTTAAACCGCTGTATGGTCTTGGCCACCATGTTGGCAGCTCAGTTTTAGGGTCTTGGCAATATTCTTATAGCCTAGGCCATCTTTATGTAGAGCAAAACAATTTTTTTTCAGTTCTTTGCCATGAGGTTCCATGTTAAACTTCCAGTGACCAGTATGAGAGAGTGAGAGAGATAACACCAAATGTAACACACCTGCTCCCCATTCAAACTTGAGACCTTATAACACGAATGAGTCACATGACACCAGGGAGGGAAAATGGCTAATTGGGCCCAATTTGGACATTTTCACTGGGGGTGAGGGATGTACTCACTTTTTTTGCCAGCGGTTTAGACATTAATGGCTGTGTGTTGAGTTAATTTGAGGGGACAGCAAATTTACACTGTTATACAAGCTGTACACTCACTACTTTACATTGTAGCAAAGTGTCATTTCTTCAGTGTTGTCACATGAATAGATAAAATAAAATATTTACAAAAATGCGAGGGGTGTACTTTTGTGAGATATTGTATTCCGGAATTTTTATTTTTTTGTACTAGTGTCACTTTCTTGATGTGCAAACCTGCTAGAGACATACCCAAAAGGACTTGCAGCTGTAATTGCAGCAAAAGGTGGTTCTACAAAGTATTGAGTCGGGGGGCTGAATACAAATGCACCCACACTTTTCAGATATTTATTTGTATATCATTTTGTAAAACATTTATCATTTTCCTTCTACTTCACAATTATGTGCCACTTTGTGTTGGGATTTCACATAAAATCCCAATAAAATACATACTTGCATTGTTGTAATGTAACAAAATGTGGAAAATGTCAAGGGGTATGAATACTTTTTCCAAGCACTGAATGGGTTTACGTATATCTGATGGTTTAATTACATAAAGTGGACCTTCACTCCTTTTCTGATGTTCCTCTCTTCTGCCTCCTCCCTCCTCCCTTGAACCTTTTTAAAAAAGGAAATTTAGTATAGGGCAGTGATGGAATAAAAGTAAGTATCACAGCAAATGCTGTTTTTTTTTTTTTTTTTTTAACCCGGGCCATTCATTTTATGTATTTATTTATTTTCATCTGGGGTTCAGCATTAAAGTTAATGCAAATCTGATCCATCCTCAGTCACATTATTCAGTGTCAAATATGTAGATCCACATCAGTTACAATGTCCAACTGCTGACTCGCCAGAAGAAAAACAAAACGCTGCTGCCGAGAGTCTGAGTCTGTGAGTCTGTAAACAGCAATTTTCAAGTCTTGCCACAGATTCTCAATTGGATTTGGGTCTGGACTTTGGCTGGGCCATTCTAACACATGAATATGCTTTGATCTAAACCATTCCATTGTAGCGCTGGTTGTATGTTTAGGGTCATTGTCCTGCTGGAAGGTGAACCTATGCCCCAATCTTTTGCAGACTCTAACAGGTTTTCTTCAAAGATTGCCCTGTATTTGGCTCCATACATCTTCCCATAATCTCTGACCAGCTTCCCTGTCCCTGCTGAAGAAAAGCATCCCCACAACATGATGCTGCCACCACCATGTTTCACAGTGGGGATGGTGTGTTCAGGGTGATGTGCAGTGTTAGTTTTCCAGCACACATAGCGTTTTGCTTTTAGGCCAAAAAGTTCAATTTTGGTCTCATCTGACCAGAGCACCTTCTTCCGCATGTTTTATGTGTCTCCCACATGGCTTCTCACAAACTGCACATGGGGCTTTCTTTCAACGATGGCTTTTTTCTTATCACTCTTTCATAAAGACCAGATTTGTAAAGCGCACAACTATTAGTTGTCCTATGGACAGATTCTCCTACCTGAGCTGTGGATCTCTGCAGCTCCTCCAGAGTTACATGGGTCCCTTGGCTGCTTCTCTGATTAATGCTCTCCTTGCCCGGCCTGTCAGTTTAGGTGGACGGCCATATCTTGGTAGGTTTGCAGTTGTGCCATACTCTTTCCATTTCCAGATGATGGATTGAACAGTGTTTCGTGAGATGTTCAAAGCTTGGGATATTTTTTTAACACCTAACCCTACTTTAAACTTCCCACAATGTTATCCCTGACCTTTCTGGTGTTGTTCTTTGGCCTTCATGATGCTGTTTGTTCAATAAGGTTCTTTAACAAACCTCTGAGGGCTTCACAAAAGAGCTGTATTTATACTGAGATTAAATTACACACAGGTGGACTCTATTTACTAATTAGGTTACTTCTGAAGATAATTGGTTCCACTAGATTTTGGTTAGGGGTATCAGAGTAAAGGGGGCTGAATACAACTTATTTGTAAAACAATTTGAAAACCATTTATCTTTTTCCTTCCACTTCACAATTATGTGCCATTTTGTGTTAGTCTATCACATAAAATCCCAATAAAATACATTTACATTTTTGGTTGTAACGTGACAAAACGTGGAAAATGTCAAGGAGTATGAATACTTTTTCAAGTAGATGTGATAAAAGATAACTTTTTAAAAATGTACCTATGAATAAAATTTGACTTATCAGAACATCTTCTGTGCACCATGTATACCTCTGTGCCTTGTAGAGTCCCCCGATGGACTTTACAAAACGGTTTCCAGTGGTAAGATATTGACTGTAGTTATTTCACTTGTCCCATAGGACATTGCCTGAAATCATCACATCTGCCTCCTGAGCTGACTTGTTTTAACCTTTCTATAGTTATGCAAGGAGACAGCAAAAGAAAAAAAAACAGGTATTATCCAGAGGGCTGCAGTCATCAGGAAACAGCTGCTTTAGTTGTGCAAATCTGGAAGCTATTAGGTGTTAGCATTTTCAATAATAGCAATATTTTCCTGTATTCGTGCATAGCACTATGTAAGAAAATACTAACTTTTTTCTTCACTTCATAATTTGTAGACACAATAGGAAGTTAGAAGAAAATGCTCCAGATTTCCGCTCCATTCCTGTTGTGGGGACAACTGAAATTTTTTTACATTATTCTTCACTTTCAGGACTGATGACAAAGACAAGCCCAGAGCAATGATAGGGAACCGGGGGGTAACGGGCAGCTAAGAGTTACCTGTGGAGAGGAAGTCAGGAGGGAGCTGCTCCTGGAAGGTGGGAGTTGCAGGGAGGGGAGACGCGACCAGGACACACACGTGCAGCAGCTGAAGAGGAAGAAATAGATTTCCCGCCCTCCCTCCCTGAATTTTAGTTTGCGAGGTTTCAGTTAATTTGATGTTGGCAGTTGGGGTCTGTGGCAGCATTACCTATTGGGAAATGGAGGGTTTGTCCCCGAGCCAGTGTTGCACGCCTGACAATAGTTAAATAGGTGTTTGTCCCCGAGCCGGTGTTGCGCGGCTGGGGATAGTTAAATATGTGTGTTTGTCCCCGAGACGGTGCTGCGCGGCTGGGGATAGTTAAATATATGTGTTTGTCCCCGAGCCGGTGTTGCGTGGCTGGGGATAGTTAAATATGTGTGTTTGTCCCCGAGCCGGTGTTGCGTGGCTGGGATAATAATAACAATAATAATAATAGAAGTATTCGGTATGATGGGATGTCTCCCAAGACCAGAAAAGAAAGTTGAGACTAGACAATACTGGATTTATTCTGCTTTAACCACTTGACCACTGGGCACTTAAACCCCCTTCCTAACCAGACCAATTTTCAGCTTTCAGCGCTCTCACATTTTGAATGACAATTACTCAGTCATACTACACTGTACTCATATGAAATATATGTCCTTTTTTCTCACAAATAGAGCTTTCTTTTAGTGGTAGTTAATCACCACTGGGTTTTTTATTTTTTGTGCTAAAAAATGAAAAAAGACCGAAAATTTTGTAAAATTTGCATTTTTCTTAGTTTCTGTTATAAAATTTAGCAAATTAGTAATTTTTCTTCATAAATTTTGGACAAAATTTATATTGCTACTTATCTTTCGTAAAAATAACCCAAATTAGTGTATATTATTTGGTCTTTGTGAAAGTTATAGAGTCTACAAGCTGGGGTGCCAATCACTGAAAATTGAATAGACCTGATGTACTAATGGCCTATCTCATTTCTTGAGACCCTAACAAGCCAGGAAAGCACAAATATCCCCCAAATTACCCCTTTTTAGAAGGTAGACATTCCAAGTTACTTAGTAAGAGGCATGGTGAGCTTTTTGTAAATGTAATTTTTCCCACAATTCTTTGCAAAATTAAGATTTTTATTTTTTATTTTTATTTTTTTCATAAAATTGATATAATAACAGGTTATTTCTCACAAATTACACCCCAAAACACATTCTGCTACTCCTGAGTATGGTGATACCACATGTGTGGGACTTTCACATAGCCTGGCCACATACAGAGGCCCAACATGCAGGGAGAACCATCAGGCGTTCTAGGCGCATAAATTACGCATAAAAAATCTTGACTACCTATCACACTTTTGAAGGCCCGAGAGCACCAGGACAATAGAAACACCCCAAAAAAATACCCCATTTTGGAAAGTAAACACCCCTATGTATATTCTATGAGGCGTAATTTTCTTACACAAAGTTGTCCATTTATACAACATGTCTAACACATAGCATGTACATAGCAAAAATTACACCCCAAAATATATTCTGCTACTTGTCCCGAGTATGGCAATACCACATGTGTGAGGTTTTTCCACAGCCTGGCCACATACAGAGACCCAACATGCGGAGAGCACCATCAGGCATTATAGGAACACACATTTTAAATCTAATTTGACTACCTATCACACTTTTGTGAGGCACTGATGGGCACTGTAGTGGCATGGATGTGGACGGATGAGCCAGGGATGGAACATGGATGAGCATGGATCTGGATGGATGAGCCAGGGATGGATGAATGAGCAAGGGATGGAGCATGGATGAGCCAGGGATGGGTGAGCCATGGACAGGTAAGCCAGGGAATGGGTGAGCCATGGACAGGTAAGCCAGGGACTGGGTGAGCCAGGGACTGGGTGAGCCAGGGACTGGGTGAGCCAGGGACAGGTGAGCCAGGGACGGGTGAGCCAGGGATGGGTGAGCCAGGGACTGGGTGAGCCAGGGATGTGTGAGCCAGGGACGGGTGAGACAGGGACTGGGTGAGCCAGGGACGGGTGAGCCAAGTGTGTAGGG